>WAAB01019262.1:117780-133492 GCA_013389865.1 Piaya cayana
CATCCAGGTCGTTGATGAAGACATTGAACAGGGCTGGACCCAGCACTGAGCCCTGGGGGACCCCACTTGTGACTGGCCTCCAGCTGGATTTAACTCCATTTACCACCACTCTCTGGGCCCGGTCAGCCAACCAGTTCTCCACCCAGGAGAGTGTGTGTCTGTCCAGGCCAGATGCTGCCAGTGAAGCTACTGGGGAAAAAGAAAAAAAGAAAAATAAGTAGAAATGTAGCAGTATTATTTCAATCCACTTTTTAGATCAATGATATTTTCCCTGTTATCCTTAAGCCACATAGGCTTCAATATTACAACTAAAAGTACAGAAGAAAAAAAAACTTCTTTCTCCAAAGTTGTTATTCCACTTTTATTCACCAGCAGAGGGTTTACTAGACAGTGGTACCTAACTATTTCCTACCCCCAGAACTCATGGAAGGCTCCGTGGGATTTGTGCAGCTTGCTTGGCATCTCATTCACAACAACTTAAATCAGGAAGACAACACAGAGTTACCAGTCCCAGATAGTCTCTGCCTGCCCAAGATTTAGGAATATACATTGCAAATAGTCCTTCTCCCTGGAATGACAATCTAGTGTCATCCCACCCAACCCAAGGAATATTTAACTGTCTCTACAGTAGCAACACCGTGCTGCACATGTCTGAGTCAGCACAAATTGACAGATTTGAAAAATAGCTAGTAAAACCTGATGGCAGGTCTAAACCTAGAGGAATTATTTTTGAAATTTAAGGAGCTTGTGTTCCTTATGACAAGGAAATGCTTGAAAGACTAATTTATTTTAACAAAATAAGTATACTTCTATAACCTCTTGCATTTTCTCACTAACCTTTCTATGTATAAGATAGTTGTAATGATATTTAATACATAGTATGTAGTTTCTTTGCAAATAAGCTTATTTTCCTTTTGCTGCAATGCTGGTGAACAGTCTCTTTTAATAATAAATAATATTTCATAAGGTGAAAGTCATAAAAATTATGTCAGTCTTTGAACAGCCTTTTTCATCTCTGCTCAGCAAAAGCAGAATTTGGATAGCAATTTGTATATTGAAGAGTAATTTACGGATTTCCTTCTGACTTGTGTTTGTTTGTTTCCATTAAACATTAAACAGAGCTGTTAATAAGTCAGCAGATTCTGTCATTTATTATCCTGACTATTTATTTAGGTCAAGTGCAGGTACACACTGTACCTTTTCTGCCCTGCTTAATGCAGTTTGACCCTTACCTTTCAACCAAATTTCTGCTGTATTAAATGGAAAAGCAAGAAAGATTTAAAAAATATTTTTTCTGGTTATCATACTGCTTTACAGGTGCTGGCTAAAGCTTATACAAACACAAACAACAGAATTTTGGCCACAATAAAGAGTTAAACCTTCAGGGAGAAAGTTAATGAAGAATTAGGTAATATTACTGTGAAAAATTTATGAAAAAAACATCATATTAATTTCTGAAGAGATGCTGGCCTGTTTTAGGTGTCTTAATGTAGGTAAATCTCCCCGTGCATGCTATACCAGCTGGCTAAACTTTACACAGTAATCACCCTGCCAAATATAAGCTCCAGCTAAATAATTCACAAGGTGTGAGGGCTGATTGGAAATTCAATCTGATTAAAAAAACCCAAAAAAATCAAACAAAAGAAATGATGAGTTGGTAAAATGATTTTTGAGAACTGCAGTACACTTGAACTCACCTGTATTTGGCATGCTTTTCTCAGGTATCCATTAATAATGTGGGACTGTATGATTATGAGAACTACTTCCATAATCAAAGCTATCTCAGTAAGTGAAAATACTCAATGGGTTTTTTTGTGCTAATTGTAATTCTAAATAGATGTCTGACAATGGTAGAATTAGCCTTTAAGAAGAAACAGCTGGAAATGGGCTTCAGATTTGCTAATGGGTCCCCCATTTGATACCTGTTAAAGTTAATGGAAATACCCTCAGTATTTAAAATTAACTTTGGATTTATGTCTTAATATGACATACACACACAACAATGACTGACAGTTTGAGGATGTGCTTATAACTTAAAAAATCATTGGAAGACAACTTCTTAAAAATTCTCTTGCTTTCTATGTCACAATAATTCTCAAAATCTCTATTATGCTGTAAAGTGATTTCTCTTAAAGTGCATTTACTTAGTAAATAAATAGGTAAAATTAACAACATTAAAGAAAAACTTCCAATTAAAAGAACATTAATAAAATATTTTCTAGTAACATGAACAAAATACTAATTTAGAGGGATTTTTCAGCATGTCTCTCTACAAATGAGTGAAACTTGAGCTTAAGGCATATACTGGAGGGAAATAGGAAAAAAAAAAGTGAAGAAAATGAAGCTACTACACTGAGGGTGTTCACTTGTAATTTTATAGAAGTACATACTTGAAAACTGTGTGTTAACTGCTAGACATATGCAAAGGAAAATGTTTTTTTAATGTAATGTCTAAAGTACATATTAAAAAATACAGCAGCGCAGGACAATGTTCTACCTTTTATCCAAAGTGATATAGAGCCCTCCAGAAACAATGTGAGAAAGAGATATCAAAACCTATAGAGTTACAGACCTCTATTAGACTCAAGTTTCTTGCTTTATGCTCTGGTGACACTCTGTACCTATAAGGTAAGATGCATGCAGTGACTTATAGAACTTGTAAGAGTGTTTTTGTTTGTTTGTGGCAGTTGTCACCTGTCTATCCTGTGGCAGCACTGACCCAGCAGGAGGTTATGAAGGAGAACTGCAAACCAGTGGTGGGTGATAAGCCTTTGAGTTCAAACTGATTACAATATATTCCACTTGAGAGCTCATCTACATGCTGATTAAAGCAATTAGCACTGCTTAATCCTAACATAATTTTTTTTTTAAATCTTCAGACCACCTCACACAGTTAATAACATTTCTGGTTCTCTTAACCTCCTTTTGTTGCTTTCCTCCATTTTCTACTTTCAGTTAGAAGCCTTGAAGCATACTGACAATTTAGAGCCCTCACATAGATTTCTTAAAAAGAAACAGAATTACTGTGTTTGGCCTTTCTGTTTTGCTTCCTCAACTTAGCTGGCATTTTGACAATCATTTTTATTGAGAAGACCCTAAACACAGCACGGTCTGAGAACAGATTTGTTCCTGCACACCCACAAAGACTGTAGAGGACCAGGAAATTCCCCGTTTGGATGGAGACGCGGGAGAAGGGGCCTGGAGAGACCTAATAAATTCCTATTCCTCCACACCACAGAAATTCAATCAGAAAAATCACACGTTCAAGTGGCAGCAAGATCCTGCTTTTGAAATGATGACACCATCTTTCCAATTACCATTATTACAGAGAAAGAGAAAAATGACTCTGCACAATTACAAGACTGCTACTTGTAAAGGTGAAAATAACAACATAGTAACTACAGCTACATTCATTTTCTTCCCATTACCATTACATTCTTTACTATTTGTTCAAAGATAAATTTGAAATAATTACTGACTGCACACATGTTACTGAGGAGATTACATTTGTATATAATTACAAAAATAAAATATAATGGCTATTTGGAGTTCAGAAAGTCAAACCTGTAAATAATGCACTGAATATATTAATAAGAAGCAATATTCAAACCTGATTTTATTCCATTTGAAATTTTTCACTCCCATATTTTAAATTTAATTGGAATGGAATAAAACACTAATTCTAAAATGAATAATGTCTTTTTATATCACTGCTTAAGACCTTATTGGAATGTATGTTTTCTATGTATGTTCATTGTTATTTGTAGCTCTGTAAATTATTAGCAAGTGTTAAAGATGCTGGAGACCTGATGCAAATCTAATCTTCTAACTGGATATAGTGGATCTGCAAGAGAATATGTTCCTCATACGTGTTCTCTAACAAATATGCCATTTATCAGTTCCTTACTGAGCTTTTCAAAATTAAAAATTCAGTATTTCAAACTTAACCAACCAAAAGTAACCTCTCTTCTAGGAAACTGCACCAGACAGGCAGATTTAACCTTACTTTAGAAACCATAAACCAGCATTTGATTTTATATAAATCAGATTAAAAAAATGCATGTTTATTTCCTATTCTACACCTCTGGACCACTGCAAAATGCATGGGCATTTTAGCTGACTGGTTAAGAGTTCAGCTGCCTAAGAGTAGCACAGCCTCACCTGAGCATTAATAAACCAGGAATGAAAAAAAAATAAATACCACAGAAGAAAACCATGCAAACATCACTGTGCTTATATTCAGAATCTAGGACTCTGTGCAACTCCTGCAAGGAATTATGCATCTGATGACCTGGACAGAGGGGAAGTGCAGTGCAGTCACAACAGTTTTCTAGATACACCTTTATTATAGAGGTTTCAATAATGTAATGATTATGTGGGTATAAAACGTGTAGAGAACACATTGCTATGTATATCAGTGACATCAGAGAAAATAAAAAGGCATATAGACAACATGCAGTTATCATCAAATTATAAAAATACTGCTGCTCTCAAGATCTTTACAATAACTCCACAGAGAACATGTCCACCTCTCAATAAAGGCCTGTGCTCAAGTGCAGAAGTGATCTCCCTGCCTCTCCCTTCCTTTTCTACCTATCACCATAAGAGATGATATCCAAGAAGAGTTTACAGTTTAATAAAGATTTTGTGTTATTCTGGAAGTCAGTCTAGTTTTCACTATTCAGATTAGCTAGAGAATGAATAAAGTAAGGATCTGTCTATTTAACCTAAAGCAAAACTCAGTATGAACTTTCAAATATTTTTCCTCTAAACCAAGTTGTTAGTATAAAAAAGAAAATAAATTACAGAGGAAAAATTGAAACAATTATGATCTTTAAGAGATCATAGAAAAGGCAAAAAGAACTTCTGGTAAGAGCTGGAGGAAGCTAAAGAAACAAATCCTTGGTGCTAGGCGAGGTCTGCCTTCATGTAACTCCATCCAGCTGTGCAATCACAGCACAATAAATCTTCCAATCTTAACTACTTTACAAGCTGCAGCAGATTGAAGGACAATTGTTTATCACATCAACACACAAGAAGGCTTCCATAGCTCTCAAATTCTAGCACAATGATGTAGAGGAGACAAGGCATTCTCTTCCCCATGAATTCACAGAAAAAGGGAAGGAGACTCCCTCAACAGCCATTAAAAATGCAAAACTAAGACAGGTGCTCTGAGTTTATCCTGGGAAAAAATCCTCATTCCACCAATTATAATGGATTATTTTCTTTAACAACTCTTTGTGAGATTAGACATGACTCTAAAATCAGCCTACAAATAAGGAATAAAGATTATTTAATTTAATTTCCTTTATTTAAGCCTGTTGCACTGGCATTTCTAGATGCTACAGATTAGCGGAGACAGAACTGTCAAACCAGTTTAACAGCCAGCTGAAAAGGAAGGGGTTTGAACTACTAAGTAGCAAAGAATAGATCTGTTAAAATCATATGAGATTGTTCAAGGCAATGAAAAGGGGTATCACATTGATATCCCAGGCTCCAATAGAATAAAACCTATTTCTAAACAGTAGAAATTAGGCTCTTTCTGTTTCATCGCTTGATACTGAGACTACCCAAGAGACAAACATTTATATGGTACAGAATTCTGAAACCCCAAACCAAGAGGAATCTGATGAAGAAGATACAGATCCCACTTTGTCATAGCAGAAAAGGAGGTGTCTGAGATCCAAGTCACAACTGTTTCATTTGTCTTTCCAAGGTGGACATTCCAATACTGCTCACGTTATTGGATTCTGCTCTTCTCCTGGCTCACCTTCCCCAGGCACAATGGGGCTCACCGAGAGTCCTTTCCAAGAGCTCATTATTTAATTAAGCACTGTCAGTTGAATCAAGAACCAGAGTTATCTGTGTTTTAAGGACATTTCAGGGACTATATAAACAAAAAAGAAATGCTCTCCCTTTTTTTAATAATAAATCCAATTATCATAGCAAAAGTTTCCTTAAAATATCCTCAGTATTAGGGGAACATATTTGTCCAGTTTTCACATAACCCTTTGGACTACAAGCAGTTCAAAACACTAAATTCTGGTTTTAAATACTATAGGAAGTGAGATGTTAGCGTCCAAGTGTATAAATGTGTCATAAAAAAAAAAAAGATCAGAAAACTTTGACAGCTTTACTACAAAGAAAAATTTACATTCCACAGTCACAAAGCCATGCATTGCCCAATGTCTATTAAGAGAACTCATCAAAAATATAGATATAAAGCATACACCTTACTTTTGTCTCAGTACGTTGCATGATTTTTATCTCCTACCCATAAATAATGGAAGCATCAGCACATTTGTCTGTGCACAATAACAAATCCCATCCTCTTGGTAATTGTAAACACACCGAAGCTTGTTATTGACCTTGTATAAAAAACACTGACACAGGAAAATGGAAAAAAAAAAAGAAACAGGTAGAGNAGAAATAAAGTTTAGCCCACCCCCCAATCGTTACATTCAAAGTCAACATGAACTAAAATACAGCTGAATTTATAATCTGTGATGTGGAAGGAAAGAACAGTCATAAAAAAAAAGAACTGCAAAGTAAAGTGTGAAGCAAATGTAAAATCCAAATTTAATATAGTAAGGTGTATCCATCCACATAATCACAATTTACATGCATATTTTACTTGATTTAATCAGTCTTAAATCTTAAAATACTGGTCACTGTAATGAGACAGAATTTATCATCAATCTGTACAACTAGCACTGCTGATTTTAATAAGTAATTCATTTATATACTTTTGGACATTTGAATGGCTAAATTCATTAGGCACTCAGCTCTCATTGAGTGCTTGCCTATCTCCTTTATGCCGCTTTGAAATTCCTTATGTTAATGCAACACTGTCAGTACAAAATAAATTATTCATCTGATTGAGTACATTTCCTGAAATGTTCTCCAACTTGAATGAATGTTGGAAAATATATTTTTCTATAATGATAATACAGCTATAACTTTCTGACATAAAGTATCCTTTCCCACATTATCAGTTCTCAGGGACCATAAAGGATTGTACTTATGTACTCTATTCAAAATGCTCAGAACAAAATAATTCTTCCAACATAGAATCATAGAATAATCAGGCTGGAAGAGACCCACCAGATCATCGAGTCCAGCCATTCCTATCAAAACCTGACTCTAAAAGGTAACAAAGTGCTATATCGGGCCCAAGGACGTATCAGTTTAAAAGGACCACAAAACTTTGTGTGCAGAAATATTGTGTTTGATGGGCCATAAGGGATAAATTGAGGGGTCTGAAACATCATAGATCATAACAGGAGATATATAACTTTCAGTGGCAGTGGATGTGTGTGAAGCACAGTTTAGTGTCTATTACAACACTTTTTTCATGCTCATAACTTTCTAGAGAAATTTTCCATGCCTGGTATTACTGCAAAGGCAAATCCATTTATGAAAGATCTATATCAGAATCTATTTATCCATTGAAGATATTGTTCTGTAGAGCTTGGTATGGTAAGATGTATAAATATACTGTATCCAAGGTCTGACACAAAAAAAAAAGAGACTAACATAACTTGGAAAGGGAGAGTAGGAAGAGACAAAGAGATGGTTACAGAACCATGTTCTAACCTGTCAAGCTGAGACAGAGCTCAACTCAATCACTTCGCTTAGTACAAGTGCATGTGTTTACAAATATAGAAGTTATCTTACCCTTGCTCAGAAAATATTGGTGTGCAAGAGTGAACAAAGAGTTAACATCAAGTTTCTTGTGAAACTGAGGAAATCCATGACAGAAATTTTTCAGTTATTGACTGAGGCTNCAAGCATATATACCTGCATTAGCATTTTCCCAACACAAAAGTACATAGTTTTTTCAGAAACTAGACAGTGGGACTTTAAAAGGGACAAATTGTATCCAATCCATAAAATACCCTTGAAAAANCAAGTAAGCACTCAAAGGGACCCAGTTTTTGCCAGTAGAAGATGTGAAAGTAAAAAAAATTGAGATCCTCAACAACCTTTCAGAAAATGATTTGAAGAATTGCTTTGAACACTGGCAGCATCATATGCAGCTGTGTGTCAGCTCAGAGAGAATTATNTGTGTCAGACCTTGTATGTGTGTAAATACAAGCATATATACCTGCATTAGCATTTTCCCAACACAAAAGTACATAGTTTTTTCAGAAACTAGACAGTGGGACTTTAAAAGGGACAAATTGTATCCAATCCATAAAATACCCTTGAAAAAAAAGTTGAGTCTTTTTGTCCAAAGCCACTTCACAGAATTGTCATTAAAAAACTGGAACCTGGCAGTGCAAAATAAAGCCAGAATATCTCAAATAACAAAAAATGTTATTGAAGGAGTTAGCCTGCAGATATACTTATGCAAAAAGCTTGCCAAATTGCTTTTAAAAAGATTATATGTCATCTACACACAGTTTATGTCTGTACATCCGATTCTGCCAAGACAATTATGTTTGTATCCCAGTGGCAGGGGCTGAGGCAGCATCCAGGCAACGTGGAGGGTAACATTCAAATCTCAACTTTGAGTTGGGCAAGGATGCAGAAGGACTAAAATGGGAGAATTTTTAGTTATACCAGATGAAACCTCTCGCTTTCTTTCAGTCCTGAAAATACTAATGCCATTGATCTCATTTCATGTCACAGAACAGCCATATGTGAAATGTTCAAACACTTCTATAAAAATCTTGTTTTCCAGACAAAAAATGATTAGTAGTGATCGCATTATCTTAAATGCTGTTCTTTTTTTATGGACTGTTAAAACTTAGAAAGTGTACTTTTGTGCTCAGTATCTTGTAAAATTGCTAATAAGTGCCAATTCCAGTTATTAATACTTTCCCTGCACTGAGAAGCATATCCTTTTCATTAGACAAAGTACTTTATCAGAGAAAATTAGTGAAATAACAAACTGATTTCCCATTATAATAACGCAATTTCAAAGGAGCTGCCTTCAGATAATTCACTATGATAAAAAGTAGATGCAGCCAAGACTATCTACAGACTTTCCTGCTGTGAGGCACCATGTAGCTCAGGGGGCTAGGTGAGTTGGCTGCAAGTTTTGTATCACCTCACTCAAGAGTCTCTATGTGCTCCTTTACTCCTTTTCAAAAGCAAGACGACTACCTAGCTTGAGAATCTTTTTTCCCCACCATCACCACAAGTTGCACTATTATATTTTATGTTCCCAAGTATTTCACTGTGAAGTGGATAAATCCTAATTTCCCCGGCATCAGAGGTCTTCAAGGGGAATTCCATGAAAACACACACATTTCTTTCAATCACTGCTTGAGAGACTATGTATTTTCTTCTGAGAGCTGATTAATGAGCACTCTGAGCCAGAATGATGAATTTTTAACGTAACAGGTAGACTACCCAACACTACAAAGAAAAGCCTTTCTGAGGCAGGAAGATAGGTGTGCATTTCCAGATTTAGAGTTAAACCAAGCAGAGAAGAAACAATAAACACCTAGAACGTGTTTATTCCCATATATTTTAAGGAGCCTTACACCAAATTCCTACAACAGCCACTTCCTTATGCAGATGGATACTCCTTAATTATAGCACCATGTTTTCTAACTCCCAGAAAGAACAAAAAACAATGTCAATATTCCATAGCTGAATAATTAAACCTTATAAATTTACTTGCATACATAGTTTTTCACTAAAATAAATGATGCTTTTCAAACACTCAAAAATTTGAGAGTTACACAACTTTAGTTTTAAAATAACAGTTTGTCTTTAAAAATGTCTAATGAATACTTTAAATTTATACCCAGATTTAGTTGACCCATAAAACAGAAGTGAAGTCTATAGGAAGCCAGGACAAGTGAAACGGCCTTGAGTTTGGCAGGTCTAGTTACTATCTTAAGATATTCCAGGGTTGTAAAATGTGTTTTTAAGCTGAAAAGACTGAAAGTTCAATTTTGGACTGAGTTCATCCTTTCTTCAAAATGTAGACGTCACCTCAAAATTATTCCCCATTTGGGATATCATCATAGAAACAGAGTATCACAAATTGAGATCAGGCTTTCAGGTAGAAAATTGAATGACACAAAAAAATAAAAGAAAACCTATATTTCTCCACATATCATGAAACAGACAGCATGCAAAAAGAGAATAAATTTTACAAAGATATGCACAGATGTGTTTTTAAAAACAAGTTTTTCAAATTTCCTAGGAGATGCCAGCTCCTATTTAAATAACTATTTCAAAAGAAAGAATCTAGATTTATTTTTATGCATCCATAAAGTACCTTCCACTAAATGTTCAGTGAAGTATCACAGTAAACTGGGAAAGAGTATACAAGCTTTTAAAAGAGACACATTAAAATGAAATTCTATATCTATTTTTATCTATCTAATAAGTATATGTATTTTTTTATAGTATTGGATGTAAAAACCATCCAAGATACAAAAAAATTCTGTTTCTGTTCAAGTTAATATTTTAATGAAATTATCAATAAATAAGTTTCAAATGCAAATGTTATTAAATTTTTGTTTTAAATTAAACATCTTTATCAGAAAAGACAACCAAGTATCAAAGAAGTTCATGGAGTGGATCATTCTGAATGCTTGTATGTCTTTCCAATAAAGTCCAATCTATCAACCTTTTGCAAATAACGTATTCCAGTCTTTCAACTTACTAAGTCTGAAATTGTACTTACAGTTTCATAATTAAATGTTAACTCCACAGTTTTTGGAGTTGACTTTTGATTCAGACATTAAATATAAATTTAACGACCCGAACTAGCATGAGTCTAAATAGAAATGCAGAAAAGACAGCTGAGAGGAGGAGTAGGTGTTAATCATGTGCCTTGTATTTTTAATGTTGCATAGGTCCTTGTACAGCAGAAATCTTATTTTCTAAAAATTTTGTGCTATACCATAAAGACTTTTGTGTTGTTGGTTTCTAATAGCTGATCCATAATGTATGACTACGCATAAATCTGATCCTAGTCTAGCTTTGGACATTCACAGCCACCACCGTAAAATAAATTTATAACAGAGATTGACATTAACAGCCACTTTTTACAGAAGTTCAAAGCATTCTGTGTATCTTTCTGCATACTTCCTAAAGTTTGCAGTACCCGGAAGATTTTGAAACTATCTTTTCTTAAAATACAAAGCAAATAGGAACTGTTATGTTAATTCCATGTAGGTCTTACTGTTCATGATATCCTGCATTAATAGCACTTGAAGGAATATCACTGATACAATATTTTTAAGGGTTGAGCTTCCAAAATCACAGTAAGGGTAATCATTTTCTTTGGAGGCAAAGAAAGATGTGTCAACCTCTTTTTGGTCCTTTTTGCAGATCTTACGGTGAATGCCATGGGGAAAAAAAAACTGTATGGCACCTTGCCTTGTGGGTCAGCCTTACAGACACCTCTGCAAATACCAGCGTGAGTTCCTCCAAGTTGATCCAAGCAAGCAGCTCTCCCTTCCTGTACCCTCCGCATCACTCCTGGGAGCGCATTTCCACATGCGATTATATTTCCCTATCCTTTCCTGGGTAAAGACATAGAATCATAGAGTGGTTTGTGCTGGAAGGGACCTTTACAGGTCATTTAGTCCAACGTCCCTGCAGTAAGAAGGGGTATTTTCCACTAGGTCAGGTTGCTTAGAGCTCTGTCCAATCTGACCTTAAATGTTTTGAAGGATGAGGCTTCTACCACCTCTCTGTTCCAGTGTTTCAATGCTCTTAGCATGAAAAATTTCTTTGTAATATTTAGCCTAAACTTCTCTTCTTTGAGTTTAAACCCATTACCCCTCGTCTTGCTGTTACAGGCCCTGCTAAAAAAATTTTCCCAATATTTCTTATAAGCCTCTTTAAGTACTGAAAGGCTGCAATAAGGTCTCCTTGGAATCTTCTTTTGTCAAATTGCAAAAAATACAGTAGCACAAGCATCTGGAATGATACCCACAATACCTGTTTAGCTAAAGCACTGGCACAATGAATGAAGTACCAGGAATAGTACAGGCAGATTTTGACACATTGACTTTGCGTCATTTATAAGGAATAACTGAATCTGCTGACCACAGAACTGAGTTCACTTGACATTTGTTCTGTCACGGTCTCTTTTTGCTCTTAGTGACACGGCCACAGGCCCCATCAAGTGGCAGAAGTAGTTATTTAACAGAGGGCAGGACCTTTTTAGAGTTAATCCATTAATAGACTACATGCTGTCAGCTTTGCAAGCCACTCAAAGTCAATCAATTCTTTTAATGAATCAGGAACTGGGAAGGCAGTAAGCAATTATCTCTACTTTTAGATAATTTTAGAGACTTTTTTTGGACACAGAAGATGAATCAGAATCAGTTTTCAAGTTAACTTTTTTAATTAAATCACTTAAATACACCAAAATTAAAAAGTCTTCCCACAAGACCCAGATTGGAGCTAAAAACAGCAGCTAACTCATCCTCCTGAGCAAATAGAAGTACATTTTTCCTAGCAATGGGGTAGATCTTCCTGGTAAAAACTAAACTTCTTGGCTTTGAAAAAAAAACATTTTGGATGAAAATCTGACCAAAAGATATCAAGGGGAACTTCTCCAGAGGTTTGCTGGAAGTCAAGTACCACACTTGAACCCTTAGATGAGTGTGCAATACATAGGACAGATTAGGTACCTTGTTTTTTTAATTATGTTATGGGCATCTTATTTAATTGCTACTGCAGTGGTGGAAAATTCTTTTAAATCTCATCTCCCAGAAAGGGCATCTCTGGCTGATTCAGACACTGCCCACTGAGATTGGAACACTTACCTGTGTTTCACGTGGGAGATCAGAACATACACAGGGGCAAACTGCAGGCTGTAGCTTTGACATCCCCAGAAAAAGGGCATTAAAAATGTTTTGTTCTCCTCCTTGCTCTTATTTCCAGCTCAGAAATGGATGGAGAGCTTTCCATAAAACACGATGGTGGAGATGGTTTACCCTGTTTTAAGATGATGATTAATTAGTACGAGCAACATGCAGGGATATGTTGTTCTATAGGGAAAATATTCAGGTATTCAATCTTTCTGGACAGATAGAATGACTCTACAGTATCTTTCAGACACTGGCTGGCAAAAACTGAAGGTTTTGAGGCACATTTATCTTGGCCATACGGTTTAATTTTAAAGCTTGTCTCACCTTTTTCCACTAATATTACTATATTGATTTCAACAGGTTTACAATTGATTTATACCAGCAGATAAGATGGCTAGGGGCATTTCTCTCTTGCTGTAACTTATTCCACAGATATACTCCATAGACACCCCATGCACCAAGTACCACTGTACACCTGTGGTGGAAGGCACCTCCCTGGACCCAGGGAGAGTTCCTGGTACAATTCCAATGGAGCCAGTAACAACAGCTTCAAAGCTTTCAGCAGTGCAAGGACAGATCCATATTGTGCCTGTTAAACAGTCAGAAAAGTAGATATTTGATAACAATGGTGATCAAGTACATTTTGGTTTTAAAAAGAAAATTTATGAAGTCTATAAATTCTGAGAAACATTCGTTGTTCTGGACAAATGTGCAACTATGATACAGAGTCTTTATAGAATGCAGATTGTGCTTCTCAGCAATACCTTTTCCTTGAAATATTGAAATTGTTATCAGCATATTTCCTACCAAACTTAAGTAACACATTACTTCAGTTTGGGTATATTTATTTCTCTGTCATATATTAATCTTCTTGATTTAGATTTGTCTGTCCTCCTCTTTGTTAAATTTGTTAACAATTAATAGGGCACTTCAGACTTTCAAAATGCAGTCATATGCTAATAAACCTGGGGTTTTCTGTAGCAGCATCAATTAGAGGGAGTATTTATCTTTCAAAAATAATCTGATGAGAGCTGCTCAGTTTGAGAGGAAAAGTACATTGAATGTTGAAGAACAAAGAAAAACAGATAACTATATGGAAATTTTAGAAAAAAATTATAAAGAGACTGCTGTATTCTGAAGTTGGACTCTGCTGAAACTCTGAAGTCTACTTGCCTTAAAGACAGTATTTGAGGTCCTCCACTAAAACTTCATAGTGTGTCACTTCAGTAGGAAAAGAGAAGTCACCAGTCTGTAAAGTTTAAAAATAAATCCCCTTTTTTGCATGAAAAATTACTAATCCCTCAAAACCAAAAATGCCTGTGGAAAGAGACAAGTTTCAGCAAGTTCTAAGAGTCTGAATCCTTCTGCAGATGGCATAACTATCAGAATATATTATTCTGACATTTTCAAAGTTTAAATATGATTATCTGTTTCAAGGAAAACTTTCCCTTCAAAATTCGAGCTAATTAGATAAATTAGAGATCAAAGATAACAGCAAATCAAAATTAAATGCTTCAACATTATCAAAACTAATTTTTCAATTTAAGCAAATAAACTTGTTCATCAGTTTGGGGAAAAAAAAAAAGAAAAGGAAAAGGAAAAAAACCAAAACAAGTAATACACTTTCTGGCTTTCTTCTGATGAGGGCTTTAGTTTATAGGAAAATATCTGAAAAATAATTTCCCCATTTGTATGCATGTTTTGATGACCCACTGCAGCACAGTGCTGTTTGAGGCCTGCACTACAGTGCAACTCTTAGCTCTCGCAGTGAGCCAACACAATTTTCAAGAATCAGTGGATTTAGAAATATGCCCTCCTGTGGGTTCTGTTTCAGTATCCTGACAGCAGAGGCAGCATAATAACCTTGATCACATCAGATGGAATCAAAAGAAACATAGGTACTGCTTTTTTCATTGACATCCATGATTTGCACAGTCCAGCCACTGACAGCAACTCCTGACAACCTCAGGGGAAGAAAACAAGAAAAGTAAGAAATAATTCACCTACATCCACAAAAAAACCCTAAAGCCATAGAGGCTAGATTAATATTTACAGGTACAATTTCTGCCCTTCATAAGGTACAAAGCCTTCCCTGCCAGCCCTTCTAGAAGATCTTGTCGTCATGGCAGTGATTGTAAAGAAACTGCAGTCTTGTCCATCACATGCTGAACTCATGGCTGTACATACAGGCATCTAAATGTCAGCATGTATGCATATCATGTATGGTCACCTTTATATTACAATCTTTTCCTTTTTATACAGTTACATACATGGTGGGGAGAGAGGGGTGTATGTGCACATGACCAGAAAATACCTCTTATTCTTTTAAACAGGGTGAGAATGTGTCATCCAAGAATAATATTCTTGTGATCACTGGAAATGGTATGGAATTATTTTCAGCAACAATGGAGACTTCTTTCTTTACAGTCTACTGCAACTAGAACCTTACAAAAAACTACTGCCCTTCTTTGTGATAATTTCTTTGGAATAGAAGAAAAGTTAAAAAGTATGGATGAGAGGATGGGAGAAGAGATTATAAGAATGGAGCTACATTAAATAATAAGAATACTTAAATGTAATTTATTTGCTTTGGCCCCAGGGCTTTTTTACAAATACGGTGATTCAAAACACTACCCAATGCAACTTGCATGCAGGTTTTCAGGTGGGATCTGTGCTCTCTGAAATTAAAATTCCCATTGATGTGAATGATTCTGCTAGTCATTGTAGTCTTAACATCTCCATCCTCCCTTATTCTGCTGTAAGGTAAGTGACCACAAAAAAATTATGTTTTGTTATACTTGCAGGTCTAAAACTTGCAGGTTCCTTAAGCTATAGTGGTGATTAACCCAGAAAAGCTAATTGTCCTCCAGTCCTCTAGAAAAGCAGGCAGAATGGAAGAAGCCAGTCCTCATCACCTA
>WAAB01019262.1:134050-160914 GCA_013389865.1 Piaya cayana
CAAGGGGGGGGGGGGGGGGGGGGAAGAAAAGGAAAAGAAAAAAGACCCACAAGAAGTAATAGGCTTTCTGGCTTTCTTCTGATGAGGGCTTTAGTTTATAGGAAAATATCTGAAAAATAATTTCCCCATTTGTATGTGGTCTGCATGTTTTGATGATCCACTGCAGCACAGTGCTGTTTGAGGTCTGCACTACAGCGCACCTCTTAGCTCTCGCAGTGAGCCAACACAACTTCCAGGAATCAGTGGATTTAGAAAAATGCCCTCCTGTGGGTTCTGTTTCAGTATCCTGGAAGCAAAGAGGCAGCATAATAACCTTGATCACATCAGATGGAATCAAAAGAAACATAGGTACTGCCTTTTTCANAGGCCTGCACTACAGTGCAACTCTTAGCTCTCGCAGTGAGCCAACACAACTTCCAGGAATCAGTGGATTTAGAAAAATGCCCTCCTGTGGGTTCTGTTTCAGTATCCTGGAAGCAAAGAGGCAGCATAATAACCTTGATCACATCAGATGGAATCAAAAGAAACATAGGTACTGCCTTTTTCATTGACATCCATGATTTGCACAGTCCAGCCACTGACAGCAACTCCTGACAACCTCAGGGGAAGAAAACAAGAAAAGTAAGAAATAATTCACCTACATCCACAAAAAAACCCTAAAGCCATAGAGGCTAGATTAATATTTACAGGTACAATTTCTGCCCTTCATAAGGTACAAAGCCTTCCCTGCCAGCCCTTCTAGAAGATCTTGTCGTCATGGCAGTGATTGTAAAGAAACTGCAGTCTTGTCCATCACATGCTGAACTCATGGCTGTACATACAGGCATCTAAATGTCAGCATGTATGCATATCATGTATGGTCACCTTTATATTACAATCTTTTCCTTTTTATACAGTTACATACATGGTGGGGAGAGAGGGGTGTATGTGCACATGACCAGAAAATACCTCTTATTCTTTTAAACAGGGTGAGAATGTGTCATCCAAGAATAATATTCTTGTGATCACTGGAAATGGTATGGAATTATTTTCAGCAACAATGGAGACTTCTTTCTTTACAGTCTACTGCAACTAGAACCTTACAAAAAACTACTGCCCTTCTTTGTGATAATTTCTTTGGAATAGAAGAAAAGTTAAAAAGTATGGATGAGAGGATGGGAGAAGAGATTANAGAGGGTACATGCACATGACCAGAAAATATCTCTTATTCTTTTAAACTGGGTGAGAATGTGTTATCCAAGAATAATATTCTTGTGATCACTGGAAATGGTATGGAATTATTTTCAGTAACAATGGAGATTCTTTCTTTACATTCTACTGCAACTAGAACCTTACGAAAAACTACTGTCCTTCTTTGTGATAATGTCTTTGGAATAGAAGACAAGTTAAAAAGTATGTATGAGAGGATGGGAGAAGAGATTATAAGAAGAATGGAGCTACATTAAATAATAAGAATACTTAAATGTAATTTATTTGCTTTGGCCCCAGGGCTTTTTTACAAATACGGTGATTCAAAACACTACCCAATGCAACTTGCATGCAGGTTTTCAGGTGGGATCTGTGCTCTCTGAAATTAAAATTCCCATTGATGTGAATGATTCTGCTAGTCATTGTAGTCTTAACATCTCCATCCTCCCTTATTCTGCTGTAAGGTAAGTGACCACAAAAAAATTATGTTTTGTTATACTTGCAGGTCTAAAACTTGCAGGTTCCTTAAGCTATAGTGGTGATTAACCCAGAAAAGCTAATTGTCCTCCAGTCCTCTAGAAAAGCAGGCAGAATGGAAGAAGCCAGTCCTCATCACCTAGCTGCTACAGAAAGAATTCAGTAAAAATATATAGTCATTAATCATCCACCTGTGGGATTTGCAGGGTTAAGAATAACCTCATAACTGCGGACTATACTATGCTTATCAAATATCTCTTTATTTCAGGAGAAAAAAATCTTTCCTGAAAAACTAAATTCATAAAAACTTGATGAACTTACTATTTTTATGAATATTCCTCTTTGTCCTTCTGCAACCTTCGCTGCTGAGTTCTGCTATCATTTCAGTTCAATTTATCATGGACTAGATATTCAAAATGTTTAAGTGCCAAGGGAACGCAGATAAGCATCAGAGAGGACTTTTCACAGCTGCCTAGATGTTCACCTCTGCATCTTAACATCCAATTATCTTTTGAAAATATAGCTGCTTCTGGTTTAGGTATCTGCATTAAAAAAAACCCAGCTTTGAGAGTTACAAGACAGCAGATACAAGAAGTAGTACATATACTACTGACAGAGGCATATAACATATTAGTTGCAGGGCAAAACTAGCTACCCCTTCCAATAGGATTTAAACCAAAATGTTTATCTTTCAAGGCTTGTAAGGCAACATACACGTGATTTTGTATCAGCAGAATTTCAGGCACTGACATAAGGAAAGAGCGCAGGGCAACCTGCTGATGTCCTAAATCACTCCTAATAGTATTTTATATGCTGAAGTCAGTAGACTGTAGAACAAGACACTGTTTAGTTTGGGTTACATTTCACTCCTGCAATCTATTATCTTCTGATCCGTGTTCAGAAATCTTAACTTTCTTATATTCTTTGGGTTTGGGGGTGGTTTTTTTCCATTTTTTTCTCCATCTGGTTGCAACCTTCTCTGACAGAAGCCATTTCAAGGAGCACCTGCAAGCACTTAGCAGCCGTGTTTCAGGTGTATACAAATCAAAGACTTCCTGATGGCTGTAAGGTGGGACTGGTGTACTAGGTAGTGGCAGTCCTTTATATAAAATCACTTCTTTTAAACTGTTAACTGTTCTGTACCAACTGGAAAGTAATGACATTTTGATCAACTGTTTAATACAATTAACTAAGCCCTTTAAAATATTTACAAATAAATCTCTGCAGTCACTGCTGTCATTTTCCTCTGATATTCTTAACTTATTTTTTCATTGTCACATCCATTGCCATGTGTTTCTACTCAGCGAGCCAAAAATATGTGTAACCAATGATTTCAATTCAAAGGGTTGGCTCACAGGTCTACATGCTCAGTATCTGGGTTTTGGCCTTTATTGCAACAAAAACATGGCTTGAATTAACAGAGTCTATGGCATTAATAATGGCATTCCCTGTGCTACCACAGCTCTGAGACAGGCAGATCATTCTGCAACATTTCAGGTGCCTTCCCGCTTATCTGAATTTTAAATTGTCATTCATCCATTCAGCAAGTACCACCTTCAACATTAATATCTGTCTTACTCAAGAACATGAAAAATAGCCCTTAGAGAAAAGGACATTCAGTCTTGTTCATTTATCACAAAGCAACTCAATGGTTTAGCCATGGTACCTGAATACCTTCAAGAGGTGAAAATGGTACAAGCTATGATGGGTGTCTCTGTTTGCTGCAGAAAATAAATAAGGGCTGGCAGCTAAAAGTCAGAGAAAATTAAAGCAGGAATTAGATACACAACGTTAAAAGTGTGGTTGATCTGCCATGAGAACAAACAGCTGGAGTAATCACAGATCCTGCATCCTGTGAAGTTCTCCATGCCATATCCTTTGTCTGTGGAAAACTTCCATGACCTTGGTCATACAGGTCAGACTGGATGAACCAGTATCTCCATAGAACTGCCACAAATCCACCTTCCCAGGTAATGTGGAATGTGATTAATATAGATTGATCGGCGACAGATTTTTTTATCCCCAAATTCTAGTTGAAGTTCTGTGTGGAAGAGAATCATGGGTTTTATTTCATTCCCACTTCTAGAATGTTTGCCCTCAGGCTAGGCAGCATGTCCCCTGAAATTGTAACTTCAGAGGCTCTGGCAAAGAGAGAAAGAGGAAAAAGTGTTAAAATTAAATTCCTTTATCTCAAAACATTCATGTTTCAGACATAAATTGTGCAATTACTTTTCTACTAATTGTTCTCCAAAGGTGACCTTCACAATTCTTGATGATTCTGTCCCTTAACTGCACTGTATTCATCAGTCTGACAACTATGCAGAAATGGGTAGAAAGGATGAGGGGAAAGGAAATAAGAAACATTTCCTTAACATGATCCCCCCAAAACTGATGATGAAAATCAATAATTAGAAACCTCATTTCACAGAAGACTTTGAAAGATATCTTTTCTGATTTTTTATTTTCTCTTTTTTGACTTTTTGAATCCGTATTGTGTTTGTAGTGACAATTAAGTAACTCTGGAAAAATACATCCCATCCATGAATGCAGGGTAAACTACAGCTGTGTAACAATCTAAGATGTACTCTGCTCTTAAATCCCATTAATGTTTTTGACTTTCTACACCTTTCAGACAGTAAAAGTAATCAGTAGCTGTATGCAAATATATCTAAGCTAAGGTTTAAAGCAACTGTATAAAAGTAAACAGCCTGCAAGTGCATTGGCCTCGTCCTGTGCTGCTGCTGCTACACTTAGGACACTGTGACAAGACTAAAAATAAAATAAACTTAAACCCCACTTAGCACTAGTAGTTACAGTCTTAAGCAGGCTGAAATCAGCAGCCATACCACAGAATTATTGGAAGTCATTCAACATTTTATATCACTGATCCAAGACACCAAATTGTAACCTTTTTCATTACAGCCTCTGCTCAACACACACTTTCTCATTCATGTGCCCTGTAGTTTATGCTTCTCATCTGAGCAGATGTTTTGCAAATCATAAATTAAAGCACAGCTTTATTGCCTCTCATTTCTCTGACATTATTGGCCTTGTCGTGGGTCCCAGATACAGGATTTTATGATGTATACTAAATCCTTCTTGGTCGTTTGTTACACATAACTTCAGCATAATAGCTTTGTAGCCCACACCCTTTTTTTAATTTTTTTTTTTTTAACAGCAAATAACAAAATTTCCAAGGGTTTACATCTGGAAAGCTAAATTACTTGTTATTATGGGTAATGGTACAATTCCTGTTTGAATGCTTCTACTCATGCCTATATTGCTTTAAGAATTTTTCTTGATCCAGCCTCCAATCAGTTAACACAGATATAATTTGGCTCTGTTTTGTTCACTCAGTCAATTGATTGACTGATTTAAATGTTTCACAATTTCTAAAACTTATAGATTTAACTTTTCCTGTTAAGGAATAGGTCTACCTAATACATTGCATAATTTCTCTCAAGAAAATATTTTAAACACTGAAAATGGGGGTTTTTTTCTCCTCCTCATTTTTTAACCAGACTGTGTTTCCATAATTATTCAGAACAGTGCCAGATTTTGTGAAAGAAAAACACGAGGTTAAAGTGACACTCTCATAGATCCCACAGTTAATGAAATCTTGAAATAATGTAAATTATTCTATCTGTGAAAATTCTATCTGTCAAAAATGCTTGACAGCTAACACACTGATCAATGGACCACTCCAGAGTGCTTGCACAATGAGCAGGTTGCCTCCTAGAATGGGCACTGGAAGCAATGAGAAAGAAGAAAAAGTAAAAGCTATCTCACAATGAGCCAGCTAAAAGGCACATGCAAGAAATGACATGAGGAAAAAGTAATATTTCTCTTAGCTGCATACTTTAAGAGAACAAACAAAAATATAGTGTTGACTTTGTACTGAAAGTAGCATGTATGCAAGTTCTCACTTGCATAAACCATTATTTGTGCAGGAACATATTGAAAAACACAAGGATGCCTAGAAGGTGTTTATGAGAGTAGTTTCTTAATATGATAAAGAGTTTGCTTCCTCTGTTTTCTTCTTTATGTTATTTTCCTTCATCAGAGAAACAACATAATATAGAAAAATACTGTAATTTTTCTACATCCAGTTTTGGAAACTTTACTTAAAGTAAGTAACTCACTGAGAATTTGACCCTGTTTTTCTCATCCACGTCAACAGGAATTTTGAAATTAATTACACTGGGAATAGCACTTCAGCTTCAAAAATTAACTTACTTCTCCCAAGTAGAATAACAAGTTGTGAATGAACACAAGAGGGAGAACAAACCACACATTTGCAACTTACACAGCATCTGTAAACAGGCTGTTGTAATCCACAAGGCCGGGTATGAAGTGCAGGCTTGAGACTATTCAGATTAAGATGATCAGAGCCCAAGAGAGGCATTTTGGTTTTCACCTCCACTTCCTATCTGATCCTGAAAATAGAAGTGACTGATCCTTATCCTTCTCTCATTTAAAGCAAACATAAACCACTAGACCCAAGATTTTATTCAGAAGTTTCTCATCCAACTAAAATGGGAAAAGCAAACTGTGGTCCACTAATGTATCTTGAATCACATGTTGTCATTTAATAAAACAC
Organism: Piaya cayana; assembly: GCA_013389865.1. Taxonomy (NCBI): domain Eukaryota; kingdom Metazoa; phylum Chordata; class Aves; order Cuculiformes; family Coccyzidae; genus Piaya; species Piaya cayana. The sequence continues at coordinate 140,316 of WAAB01019262.1, forward strand.
ATGTCCAGACTATGACATGGACTAAACCAAGTATAAATTTGTTGAATAGTTGTGTCTTCAAATTTAATCTATATTAACTAAACCTTCCTGACATATGAAACTGCTATGTTCTAATCAGAAGTAAAACCACACAAACAGAATCTCTCAAAGACACCATCCTACAATAGAATCCTATGAATGTGGTGTTTCTTTTCATAGGTAAAACATTTCCATGTAGTCATGAAAAGACACCTTGTATTAACTCATTCCTTCCGAAAGGATGTTTCATTTAGATGAAAACTGAAAAGAATGGAAGTGATTGTACTAATGTACCTGTTGAAAGTTATATTCTATTGCAAATGTCTACACAGTAGAGCTGGATGTATAAGCACTCTACTATTCTTAGGTCCATTAGTTTATTCTAAGAAGATTTTATAACTACCTGTATTCCTACCTCTCAAAAATTGTACCATTTTAAGAACCAGATATGAATTGAAATGAAAAATTACATACAGACCTAGAAGATAGTATTGGTTGTGCAGACATTATTTTATTAAGATTGCAATTCAAGACAGTTATGTCATTGCATTAATATTGCTAGTTGTCTCAGTTTCTGATGTGATTCGTCTCAACCATGAAAGACTTATTATAATGAGAGCTTTAATTATGGTACAAAATAAATATAAGAGAGCTTATCATAAGCTATTCAATGACTACCATATTTTACTGTTTAAGTGTAAGATAAAGACTTATTTGTTTGACCTAGCTTAATCCTACTTAGCCAAGCTACTAATTTTATTACCTTCTAAAGTGCTTTGGGATACATTGCATGAAGGGCATAACAGAAGTTTGATTTTGATTGATTATATATTAATTTGCATAATCCCCATAATGCAAATCAGTAAAATTTTCATTGGAGATAATAGATGTTAAGCACATTATGCAAGGTTTATTTTTTTAAAAAATTGCTTGTAAAAATTATTTATGGCCTAATAAAATAGGACAAATGAAATGGGCACCTTGCAGTAGCAAAAATGTGAGGCTATTTAATTCTGTAGATATTAAGAGCAGACTATGCAATAATGAATGAAACATGTACAGAACTAAAACCAAAATAAAATATGCACTGTAGGAATTGTTGGTGCTCTGGAATGTGATTAATGGCCAAATTTCTTCTCAGGCTGAAAACTTATATATTCCACCCTCAAAATATAAGCTTTCATGCAGCCAGTAGTGGATTTTACGTGTGTTCTGAACTCTTCCTTTTCTTGGCAAACAAAATCTGTAATCCTATTTACACTATCTATGCCAATCATTGAAAATAAATGCTAGGTAAATTCTCAGCCATGCCAAATAATATACCTTTCTAGACCAAGAATCCAAAGTAGATCAAAAATTCTTAAACACAATCATTTGTTACAATATGCATCAACAGATTTCAGCATTTGCAAGCGTTCAAATGCTGACGTTTTGAATGAATATCAGGTTTGCAAGCTGAAAGTTTTAGATTAAAATCACTAGCAAGAGAAATTTCTTTTTCTATACCAATGTAAACCCAACAAGGAACTATACAAACATCCTTGCGTTAACGAGTGAACATGTACTGCAAAATGTTCTCCTTTTCCTTCAAAATTAGTGTGAATGATACAAGTAATCATGAATATATCTGGAAAAAAAATAACAAAAAATCCCAACTCTTTCAGAAGCAGCTAATAAATACATATTGATCTCTTAGAAAGTATGTGAAAATATTGACAGAAATAATAATCCAAACTTTAAGTCAGTTCAAACATTTGCATTTGGCTTCTGCCTCCATGTATTATAAAAAATCCAGTTCAAATCTCCTCCTCTTGACTGTTTGCAGAGTTGGAATCCATACTAAATCTACTTTAACTTCTTTCTTATTTTTGTATGTAAGACTTTCTTGGGTACAGTTTTGTACTACACATCGTTATTTCACCTTTGGGAATACGAGTGCAACCTGACTTATCACCACAGAATTACAGAAAATTCCTCACCAACTGGTCTTGTTATACCTTCATTTGCATTTTGCTGAAGTTGAATCTCAAAGTACATAATTCAGCTGAAGTACATAAAACTTAATCTACTGATTATCAGTTTTAAAGGAAGACAGGTGCACAAGTACTAGTTCTGAGTATCACAGGAAAGTAGCTAAATACAAAGGAAATAATTCTCTATTTAGCATCTGCATAATATACCCTGTTTCAAGTCAATTTTTATAAATTCAGATTACTTAGATAACTAACATTCAAAGTTTTCATTCAAATGTTTAAATGGATCAGTTTCTATTTTTTTGCACCTGTCATTTTATACATTATGTATTTTCAGTCTTTTATTATATATTTTATATAAGGTTATTATTTACATTTTTGATGTGCAAATAATAGCTACCGACTCCACCTCCAGTATGGTCTCCCACTCTGAACAGTCAACCTGTCGACTCTTCAGAGATGACTCCATTTGCTATTCTGTCTTCAGCTTCACAATAAATGTTTGTGAACTTCTTCAAAGGCACAAAGAGAAGTGTTTATATAGTGTTTGTGGTACCTCACGTTTAAGGTAACAATTGCAGAAGCAGAATTTTGCTGTATTTACATTTTTCAGTGCTTCTATTTTTTTTTTCAGGATCACCTATTATGGCCTGACTGAATTGTCATCAAGAAATATAGCGGATGTTCTTACCTGCATGACCACTCCCCAACATCAGTGACACCTCTGCCCTGTCCTAGAGGACACACTTACACATCAATGTTCATAATTAATAGTACAACGTGTTGCATTCTGTAGTTGACAATGAGATGCACTGATAGGCAAAATGAAGATATAATTTTATACACACACACACACAAACACACACAAAGCCTTAGCACACAGGGCTTAAAATTATATTTTTACTTTCATGAGTTTTGGAGATGTTTCATAATGTTAACAAAAGTAATATCTGGTTTCTAATATTCTATTATTATTCTATCTTTCATTATATCTTAAATGCTAAAAAGGTATATGTAGACATCCCCTTCCAATAACATCATCTATATATTAAAGTTGCTGGTAACATTACTAGATCATTATTTTCCATGAATAATGAACAGGAGTCATAAAAAATGCCATCAACACTGCAAAACTACAAAACAGTAGGGTGTACACAAAAAAAAGCAATTCAGGAAAGTTTATATCTTTGTTTACTTTCAAAGGTACTGTTTAATCAGTTTGTGAATTTCTATTTGTGTGGATTTCTGAAAGTTGCCTTTTAATTAATAATAAGCAAGTAACCCTTTTTTTTGGGGTAGATTCACCCTCCATATTTTAAGAAAAAGAATATGGAAAGAACTCAGTAACTGGAACCTACAATATTTTACATACCCTGCAATTAATATAAAGCATGGGAAAAGGACTAATTTGACAATGGCAAAACCTCAGATATTATTTAAGCAGCTCATTATGTAAAGCTTCAGCAACTTCTTTGAGCTCAGCTGAAGTTTTTGCTGGCTTCCTGCACTTGTTAAGTCTTTTTGTTGCAAACTAAAGAGCTAGCTGTCTAATCAGATACTAATTAGGCTATTCTCATCTTAGTTGGAAATGACACATAGCAGCATCAGCAGCAAGAGAAAGAGGACTTAAGTTGAAAAGTTACCCTACAGCTTAAGAAAAAAAATATACAGCATATAAAGTTTGTCAGCTTCATTTTGAGAAGTTAAGAGTTATTGCTTTAAATTGAGCTTTCTTATATATAACATACATAGAAAACTATTTCCTAATACCAGATTTTCAAGCAAAACATCACTGAACAAGGTTCAAGGCACTTTCAAGCTTATTACCCTTTCCTTAATGTCATTGGCTTCTGAATTAATTCATATGATTTTATCTGTTAAGAAAAGGAGTTGCATCTATGTAAATTACTTGCAACCAAAATGCTACCTCTTGCTACCTAGTTCGCACTTGAAAATATATGGAAGATATTCATAAAGACCAACTACAAAGTTATTTTTGGTGAATTAAACCTCCCTTGGGCTCCTAGGGGAAAATCTTCAAAAACATAGCTCTGGTCTGTGACTTCTGCTGAAGTCAGGTATATTTTGCCATTGACTTCCTGGAGGAAAGGAGCAAAAAGCATTAGAGAAGACATTCCTTAGTGTTTACTATAATCCTACCTCTTCTGCCTTAATCCATTGTAAGATCCACCACATGGATAAATGCCTCCCAAGAAACACAATCCTTCAAAATTTTTTTTCACCCCTTGTTTAACAGTTTCACTGCCAAGCTCTGTGGGACTCTAGCACTTCTCTCCAGATCTTTTCTCCAGGTTCACCACTCACTGATGCAGTGCTCTCTTCCCCATAAGCAAGGTTTCCAAGCACTCTCCTCTCAGCTGAGGTGCACACTTGCCATCGAGGTTGTCCTCCTTTCCTGATGTGTAAAAAAGCAAATTCCAGGGGTGCTGTGACTCTGCTGCATCCCTCTGCCACTACAGCAAGTAGCACTCAAGCGTTATTTAAACTGAACCCTGTTCAGATTGTCTCTTTCCAGAGACTTCTTTATTCTTTATATGGGACCTTATTCTTACTCCCTGGAGACAAAAGAATTACATTAATGACTATTAAAATACCTTGTAGTGAGAACAGGAAAAGCCATGCCAGACAACTGTATCTTAAATTATGCTCTATTCTCAAATCCAAATTACTAAAACTATCACAACAAGTTTATATAAACAGATGTGCTACCAAATATACTTCCATTCCTTCCTGCAGAACCAGCAGTTTGTTATGGGAGTCAATCCAGAGCACAACAAGTGACAGAGAAAATATTTTGTAATGACATTCAGGACACAAACACTGTCCAGTAAACCTGGCAAGGTAAAGGAGAAGGTGGAAGGAAAAAAAACCCATCTTTTTACATAAATGGCACAAAAAAACCAACTCAAAAATGTATTCTGACAAATGCAGTAAGAGCAGAGAGCCAAAGTAGAGACACTATTTTGAATGTTATTTTAATGTAGGGACACTTTAAAAATGCATTAAAGCCGCTTCACAAAAAAAAAAAAAAAAAGTGAAAGACTTGATCTCAACCTTCCTTGCAGCTACTGCTTGTAAACAACTTCAGAATTATTTTTCACTCCTATTGCTCTGGTTCAAGAAGTACACATCTAAGGTAAAGTATACATGTAATCCCACTGAGGACAGTACAGTAAAAATGTGCAATTCAGAACCCATTTTTCAGCTCTGACTTAAGCCCCCTAACTCCCAAGTAAAGTCCCTGGCAAAATATCTGCCACAATAAGAACGAGAAAATCATACCTAATTTGCATTGTGAGCTTGCAGCTTCTTCAACAGTGACTGGAAGAGATCAGGCCACTGTCACCTCTGTGGCACCTCAGCCATAGAGCAGAATGGCTTTGTACTTGGTGCCGTTCAAATTTAGAAACCTCTGTTCCTGCACATTTACAATTTAACTATACTGAAATAAATATTGTGAGAGAAACCATATTGAATAACTCTCATTTTAAAACGTTTCTGAGAATAACTTCTCAGGAATTGATGTTTATGATTGTTGCAATTCCTCCAGCTGAAGTGAGCATGGTATTTCAGGTATCAATACTGCGTTGGTTAGGCTTGGGCATTACAGTACTGAAGACTTAACATTAACTACTCTTTTTTATCCATTGCTAGATTAGCTAACGTTTTCTTGAATGAAAAATAAACATTTCTCATCTTGAATATTTAAACTTATACATTTTGAAAAGGCTCAATACAGACACAAAGGTCAAGTTTTGTCTTCTGACTGAAATTCTTGAAAATGGGGGAGAGTTTTCTTTTTTATGAATAAATTAGAGAATTTCAATATAGATATTAAAACATGAAATAGATTATGCCAGAATACATTACAGCCATTAAATAAATCACTGTTAAGCAGATTAAAAAAGGTGACTTCGAAAAGAAACGTAATTCCATACAACTTCATGACAGAATCAATTAATCAACTAACTATAATTTTAGCTACTTGTTATAGAGCCCATCTAGAAGAAAGAAGATACAGACCCATGAAATATTTCATCATTATATGAAAGTATGAAAAATAAATTTTGTGAAGAAAGATCATTAGCTTGGGAATTGTCCATATCAAGTATCCAATTAGACATGGCAAAAGTGCAGAAAAAAAGAAGAGAAGGTGCTGTCTGCAATTCAGTCCAATCCACATTACACATAATCATAATCACCTTGAATTATACATAAAGGAGAATGAGGGGAACTGTACAGAAAGCCTAGTTTCTGGTGGGAAATCACGAACCCTCATTATATCCAGTGAAGAGACTCAATCTCATCCCATATCTCAGTCTCCAAGGTAGCCTATATTGTGCTCCTTTCCCAACTTAAAATACATTTAATAAAGAGATAACCAAGAATTAGACCACTTTATGAAGGTTCATAGGAGATTCAGTCAGAAGTTGGAAACAGAACAACAGTCATTCTTTAACAGTATTAATATGCATTTTGCCTTTGAACAGACACTGACAAGTGCAACAAAGTTTGTGAGACTAACTGCAATAAGTAAAGAAGACTATTAAATGTGCATGTGTTCATGTGAATATGTGAAAATGTGTATATGTGAAAATACATGCATGTTCTCACATGGATCAAAAATTTTCAATGTATAAGACATAGCAAAGAGACACTGAAATTTTCAAGTGAAAAGATGCCATGAAAGCATCTTCCAAAAGCATGGGATGAGAAGAAACTTACTGGACCTGAAAGAAAATGTGATCTTCACTGTTGCCTGAGTCAGGACTTGCCTAGTATTTTGCCTTTTTCTACAAAGAAGAATCAAATTCATATTTAATCACAGCCACAGCCTTGGATAAGTCAGGGTTATGTGATGCTGCTTCCTCTGCTCTCCTTAGTTTTGTCTGGTTTACTAATACTTTTCCTTCCTGTTCAATAACATCTTTTAAAAAGTGAGGAAGAAAAGAAAAAGCATTGCAATTCAAGAATCACTAATAATCATAGAACTTACTTTTCACAGAAGCTGAGTAGGTGAGAAGGCCCTTATTTTCCATACTTACTTAGGCTATTTTGGTAATCCCTCTTCAATATGATTCAACTGACATAATTCTTTAGACAATTAATCTCTTCCCTATCAATTAGCAAAAGAAATTAAGTGTCAGAAACGACATGGCCAGCAGGTCCAGGGAGGTTATTCTCCCTCTGTACTCAGCACTAATGAGACTGCTGCTTGAATCCTATGTTCAGTTCTGGGCCCCTCACCACAAGAAGGATGTTGAGGCTCTAGAGTGAGTCCAGAGAGGAGCAACAAGGCTGGTGAAGGGGCTGGAGAACAGGCCTTATAAGGAACAGCTGAGATAACTGGGGGTGTTTAGCCTGGAGAAGAGGAGGATGAAGGGAGACCTCATTGCTCTCTACAACTACCTGAAAGGAGGTTGTAGAGAGGAGGGAGCTGGGCTCTTCTCCCTAGTGACAGGGGACCTCCACCAGGGGAGATTTAGGCTGGATATTAGGAAAAAAAAATTCACAGAAAGGGTCATTGGGCACTGGAACAGACTGTCCAGGGAGGTGGTTGATTCACCTTCCCTGGAGGTGTTTAAGGCACAGATGGACGAGGTGCTAAGGGGCATGGTTTAATGTTTGATAGGAATGGTTGGACTCGATGATCTGATGGGTCTCTTCCAACCTGGTTATTCTATGATCCCATGATTCTAAAACATCAACAAGAAAGTGCAACAAATAAAAATAAATTGAACAAAATCAAATGAGTCTACTCTTCACCAGATTAATCTTTCGTGTTCTAATGAATATATTCTTTGACCTTCACTGTGTCATAAAAATAAGGGCCTGTACAGGACCAATAAATTTGTTATGACATTAAAAAAAATCTGAAACTTAGGTAATTTATAAAGCATTTTCCTAAGGCAAAGTAAAATCTTAGTTATGGAAATATATGCCTAGGAAATCAGCTCTTATTTTGGTTGCCTGCCTTGTGTTGCTTTCTAAACACTAGCAGGTGGGACATAAAGAAGAAAGACTGGAAAAGATAAGCAGGGTAGAAATTGCTTAAGGTCTTTGTAAAATTTAATGAAAGATTTATCTCTTGAGGGTAATGTTCCTCTTTCTTTTACTGAAAAAAGAGTTTGATAACCTCTCATTGTGCATTTGATAAATTACATCTTACACTCTTAACTAAAATGAGTAAGTGCAAAATGTAAAAGGCCAAAGCAAGGTCTGGTTATCTGAGTCTTCCAATATAAAATATCCAAAAGAAACTAGATAGTATCCAAAGTCCTTTTAATTAAAGAAATAAATAGTAACTGTGATACAGTGATATTATAGCAAAAGCAGAGAAAGGTTCCTCTACCTCTCTGAAGGAAAATCACACTATACTGGTCATATGTATAACACCACTAATTACAGCAGATTATTAGATGAATGTTTATTACAGAAGTAGCAGAGGCCAAAATCGTCCATTACACTTGTTCGTAAACCACCTGAGAGAGTATCTGTAGAGCAACTATAATCCACTCTTTTCCATTTAGTTTCAAAACTCTTGCAGCAAATCTATATACTCAAGGCATATAAATGTCAAACCCTGACTAAGAATCTCCACGGTCCACAAAACCGTAAGGGATGTACTTTTGTATTTTGGCTTCTTCTTTTAATGCTCCATATAGCAAAAGTCATCCAACTGCAAAGAAAAAAACCCATGTTTTCTATTGAAAAAAGAGCTATGAAGGGAGACACTGATTCTATTATATGGGTGCATCAATCTCTGCATTGCTTTTTCTTTTTTTTAATAAAAGAACCCACAACATCACCACAGATAAGTAACGTGCTTTAGTTTTGATTCGTTTTTTTAAATTTCTCTCAGGGAGAGACAAATTTCTGTAACATCTAGAGGGAAATAATTTGCCTGCTTAGCAAACTCAGGCCATTTTAAATCTTTTAGGACCTGGGTTTGAAGGTGTAGGAATTCAGTGTTGTCCAAGGAATCAGGGTTTCTGTATTTCTCCTCAATTCATGGATAATTCAGAACATGCTCATTCATACTTCCACAGTCTCCTTGTAAAACCTTAGCACTTATGGGGGGGGGAAGGAAAATATTTCTTCCTAAAGTTTGTAATTATTAATTATGTTCCCAGTAACATGCAGTTTATTTTATAAATGTTGTGAGAATGTGGATTATTAAAGTTGTAGGCCTGCTGTCTAATTCTTTTCCAGGAAACTTTATTCCTTATTCAGTACTTAGCACCTTTGCAGGTAATAAAAGCAATTTAAATTTCTTACATTAAAGAGAGCAGCAAATTCTCAATAGGTCACTTACAGATATGTTCAAAGTAGAGAGCTCTTTATGAGGCACATGGAGACCTGTGGGATTGCACAAAATTGATCCCATATCACAAACACTTTAATTTAATGTACCTCTTGCTACTCACTTTTAATGAAGTGATTATAAAAAGGGCATCTTACTTTATTAAGCATTAACCTTGCTCACAGTTAGGCAAATCATGAGTTCAGAGAACTTGAAGATATCCAAATCAAAATGAGCCATTTTAAGAAAGGATATGTTTTATCATAATTTTATTATTGCCTACAATCTCTTCTTTGCAAGATGGATGTATGGATTTTGTCTTTCTTCCTAGTAAATGTTTAAAGGAAACATACAAGATGTAGAGTCTGGATCTATATTTCAAAAGGTTCTAGAGAACACGTTTGCAATGTTTATCCATGAAATTTTGTTGCTGGAGATGGAGGATACTACAGGACATTTATGTCACATACTACTGGGTTTTAATTTTGGATATATCTGGCTAATATATAAGCATAATAAATTGCAGAAGCATAAAAAATGTATTAACTTAAATAGTCCATGAGACGTATAGTAAATATCAAGAAATGGTAAAACAGGGAACAATAGATCCTAGACAAAAATACAAACACCAACATAATGGCATCTCTGCTGGGGGGAAGAACACAAGAAAGCCTTTACCTCAGAACGCTTTCAATAATAAACAAAAAACCATACATACCAAACCACAAATTATATTTTTACTTGGGATTTCATTCAGAAGAGGATCCATGGTATAGACCCTAGAAGCACTGGAGAATCGTTTCCACTGACTATGAACTCAAATACATGTCAATCCATGAATGTCACTACTTTCAGAGTTGATAAGTTAACTGGTGGATGGTGATCAGGCAGCTTAAACAGAGCTGCTGTGTTCTTCCACCAGCAGTTCCAGAGCATATTTCCCCTGAGCCCTTAAAACAAGAAAATCTGAAGGATTACCCTTGAGAAAAGTCCTCAACTTCGTAAACAGCAGAACTCAAGATCCAGAGATTAGCACCCCATCCTGTCTACTGTGTTGATATAAGATAGATAGATACAGATATTCACTTCATGTTATGTTTGCAATGTTGGTTCTTTTCCTGATTACTATGGCACCTAGGAGAATGGGCTTGGACCACTAATGCAACTACTCAGATGAGCACTGACACTAATTTGACAAAAGCATTAATTACTACTTTCAAGAGCTGTGTGTTTAAAGTTAGAACTGCTCCTGACACTAGCCCTCCCCACCTACAACTAAAAAAACCCAAGTAAAAATATTTTTTTGTTGAAGCTAATTTCTCAGAATCACAGAATTGCTAGGTTGGAAAGGACCCATAGGATTGAGTCCAACCATTCTATCAAACACTAAATCATGTCCCTCAGCACCTTGTCCACCTGTCCTTTAAACATCTCCAGGGATGGTGACTCAACCACCGCCCTGGGCAGCCTGTTCCAGTGACCAATGACCCATTCTGTTCTCAGTAATAGATGTTTCCTAAAGATTTTATTTGAATGTTGTAACAAAGCTAAAGACAATGGCTATAGATTTCTCACCAGTTGTGTGCAGGAAGGCTGAGGATCAGTTTTGTCATTACACTTTCATAGAATCATAGAATCACCAGGTTGGAGGAGACCCACCACATCATCGAGTCCAACCATTCCTATCAAACACTAAACCATGTCCCTCAGGACCTCGTCTACCCATGCCTTAAACACCTCCAGGGAAGGTGAATCAACCACCTCCCTGGACCTGCTGGTCACACCATTTCTGATACAAGCCAAGATGCCATTGGCCTTCTTGGCCACCTGGGCACACTGCTGGCTCATGTTCAGTCAGCTGTCAACCAAGGCACTCAGGTCCTTCTCCTCCAGGCAGCTCTCTAGACAGACCTCTCCTAGTCTAGACATAGTTATGTATGAAAAGGTCAGTGCCACGCGTATTATGGGTCTTACCTAAGCACTCCCACTTATGGATGAATATCCATGAATGCAAATAATCTTTAAAACACAAAACCAAAAATAAGATGCTAATGTTAATATATTCAGCACAAAGCTGTCATATAATTCACAAGATTTTTTTTTCCCCTGTGTGCTCATCTTTGTACTTAATAATAGTATCAGAGAACATTGATACTGGAGAAACAAAAGACGAAATAAAAGAGGAAGAAAAGGCAAAATAGGAAAAGTGATAATCTCATTATTATTTATAACAGATTTTATTTTGACAACTAAAAAAGACTTCATCCCTATCAGCACTAACCATAAATTAACATACAAATGTTTCAAGCAACAAATCAGTTTGATTAGGAACACACACAGAACCTTCGAAAAATAATGAGATCTTTTTTTATTCTGTTATAAAGCAGTTAAAATTATGTACTCCTTAAAAATTCTGTCTTCAAACAAGTATATTTTTTTAAAAAGCTTTTTATCTGATATCAAATTAATTTGTATGCATCAATATATTCATGACTTATATCCAAAAAAAGATGTAAAAATAGCAGGAAAGCAATTTAACTTCATTTGTGACACAAAGAGCTAAGTCCTAACTTAACAGTAGCTCTTCATTGCACTGAAGATAACCCCATCCAGGCAGAATCTTTGCCTCTTCAGAGATCAGTGGAAACCGTTGCTCAGTGCTTTCCCTCTCAGGCAGGTCACATGCCCCAGGGCTGTGACACAAGATGCTGCCATAGTATTTCCTTTTAATTTCCTACCCTTTCTTTCTTGACTTTACAGAAAACTCTATGCATCCATTTAAAGAAACACACTTAATAGATGCACATTTCAGTGTCTTTGAGAAGATGCAGGTAACGCTGATCGAGCCGTTTCCTTTTCACTAAATGCTCATTCAGTCCAGCTAAAAGTGATGCATTGTAACTTAGTGAGCAGTTATAGGACTGCGCACTTTTAGAACCATTTGTTGGCAAAAATAACAAATCTGCTGGTTCAAATGTTTGCAAAAAGTAAACAGCGAGGGTTTCAAATGCACAAAACTCTCATTTCCCCATCTTTTTATTACAGAACAGCTTCATAGTGGGTTTTACTTTGTACTGAAAAGTTTTAATTGACATATTGGGCAAAGCTACCAAAATATGCTCCACAATTCTTATTAGTATTATGAGAGGGAAAAGCATTTTTTCTTAGCATAGACTGTGCTTTTAGAATAGCTATTGATTTTTTATTGCTTGTCTGCTTATTACTAAGCAATGATTCTCATATAATGGGATTATGAAAGCCATTGAACCTTGATAAGATTTCTAAATATTTTTGACAGATTATTTATAAATCAGAATCAAAGGAAAATAGGCTGTCACAATGGAGAATGATATCCACAGAAAAGATGTAATAAAGAGCAAATGTTTCTGACTCTCCATGCCTCTCCCTGAGTTCAGCTGCCAGCAGTTAGAGGCTGGGTTCCCATAGAGTATTGCTGTATAACCCTGGCTCAGGTTTCTGAGGAAATTACTTACATGAGAGGAAGAACCATTGAATGTACAAAGCAGAACCATGAAGATGGGAGAAGTAACATTGCAGGTCAAGCATGCGTCATTGAAATAGAAACAGTCAGCAACTCAAGGACTCAAAGGGAGAAACACCAAGATTAAATGATACAAAACACACTAGAAGAAGCAGGGGGCAGAAATAAGCAAGTCACCAACACTGAGAATAAGCCTGCTCCAACAGATATCTCATGGTATTTCACCTCTACTTGGCTCACTTCTGCCTGGCTAGCAAGGATTGCCAGGGTGCCTTCTTGGAGGTGATGAGCATACAAGATTTAGCCTAGCAGCCAGCTAGTCCCAGCTTTACTGTGGGAATTAACAGATAAATTCCTCCCTTGGACTTGCAGGACTGCTCACAGTCTCTGCACACAACACAAGGAGGCCAAATGGATGTAGGGAGAGGGGGTTACTGGTTTTTAAGCCTTCATGACAATTGTTTCCATTTTAATTCTCTCTCCTTCCTCATATACAGATACGCTAACAAAAAAAGAGGTTTCAAAAGTTATGAATATATTTGAATATTTTTAAGAGATAAGTAGCTTCTAAGAGGATAATTGGTTTGAGAGTGAGAAGAAAAAAACAGGGTTTTTGGAAACAGATACAAACCCAGAAGTCACACTGGGAATGATGCACATCAGTCACCTGGGTGCACAGTAGTTCAGTATAACCTATGGAGCTCTCAGTTGTTTGGATCAAGTAATGTATATTCTGATTTTGAAAGGCTCTGGAAAGGACTACCTGAGAAGAGGAGAACAGGGATATGGCAAACTAGCCACATGTGGTAGCGTGTATGAAAACAGAGCTCCCACACAGCAACGGCTCACCCAGACTGAAAGTAGTAACTTCTCCACTTGTCCTTCAACGTTTTATCCTTAGAAGTCAAACCAGTACATTATTAAAATTCAAACTCAAGCTTCCACTCCAAGTAAGGGGCAATGAAGGAAATTATATATATTTTTTAAAGGAAATTATCTTCCTGGCCCCCTTTTCATCTGAAAAAATGAAGAGGAGATCTGATAAGTATTACCAGATCAGCAGCTTGTTCCCTTAATGTTTGATTTGAAGTCCAGTAGTCCAGGTAGCGTTGGAATGTTGTTGCTCAGTCCTGCCTCACCATCATATTCAGAAGCCTTCCTCAGGGTCAGGGACTTCTCTGCAGGAGGGTATGAACTGACAGGCACAATTGTCCCCACTTCTTCACACCCATACACCTCATGTAAAATCAAGACAAGAGAATTCTATCTACATCATCCATGGGAAGAAATATTAAGATATTAAAATGCTTTCTGAAACAGCTACAACTTTGATAAAAGTTTTAAACTCAGATAAAAACATGTATGAGAACATTTTTAACTTCGCCTTCCTATAATTGCAATACCCATGTGCCAGATTTGCTTCACATTTCCAGTCCACTAGTGCATGAATTATGCTCATTAATCTTCTGTCTGAGAGCTTTATTACTGTTTGTTAGGTGGGAATTGATGCTAGAAAGATGCAATAAATTAGAGTAGAGTAACGGTTAAGAAGTGTAGTTTGCATTACCTTTCAGAAGAGGTCATATTTGACACCAAAGTATCTGTAAAAGTACTTGTTTCACTCTGCTGAGCCCCTTCTTTATCAGATATATAGTAAACCTGCAGTATTATATATAATAGTCGTATCTGAGATTTGGAACATGGCTTTCTTACTGGAAGTGACAAGAAAATAATGTTCTGCTCTGAGTTGTTAGCAATACAGTTACTCAAAACAAATATATCTGGAAAAATATCTGCAGCTGCTTCTTAACTAAAGTCAGCAGGAGTTATTACATTTGTTATTTCATTGATTCTGCTCACAAAATTTTTTTGGGAACTCTTCTCAGAAGCAAACGTGCACATAAAAACCATCCACTCTGGCATTTCTTCCTTCTGCTACAGGCATTCAGTACAATGAATTACAAGTCTCTTAACTTGACATTTCAGTGATAAAAGATCAGAGTTTAGGAGCTATAAATTAATTCTTTGTCAAAACTGATGAGTACTTCTAGTTGTATTCTGAAATATCTCTTATCCAGAAAGTGGTTCAGGCTACATAATTGTCAAGCATGCCCCAGCCCTTAAAAAATACTGATCTATGCCTGTTAATTTTACCAAGAAAAAAGCCCTGTAAGTAGTTCTTTCCTGAGGACAAGGCTAAATCAAGTCATCCCTAGAGCATTACACAAAAATGCTAGTAGAATTGCACAGATGTCCCTTTTATTGTATACAAATATCAGAGATTCAGTGATTTATATTTATTCTCTCCATTGTGGTCCACTAACATGATACCAGTTTTTCAATCATGGAGAAGAGTTTAATATTTCTTACCTTATGTTCTAATTTTGTAACACAAGATTAGTATGAATTCACTATATGAATTTTCTGCTTCATAGTTTTCTGTTGCATGTTCCTTCACTGATCATTATAATTCATCTGAACATGACATTTAACTGAATTCTGTTCATATAGGAAAAATGATTTATACTCATGCTGAAAAAGCTTAGTATAGTGAGAAAGCAATGGTCAAAAAAAAAAAAACCTGATTAAGGGAGACTTGCAAGGAAGGGTTTGTCCCTTAGACTAATTTATGGGATAGTGATGGCAACACGATCTTTATCCATTTCACAGTGTTGCAGTACCAGTTTCTAATATGCTTGAAGCTTCAGGGATTTTATTCTTCAATAAATCTTAAGTTTTTTGAAAGATTATGTCCTGAGTTCTAATCATTAGATTTGATAGCTAGTTTGATTACTCTGCCTGGCTGAGGTGATCGCATGAAAGGTCCGGAGATGAGACTGGTATATCTTTAGGTAGGTGTTACTGAAAGTGCTACACCTATTTACACCTTCTTCTTGAAAAATGTGAATTGGACGTATTTATTCAAGGCAAAAGCATAAACGGGCAATAAAATCAAAAGAAATATTGTTTCTGTAACTACGGAAGAAGATCAGCTTTTAAAAGTAACGTCTAGCAAAAAGAAATATGGTTTCCTGTTGGAAAACTTGCTCTTGCAGTTTTCAAGGACAAAATTCAAACAATCCATCTATAGATTTTAGTCATTAATCAAGAGAGGTATGATTTTG
Organism: Piaya cayana; assembly: GCA_013389865.1. Taxonomy (NCBI): domain Eukaryota; kingdom Metazoa; phylum Chordata; class Aves; order Cuculiformes; family Coccyzidae; genus Piaya; species Piaya cayana. The sequence continues at coordinate 156,258 of WAAB01019262.1, forward strand.
TAGAAGATACGGTCTAGACATCAACAATCTTCTTCCTGTGCACACAATGATGAAACAGTAGATCTAAAAATATGTAAGCTTCATCCTTCAAAAATAAAACTTGTCCAAACCAACAGTTTGGTGTTGCAAGCTGGGTAATCTTTATGTTACCTACATGAGAAATACGTACACTCTATTTACCTGTATTTGCCTTCAACTGCCAAAACATACATCATCTCCTGCGTGTCCCTGGATTGATTAAGCAAACCTGATGACCACACCACCAGATACAAAGATTTGAACTTCAGAGTCTGATATACCATGAAATATAAAGATCTATTTATTTTTAAACATTTATCTTTTATCTGCTATACAGAATACTTGTCCCAGTTTGAATTAATTTATCTTTCTCATTAATTTAAGAGTTTTCTTTTATTGCTGAATTAAGTACAAACTTAGTTCTACCACTTACGATAAACAAGATTTCGCACTATCAGCAGAAAGTTAGGCAGAATATGATGGATGAAAGTCACATAATTTGGAATGGCAAAAGCATGAGTAACTTATTCATCCTATATAGAAATAATAAGCCAATATCTAAACTACATAACTAATACCAATACCCAATACTATTTTATACAATATGAATGGTCTTAAAACCAAGTGAAGTAAAAGCTTAATGACAGTTGAATTGGTCATTACTAGCACATAGTGCTTTACCATCAATGTAAAACACATTGCCAAACTACATCCAAGTCAATACACAAGAGCTCTGAAAATTTTCAACACAGCTCATACTTTACAGAGCAATGGAGAGATGGCACAGATCTGGGGATGACCCAGAGCAGCCAAGCCTGGGGAGCCTGTCCTTCACCCTGACCCACCCTACAGACCACAGATCTGTTACTCATATGGGTAACAAGTGCACAAGACATCCAGGCCTACAGACATAGAGCTTCTCTAGAAACATTACCACACCATGAAAAAAACTTATTTACCAGGTTGACATGGTCTGGAGAACAATAAGAATGAGTAGGGCAGCAGGAGAAATTTAAATCAGAGACACAGATGGAAAAAGATTACAGAAAAATTATTAGATAAAAAATTAAATCAATGCACAAACAACAATTTATAAACCAATATATAAACCAAAACCTTTTCATAAGTATCAGATTGTATTTCAGGGTTGCAGTACAGAAAGATGACAGCATGTGTTTCAGAAAGAAAAGATGAGAAATTCCAGAAAGCTGCTCTAACTGAGATGAAGGATGATGAAGTCATGGTCTTTCTCCCAAGATTTTAGTGAGAAAAGGACAGGACTGGATTACATTAAAATTGAAATTAAGGTCATAAAACCCTTCTGTATTCCTTGTCATGAAAAAGCAGGTGTTTAACGGCTGTAATATAATGTTGCTTTTCATATACGTTGCTCAGTTACAGAGACGAACCCGTGACAGATTTTAAACTGCAGTCTTCGTATTTTTAAGGTATATTTAGTTATTCAAACATAATTCTGGCATGCCAAAGATGTTTTCTCATCCTTTTATAACTCCTTTTGAAATTAACACTAGACTTCAAACTAGCACTCTTTATGAAATATGCTACTAAATATGCCACCTGAATGTAATCACCATACACTGAACTTGTTTTCAGACTGAAACTTTTCACACATTTCAAAATAAGATCTAATTATATCCATTAACACTTACCAACACAATAGATTTCCCCCCAAAGAAAGACTTTGTTTCACTAAATCTCATTGATTCATAAAAAAAAATTGAAAAGAAACAAGCTCAGAAAAAAGCCAGCTACTCACCCAAAACTGTCTTCTGAACACAAGTGACCCATAACCACAACTAAATTTTTGAGTAACCAGGAGCAATAAAATACCTGAAGGTATAAAACATTGTCATAACCACTTGTTAGTAATCTTGCCAGCAATTTTTTACCAAAATTGCAAATATTAATAGGAGAGGTTTTGTGTTGGGATGTCATCAATGACTCAGAATGCCAGGGTCCCTAACCCCACCAAACAAAACTTCTCACTATGATATTTACAACAGGACTAAAGAGCTGCTTTAGCCTCTAACAAAGATGTTCAGGAAAATTTCCTTTCATAAATCATAACCTAGTTACTATGTTATAACTGTTTTATTTTCTTGAATTACAAAAACAGTCTCCCGAGAATAATATTAATTATGATGAAAATATTCTGGCCAACTTTAGGTCATGTTGTATTATTTGATCAAGTCTGACAGAGTACAAGATTTGGTTTTCAATCAGCTCATCTTCATCAATGTATGTGGTTTCAATAATTCTTTTGATTTTCTAGTAAAGGATAATGTAAGCAACACAAAAATCAGTTCCAGAGCAGTACCATTTTCCTTCCTACCTTTAAGTGACATTTCATCCCTTTTCTTCCTTGAAAAAAACATGAATTGATATTTACTAAACTCAAAAGAAATAAAAAACTCAAATGAAATATATATTTGAGCCAAAATCCCTTCTGGCATATATTTCTGTCATTTAAACAAATATAGAAAAAAAATTCCATGTTTCCATTCAAGTCTGAGTCGAAACAGCACTATTAAAATAAAAAAGTCTTGCTTACTTCAAATAAATTTTGTTCATACGCAGGGAGACATTTCTAAATTTAGAACAAAGTGAACAAAGTTAAACCCCTTAGGAGAAATAGGTTGATTTTTTTTATGCTTGCTAAGGAGTTACCAAAAGAAAAACCCTAAACATTAGATTTTTTTTTTTTAAGTATAAAAACTCATTACAGTAATAAGTAGGGCTGGCCAAATGTCAGTGGAGAAATATAAATTTGTACTTAGTATCAAGTATTATGTACTATACGAAAAACTAATCTTCAAGATTAATATCCTTGAAATAGATAATTGAACCTCTGGCTTCATTCATAGCAGTGTATTATAGCAGTTACCACAGTGCAGCCCTATCCTCTCCATTGTCTTCTGATTATAAAGTACCCATTCTGCTATCCTTCCTGCAAAGGGAAAGTTGAGAGAATTTTCAAACTCTTGAAATCTGAGCTTCACAATGTCAAATATTTGTTATTTTAATGGAGTTTATTTATATTTAATTTTATTATACCTTTAGATCCTGATCAAAGTTATATAAAAAAAANATATATAAAGATGATTTCCACTAACTTGAGATTAATTTTACTGAGATAATGATAGAATATAACTTAGCACTTCAGAGTCAACTCACTCTGCTTTTGTCAAACTGAAGAACTAAATTTTAATGTTAAGAAGTTTGCATGAGAAGATACCAGTGTTGTCAATAGCAAAGTTACTGACATTTGTTTGTTACTATTAGATTTTGCAATGAGAAGAAAAAGAAACTAAAATATTTTATTATCCAATGATAAGCTCTAAATTAATAACCCAATTTACTACTCAAATGTAACTCTATTTTATCTGCCAGTCTGCTATCAGATTCTAATGGTATCAATTTTCGTGGTAATATAAAACTAGAAAAACTGCAAATAGTGCTTACAATAAAAAACCATATTGGATATTCTTAGAATAAATTTAATAGGCCTATAATAATCTGCATATGCTTGAGGTTTTGTGGTTTTCTTTGACGGAATATAAATCAGTAGCCACTGCAATATTAATATTTGAAAAAAACTCTGTGAATAAGTTACCAGGTAGGTAGTTTGTTAATCTCTGTGCCCAAGGTCTTTGACTGTCTAGGTTTCAGCAAGAAAAACAGTTCTTCTCAGCTCATAGTGGAAAATACACAAAGTAAATGGACCTGGAATACTCCTGGTGTANGGAATCCAATTACTGCTCTTCAAAGACCTCTTAAAGTTCTGTAGCGCTTCTAGTTATTTCAAGATGATCAAAGTTTTTATACAGGATAGAATATAATAGGACTATTTCATACCAAACAATAGTAAGCAGATGCTGCTAAGGGTAAGTGCTGACAACACAACATGCCACAGTATACAGATGTTTACCAACACCATTAATCTGCTTCTTATCCTATTACATGATTAAAAATCAATTTGCAGTGTAGAAATTAGTAACTACAGGAAAATCCAGAGGCACAAACCGAAGACTTCCCACATCCTGAAATAATAAATGAAGACCTAAGGAGGTAGTATGAATTACCATTACTAAATCAGCAATCTAACAGCTATCTAAATGTTCAGGAGACAGTGTGGGGTGAAGTGTAATCACACTACACAAAATCATAAATCGTAAAAACGAATCATAAAATCAATAGTTAAGGTGTCTGTAGAACTACCTTCCCTTATTCTTGCAGTATCAGAACTAGGTTGTAATTGATCAAAAGAGTGAAACTAGTTCCACACAATGTAACTATCCATTTCAGAAAATGCTTACTTTAAAAAACTTACAATATTACCTGACAGATGTTTTGTCATAAGAATTCTGTTACATGCATAATAAAATTACAGTTATTTTCTCTAGTTTTCAAAATTACCTTGATTTCTATTTTATAAAGTGGAATACATCCTGAAGTCCTTGTAAAAAAAAATTCTTTCTGCTAAATAAATACCTAAGCCTTAGACCTACACAACCTTTCCTAGATCCAATTAGAAAAAATACATATATGTTCATTGTCTGCTCAGAAATACAGAGAATGATATGCATAAAGCATATGATTTTTTTTTTTACACATTTTT
>WAAB01019262.1:163280-231644 GCA_013389865.1 Piaya cayana
AACAACCCCAGCTCTCTCAGCCACTCCTCATAAGGCCTGTTCTCCAGCCCCTTCACCAGGTTCGTGGCTCTTCTCTTGACTCGCTTCAGAGCCTCAACATCCTTTTTGTGCTGAGTGGCCCAGAACTGCACACAGGATTCAAGGAGCGGTCTCACCAGTGCCGAGTACAGAGGGAGAATAAGGTATATATAAAGATGATTTCCACTAACTTGAGATTAATTTTACTGAGATAATGATAGAATATAACTTAGCACTTCAGAGTCAACTCACTCTGCTTTTGTCAAACTGAAGAACTAAATTTTAATGTTAAGAAGTTTGCATGAGAAGATACCAGTGTTGTCAATAGCAAAGTTACTGACATTTGTTTGTTACTATTAGATTTTGCAATGAGAAGAAAAAGAAACTAAAATATTTTATTATCCAATGATAAGCTCTAAATTAATAACCCAATTTACTACTCAAATGTAACTCTATTTTATCTGCCAGTCTGCTATCAGATTCTAATGGTATCAATTTTCGTGGTAATATAAAACTAGAAAAACTGCAAATAGTGCTTACAATAAAAAACCATATTGGATATTCTTAGAATAAATTTAATAGGCCTATAATAATCTGCATATGCTTGAGGTTTTGTGGTTTTCTTTGACGGAATATAAATCAGTAGCCACTGCAATATTAATATTTGAAAAAAACTCTGTGAATAAGTTACCAGGTAGGTAGTTTGTTAATCTCTGTGCCCAAGGTCTTTGACTGTCTAGGTTTCAGCAAGAAAAACAGTTCTTCTCAGCTCATAGTGGAAAATACACAAAGTAAATGGACCTGGAATACTCCTGGTGTACTAATGAAAAGGGAAATTAAATCTTTTGCCAGTATCCCACACCAAAGTGGAAGCGGCAACATGCATCTCTGTCTTGCCTGAAGTCTTCCTTACTTAATTATTATTGTTTCCAGCTGTTTCAATAAATTATATGGATAGAAACTTACCTAAAATATATATTACTTTACGGATTGCAGTTACAGGGCAATTATTAACCACACAGCATTCGTCCTTGGGACTGTGGTCTATATTTTTCATAGCTTCCCTTCTAATTTCTAGGAGTGTATTACTGAGCCATACCTTCCCTCCTTTCATTAAAAGCAAGTTCCAAGATCATTATATGATTGCTCCTAACAGAACTTTCACACTAATCATTACAGAAATTTCATCATTTCCTCATTTGCTACATGTTGATTTAAAAATTTGCAGCAGTGATTCTATAATAGAGATATTAGCAGAGAGCCACAAAGACATCATTGCAGTAATTGAATGATTTGTGCTTTACATACTATTTTGAACAGAAAAAGAGTGTATTTTCAAATTTTTTTCTATCATTGAATTTACTTTGGAAAATAAAGTGCCATAATAGAATTGTGCAGTTTGCAAAATGCCTTTAAGATCACAGAGTACAACTGTAAGCTTAAGACTATGAAGTCCACCACTAAACTATGACCCTAAGCACCACATCTATACATCTTTTAAATACCTCCAGTGATGGTGACTCAACCACTTGCCTGGGCAGCCTGTTCTAATGCTTGATAACACTTTCCATGAAGTAGGATTTACTAACATCCAGTCTAAACCTCTTCTGGCACAACTTGAGGCAACTTCCTCTCATCCTATCCCTTGTTACTTAGGAAAAGAGACAAACATCCACATCATTACAGCCTCCCAACCTCCTTCTAACTATCACCTGAAGTATTTGAATCTCATTTCAAACAGGTTTCTAACTACCACGTCAGAAGTATGCTGTAAAGATAAAAATAATACCTAGGAAAACATCTCCTATAATTTCTCACACAATGCAACAATCTGAAAGTAGGTTGCTTTTTACTTTCAGTACTTATACTACAATCACCTGTCAGGAGCCTAAGAAGGTAGTTTTCTTTCTTTAATAACAATGAACAGCATTTTATGCCACATAAGGAGATCAACTGATAGCAGCTGGATGATTTGTGTGGTAAGAGACCACAGCACGAATAAAAGGTAGAAGAATTTGATCCACTGGAATAACTGAAATACAGCTCTAGCTGGTAAATAAGAAAAAAGAATGTATTCTGAAGATCTACAGAATTACAGGTGATAATGTAAGGAGCCTTGGTTTTGAGAGGTGGAATGAAACAGTTGAAAAAGACATAACGTGGTCTTAAGGGGCAAGTTTAGGAGAAAGTTTCAGAAGCTAATGGCTTCTAAGTCTTTTCTCTTAAAACAGCTTTTAAGAACAGCATATAAAAATGCCTTTTAAATTGTGTTAACAGCCATTACTTTAAATTGTTTTCTATGTTTTCCTTCTGTCTCATCACAGATAACACTCTTTTTACACTTCAGTTGGGCAGAGTTACAGCTACCAAAAATCAGCATCGTGCTTTTAAGTGTAAGGAAAGTGTGAAGATTTATACCAGCTACAACTTTAGCACTTCATCTTCAAAACGGTTCAACTTCATCATTCTCTTTCCATTTCATGTGTTTTTTCATATATTCTTTTGTTATCTGATGAGCAGGAAACTAAACAGTGTAATTTATACTGCTGGATGTATTCTTCTTCGACCTGAAATAATATTTGCATGGAGATGCCCTAGTTTTCTTGAAGTCTTTACTGGAGCATTCTGTGAAACAGGGAAACTCAGTAGTATTCAAAACTCCAGTGATGTTGCACATTAAAAAATTATATGTGCTGATCAATAAAGTGTGAAAGGGCTGATGAAACAGACTGCATTTTTCTGGGACAGTAATTTTGTTCCATGAATTATTTATAAGGACTATGAAGTAGAAGCAAAAAAAGTAGAAAGCAAACAGCTTACCTTATCACTCATAATCTTGCAAAAAGCCACAATGAAACCATAATCATTTGCTACATGCTGGGACATCAAAGAACAATGTATTATTGTGGCATGTAAAAATGTATTATAATATATTAAAGAAATTAGTCCCTGGTGAGTTTATAAGTATCTATTTCTTTCCTAAGAGAGCGCTACCATTTTTGCTGACAAAAATGAGAGTTTCTTCAGAGCTGCCTTAACAAAGCATCAAGGAAAAAGTTTAAAGTAAAATGTAAAAGGTTGACTTCACAGATGATTTCAGACTTGGGGTAGGCAAAGAAAGGTGAACTAGAAAATTACTTGTCAGAAGTTGTGAAGCAAATGGCTATAGCATTTAGGCTTATTATTTATGTATGATGAAAATTATCACAGAGAACAAAATTAAAACAGTTGTCAGTATTTGACTTGGTTCATATTTTTTTTTTGTAATAATATGCTTATAAATGTCATGCAATAAGAAGGAAACCTGAAGACAGTACCTGGACTGCACAGCGTTAATATATTTCCCTCTGTGTTCTGGCATCTCTAATAAAAATTACAGAATCCCAAGTCCTAAAGACATATCTGAAGAACTTGAGGTGGTTAAAATTTTGTATCTCTGTTGCCTGCACTCCCCATTACCCCAGTTCTCAGGCCAGAGATTCATAGATATGCTTCTTTTTATTCTTGACTTCAAGCTAAAGGTTCTGTTGGGTGTCCTACATATAAACACAAATAGTGTTTCACAACAACCTCTTCTTTTTCTGGATGCTAAAATTTTCATTGTGTTTACTTCTTTCTATCGGCAAAGGTATAGTTTTTAAACACACCTCAATGGAAATAAAGCATTCAAAATCTGATTATGGTACCAGCTATGGAAAACACTTCTCCAACATCAGGCTCATCAATCAAATTTGAAACTAGAGTAATATCATGTTTAACCTTTCCTTTCCTTTTCTTTTTTTTTTTTTTTTTTTTNTTTTTTTTTTTTTTTTTTTTGCCATTTGGGCAATGTTGTTTGCAGGACAACTCCAGAACTCATTTTAATAGGGACTGTCAGGCAGGAAACCAGGCAGATTTCTGCAAAATTTATATATGCTGATGCTGCCTTCTTTCTTCAAAATCCCACTTGAAAAGTTCCCAAGAGTTGCTAATGAAGTTACTAAAGGCTCTCATTAGGAGTTGATATGCATGACAACAAAATTGGTCTCATGACAACTCAATGTCACAGCACATGAACACGCCGTAAATATTTCCAGTACACTGAATCAGAAAAAAGGATCTCATGAGAAATACATTTCCAAAGACAAGAGGAAGTAATTCTAGAGTAATTCCTAATTAAGTTTCAAAAATAGGTACAATATTATAAAAAGCCATTGAAAAATGTAGTTACATCTATGAAATACATGTATTCACACTTCAACATCAAAATTATCATTATCATCTGCTAATAATCTGACAAGCTACATAAGAAAAGCCAAACTAATAATTTAGTTACATGACAGACCAATAACTTATAGAAGAACTAAGATAAATCTGTGAGAAAAAGTTTTAAATGCTTCTTCAAAGATTTTTAGTACATACATCCACCAGTTATTTAGCTAAAATTTAAAAATTCCCAATGATTTTCTTGCTTGCTACTAGATTATGTCTTTTCTTTGATCTGCTTTTTTTGGGGATTTTTTTGCACTTATTCTTTAGTTCTATATACTTACTTAATATTCACAGAGTAGTTTGTGGAAAGTGTCCCTACACCTTTTAAAACCTAAATTACAGTGCTCTCATTTCACATGAGAATTCACTTTCAATGAGAAGGCAGGACGACAAATACATGTTTTTAATCAATGCTGTAATATTTGCCTTTCCTTCCCAATCAATTGGACTTGGTTAGTGCTATGCCCTGCTTGGTGTTTTGATTTCTGTCTTATGTTTTTCACCAAGGATGGTGAACCAGTTATTTCTAAAAAATGAGCAACATTTCCCACTGGGTACCAATAAAATGCACAGAGACATATTTTAATTGCCTATGAATATTCAAAACCTCATTATTGTTACTGGTTTATAATTATCATATTCCCCTGACAAAAACATGCAGCACACAATAAAAGATGCAATCCATTAAAAATATTGGCATTCGTGTTCAACAGTTTTCCAGATATTTTTTTTTTATTAACTAGCTCTTTATCTTGGCTACTAATATAATTTCTGGAAGGCATTTTCTTCAAATTTAAGATGGTGTGTTCCTCCTATAAAAATAGTGACAATGGTCTGTATAGTTGTTAACAGTATTGTCTTGCATTGCACCTTTTACAGATTATGCAATCTCAAACCCATGTACAACTGCATGGAAGCCCATGAACAGTTTCTTCTTCAATAGCCTAACCCAAATAAATGCAAATGAAACTTCTGGAAGCACAGAGCAGCACGAATATTTAACAAAATTTGGAAAACTAACTAGTGCAGCAGACAATTCCCCATGGTTGCTTTTAAACACATACAAGTTTCAAATACGCTATTCCAAGCAAAAACAAAGTTTAAAACTTCAGAAGCTTGCTCTATGGAGAAATTTGGTCTCTAAGGGTAGCAGTCATAAGGAAAAGGTGCAGGACTACTTAGTTTGCAGGATGCAATGAGAGATGCAGGTATGTACCACATTTCTAAGGCAAAGATACAGGACATTATCATTGTTCAGGGCATTGAGCAGAAATTTCAGTGAAGCCTCATAAGGGTTGTACCTACAGTTCTTGAAAAGTTTTATCTTGTTTGTTGTTATGCACAGACATATTTTCTAGTTGTCATCTCTGGAGAAATGTATCACAGCCCAACCACCTGAACTATTTGGGCAGATCTCTCCAAACACTCTTGTAAAGGATGAGCAATGACAGGACCTTGCTATTGCATTGTCAAATCCATCCTACAGGTTTTTCTACACTTTACCTTGACAATGTTTTATCTATACTATGAGGCAAGAATATATTAGTTCTTTCTTTTGTGGACTCTATTTGTGGTGCCTGTACAAACCGATTGCTTGGCAGCACCTAAAGGGACAAGGAACATAAAGTGTGAAAGGATAAAGCAAAAACTGCAGAATAAACTTAAAGCCAAATGCAGAGAAGGATGCACTTCTATGTGGAGGAGACTTATGGTATTTCATTCTGAGACTGAGCTTGGTCATAATAAAGATATGATCGACACAACAGTTGATATGCAGCCCATCTGCTTCTATGTTATTCTGTCAGCTGCAGCAATACACAAACACAAAGGCATCTCTTTCAGTCGATTCTCAAAAGCTATTACTTTTCCAAAGAAATTAACAGAGCAAGAACACATCAGCCACAGGATAAAAAGCAGTCATCAAAGCACCTGGAAAGATTACTTTCTCAGTGATCTCACATTTGTTGACTGAGACTATGCCCAGTAGGCAAAATGTATGTAAACTAATTATAGCCTGGAACTACAATACTGAGGATTCACTGCAGCTTAAAAATACAAAAGGGAAGCAGCAGGTTTATTGTAGTAGATGCTCAGTACATCCTGCAGTGCAACACATTCTGGATTTGTATTTCAACATGATCATTGCAAAACCCATTTTTACTAATAAGTGCAACGGGATTAAGAGGTATATATACGATAATGACAACCACTGAATATCAACATTGATCACGCAAAAGTAAGGCAAAGCTCTCTGTAAAACAGAAACACAGACTCTGGGGACTCCTTGTACACCATAAAGGCTTCCAGGTATTCTATATTAGCTTTATATATATATGCAGTGATTACTGCCACAAAGCCACCACAGTTGGAAATGGTATCTCAGACCCTATCTTACTTTTCCAAAAGTGTTGCAAGCTCTGTCTTCCAGGACAGAGATAACACAGTACATTGAATCAGAGAAAGGATGGAACAAGGCAGACTTGTGGGAAAACCTGAGCATTTTCAGAGAAGTGAACCTTTACATGGCGTTCTATATTTTGCAAGACAGCCAGATTGCTACATGTGCTCAACTTGGAAGAGTTTGCTGAAAAAGCTTGCTACTATGAATACCCCTACTATAAACTTGTCTGGTTTTCCTCTAAAGCTTCATTAGCTACATGTTGAAATAAAAATCTTGAAGTCCTCACCCTTCTGACCATATTGTCACTCTCCTTATTCTTAGAAAACTATTTATAGAGATTCTTTTCTTAGAAAGTTAGAGAAAAGCATACTTTATATTTTCCAGCAGAGAAGCTTTGTTAAAAGTGTGGGGGGAAATGAAATAAAATCATGGTGAAGAATGTGCTGGAAATATTCTGCTTTACATATAAAATTACCCAGACACCTCTACTAAAAAATCTAAATAGTTTTAAAGAACCCAAAACATTTCCATCAAAATTTCCATTGTCAGGAAGAGCTCTTCAATTCAGGTTTTTAGAGAAGCTGAAATCAGCATTTTGATTTACAGCAGGCTAGAAGTGGTTCAGTACACAGGGCAAGGAAGGAATTGAATCCATCTTTTTGCCTGATGCAAAACAAGGACATGTCAAGACAATTTTTGAACAGAAATTTACAACTTTTCCTTAAGTTCTCATTGGAAAAGACAACCTTGGTTGTGGAGTGGGTGTGTCCGGACGCATGTGATACAGAGAGAAAAAAATGACTACTAGAAGAGATGTAGGATAGAGATTAAATTAGGTTATTTTCAGAGTGACTGAGTAGAGGAGCAACTGGATGACCATTCAGACAGGGAGTTATGACCAACTCTCCAGTTGTGCGCAGATTTTCAAAAGAGCTAAATACACTCAGCCTCCTGTGCTCTAACATACAAACACTTCTTTTGATTCTATGTGATGAGGGTTTTTAAAAAAATACAAACCACCACACAAGCCCACCAAGAACAACAAAACAACAACAAAAAAAATCCAAAAAACACCCAAACCCAAACCAACTGCACTTGGAAATAAAAAATACTACCCGAGTCAGTAATGCATCCTTTGTTTAAGCCAGATATATCTGTCTTTTTCTGCTAACACCTCAGCTTACAATATTCTGCCATAAAAGTGCATATCTTGGGAGTGAATTGTTATGCAACATAACAAAAGATTTCCATGGTTTCTGTAAAAAGATGTTCTGAATATGTATGGAACAAATAACTCTACTTTAGAGAGAGGAAGAGTCAAAACAAGTGCAAGTCCCTAATGTTGTACTATAACAGCCACTTTTAAAGGCTATCATTTCCTACATCATCTTAGCTGAAATACTTGGTGAGTTTAGAATAATAAGCAACTCTGATATGATACCACTGTGCAGCAGCTGCTGTGAAATGCAGTTTTTAATAGGAATCACTGACTTGAAGCCAGAGATGTGAAAAGCTGCCTTTTGCACCTTGTGGTATGTTTGCTCTCTAAGGATGGACAGCTTGGTGTTTCTTTCAGAGCTATCCTGTACAGGTGAACACTACAAAGAGGAGCAGGCAGAACAAGCCACCTCTCAGCTACAGCACCAGTACAAGACTGCAGTAGAAGTTACCGATACAGTTACAAACTCCCTTGCCTTGCTTCTTTCCCCATGTAAACAGTACATTAAAATAAATAAATAAATAAATATATCACTTTTGGTCCAAAATAAATGGAAGACACTGTTTTACTCAAAACTAGACTTGCAGTTTCCTCAGCCCAGCTGTATACATGTGGCTGCCACACTCTTCCAGCTGTAGGATCTCACTCCTCCTGAGCTGCATCAGTTTCCTGAAGCCAAGCACCAGAGGAACACATCATGTGCCAAAAGATATGGACTTAATGACTAAGAAAGATATGAAATAACATGGTAAAAATCTAAAAGAACCTTTGGTACTGAACAAGGGTAGGTAGAACAGTCTTTCACCTACTAAAGTAGTCTAGAAGCCGTATTATTCTCAACCACTCTGGAATCACGAAGACATGGTAATACAGTTCCAGCATGAGAAGTAAAAATGGAATAAGAGGCTAGATAACCTTAGTACTGAGTTATGAGAGAAACTTTGAGCTCCCAGAAAAATGGTTTCCTAAAAACACTTCAGTATTGTTTGCAGATTTTTATTTTTAGATATGTGATATTTATAAAATGTCTCAATTATTACATTGGTAATCTTCTATTTCTTCCCTGATATAAATAAAAGCACTGTGCCTTTGCAGGTTTTATGCACACCTGCTTATCCACAACACATACTGGGGCAACACAAGGTGCAAAATAATTGCAGCTCGACATACAGTATAACTGAAGGTGCCTCACAGCATATAACATTAAAAGAAAACACTATAGGGTGCAGAGTGCGGCAGTCACTCAGTAAAAGGAGTTAGTTATGCAACATAAAAAATATAATAAATTGTGTGTATTATTTCACTACGGAACTCAGAAATTCAGCTGCAAAATGCAAGATAGGAGTAATGAGTAGAAATGGTATTTCTATTCCACTGAAAATGAACTGTTTCAAAATGGAATTAAGTTCACAATTTGGAAATACTAGACATGGTTAAAGTAATATTTCTAGGATCCAAATTAGGATGCATAGGTTCAAGCTGTTTTCCCTGTAGTCTGGGTTTAGACATAAATCAGACTGTGGTCATTATTTCCAGTCCAATAAGGTAGATCAAATCATGACAGAATAATAAACTCACTAATGAAAAAGGATGCAGAGTCAGACAATGATCCATATTTAGACTGATAAACTAGAGGATTATACCAGTGAAGCATGAATTAACACCTGAGGCATTTTATTTAACAGAAAATTGAAATTAGAATCTTTTTATTGTTAAAAACCACTAGCAGAGAGCAAGTGAAAACAGAAATATAAAAAAGCAGATGCAGGAAAATAATGAAGAAAGCCTCTGCATTTCCGACAGAACTAATATACTAATTTATTGTGTCATTTCAATTTAGTTATAATAAAGAAGAGTAAGGCAAGTTGTCTTGCCTTCATATATTATGAAGGAAAACAAAGAAGGAAGCTCATAGAGCAGTTTTCCCTAAAAAGACGTCTGGGAGGCAGCAATGGCAGAAGAGGATAATGTACAACTAAGTTCCTTTTCTGGTCTCAGTGACATTAAAAGGGAATTCTAAAATTACAAAGTATGGAAGAGTTTAAAAAGCTAAAGGCAGAATGTTAATAAGTTACTTATCAGAACTTGAAAAAAAATCAGTTTTATTTTCAAACATGGATAGGAAAAGTCAACAAGCTACTTTTAAGAGGGACACTGTCATATGGATAGTAACAACTAGAACACTGAGCAAATCCCTCTATAAAGCAGTTTATCAAATAAATTAATGAACATTTGCTTAAGCGCTGCACAATCTAGAAGTCTTTAGTAACCCTTGTTGGGTTTCTTTCTCCCATCATAAGTATTGAGTTTTAGGGTGGCTTTGCAGATGCTGTGCAGAAAGTTGTCTTCTGCTTCTTCATTTAGGACTAAACTGAATCTAAACCCTCGGTGAAACAGGATTTCTTCTTTCTGGGAACTATCATATGACTACTCCTATTAGACATTTGTGTTTGCAACTATTTTACTTTTGTTCAATTTTCTTGCATCTCATCAGCTTTACTTAAAATGGTTCCTACCGATATTCAGCCAACAACCAGCATTACAACACTTGCCCTCTCTATAAGCCATTTCTGAGTTGGTACAAATACAGTGATAATTACATTCTCTGTAATTTAGCTTCTAACTTTTGCTTTTATAAGGCAATAAATCTCATTAAGTGCTGCTTGAGCAATCAATTGATTCATTAACTGGTGATAAATGCTCTTAAAATGCAAATTAAATATCAATCTAAAACACCTATTTTAAATGCTACCAATATTTTACATGTACAAATGTACTTTATTTCTATGCTACACTTAAGCCTAGCTTTAAAATAAAAAATTGTCACAGGAACACATTGAGGGTGCTATTGTCCACAGCATCTTCACTATTGTTCTTGCAGATAAAAAGAACGAAAACTGACACACATCTGGGTAAAGCCCCAGCCCCTTTCCTAAGAGAATAAAATAAGAGAATGACCTAAGAGAAGAACTCCATGCATTGATAACTAGAGGATAACAAACTTTTCAGGTTGCCTGAAAGTAATGTTGCATAAACTACTGCTTCCATTTATTAGACTATCAGTTTGGGGAGCTGTTCTCACCTGGTCCTGAGGGCAGGATTCTTTTATTTAAAACCTAAAGGCCTGAACATCAGCAGTCTACAAAGTGAGAACATCTATCACCCAACGCACCATGCCTCCCCTACAAAGAAGGCAGCAGGGGCCCTGGCAGTGGACTTCATATGGGGACCTGGGGGCTCCTCCTCCCTCAAGCACTAGCACATTGAGCACCATGCACAGGACAGCTGCGCAGGAGTTGTATCATCTGCTTTGCTAAGAAATGGTCCTTCCCCAGAAGTAGTTTAATAAAACAGCCTTAACTTGTGAGAATCTGTGAGATTCTGTCCAAAAAGATAAATGCAACAGGGATGTGTAGTTGTAAAGTGGTACATAGTCTTTATTTGTATCCACCCTAAGCAACATATGTTAGAATAATCTTTGGATTTAACCTGTAAGCATCAGAAATATAATACTTATTTAACGCATTTCTTGACACTGTTGAGATATTGATCATCTAATATAGTATGAAACAACCCCCAAAAATGAATCCCATGAAAACAAACAAAAAAACCTCAACCAGTCTCAGTAGAGCAAGTGAAAAAGTGTAACAGGAGATGCATCCTTATTACAGTAGATGCGTAAACTGTTCCTTTCTCTCCAGCTCCCCAGTACAAGGAATAAGATCGGGACACTGCTAAAAATCTTCCCAGCACTGACACCACTGAAAGTTTGGAGTAATGTACTATCTTCATTTTTGTAACATCAATTTTATTAACTTTGTCTTGTTTTATTCTAGCTTTTTCCTAAAGCAGAGGTGAAATCTCTAGACCTTCATAGGTTTTTTCCACCTTCCAAGAATAGAAACCTGTGAAAAGGTGAGTCTTAAGGGACTTCTGTGCATTAATTTCTGTAATTCACTGTCCATGGAGCTACCAGAAAATAACACAAATGAGCCATAAAAATTAAGTAAAAAAATGTTTTGACAAAAATGTTTTCATGCTACTTTGCTACTGCTTAGATTTTGAAATAATTTACATTTTTTTCAGCAGCTAGTGAAAAAGTTTGTTTTGAATAATTGTTTGTGTAAATTTGTCTGCTCTGTTTTGAATGGCAGTTCTCCATGGTCATCTGAAAATGACCTTTGCAGTCATTTCACAGGGACTGACTGCGAGAATCGCACCACCCTTATGTAACTAATATAGATAACTCTCTACATTGGAAGCCTAGTGATTCTGTAATTTTCTTCAAACAGGTTACTGACTGGTTTGCCCAGATATTACAGAAACATGACCAAACTATTAACACAGAGAAAAAAACAAACAAAACACCATGCGGAAGGCATGATGTGCTGCTCCCTGAATAAGTGTTGGCTTTAGCAGCAGCGCTGCTGAATCCTTTCCTGAAATTAAAGGCAAAGAGGGACAAGGAACTGGTGAGTAGAAGGCTCGAATTTTCCAATTGTCACTTTCAAGGACAAAAACATGTGCATAGAAACACTCTACAACCCACTGCTTAACACGGACAAGATATGCCTATGAATATACAAGAAATAATTTATTCAACGCAAAAAGGGAAAAAAAATAGTCACAAGACTTCCTAATAAATTTGCTTTTACATCCCAGCAGCTCAGAAGCAGGTGCAAAGCATTGCTACATAACACTGATGCAGATAAACACTGGCAGACTCCCAATTCATAAATTATCTGAATTAATTCGGACAGTTTTAGCACATCTGGAGCATTTAGAATTTACCCTGGAAGTCACACTTTTACACCCAGATCATGTTAGTGTTTTTATTAGATACACGAAATATACCTTAATGAGAGTCAAGTATTACAATACAGGATTTGAAGATGAACTCCAAGAAAAAAAAAAATCAAGAAAAACTACCCATTTAGAACAGTATAAAGTTTATTTTACATTCACTGCTAGCACATTATTGCTTCTTTATGTTATTCTAATGCTTATCAATTAAAAAGTACTAGATATGTTGAACCAGCTTTAGAATATGGAGGCTGACAGTCTCTGCTGGATATCTGTCCTTTAAAATAAGACTAATACCACTGACGGCAGCAGATGGAAGAAGCTGTTTGAACTTGATGCTTTCATTTGTCTGTTTTTCCTTTCCAGCTGCTCTGTATCTACCATGTGGCATCATGCACAGACCTGTCTTCCCTCACACATTATAAGGAAAGAAATATTAATCCACAACTACTCAACCTTTAACTAGAAGTGACTTCACACTACATTACAAACCAGAAGTTATAAAAAAAAAATAAATAAACCCAAACTGTGTCCTTGCAATATCAATGAGAGTTCAGTGCCCCAGTGGCTCCTTTTCCTTATTGGTTCTTTATACATTGGAAATGAAGCATTACCCACAGTGACTGCAATTGTTACAAGGACTTCAGCTGCTACAGTTTTCTGTGAGGGTATGGTAGCCACAGCCTGGGAATTTCAAGGAACATGTTAAAACAATACTGAATTCCTCATAGAAATACAGGAACGTCAACTATATAAGATGAAATCCCAGGAGACCTTTTAGGCCTACACAGGAAGACAACCGGGATTGGAAGTTACAAGGGAATAAGATGGCATAAATACTGATAAATTTGAGAGCAACATTATTTTCACAAAGTTTGCTGCTTTCAGAAACTATCACTTTACTATTCTTATTTCACTAGTTCTGTCATTACTGCAGCATCTGACACAGGAGAGGTACCATAATCTTCAGAGACATTCCTAGCCCATTCTCACTTATCTCTTTTTTTTTTCTTCCCCTCCAGAAGCAAGATAGATAACTTTGTGAAAAATTCCTATGTTCTGGTTTATCTTCACTACGTACTTTTTAAGTCCTGAACTGTTAGCGTATCACAAAAATCGCACATAACAATCGTAAATTATGGAAACATGACATTTTATTTATTACTCTAATTATGGAAACATGAAGTTGTATTTATTACTCTAATTATATTGTTTTCACGACTTAAGTGGTCATTAGAAACAAAAATCACTTTCATACCTACGGGAGAAAACTGCTGATATGAATCAAACGACACATGAATGATCTTATAAAATGGGTTACATTATCATCCTTAACTTTGAATTACCTTTGCTCTTCACTACTATCACACTGTTCCAGGTGTTTTGGGTAGACAGGTGTTTTTACATTTACCTAATTGCACAAATGGTTGTTTTTGCTATTGTCAGTTTAATACGTACCATGTTGTTCAGTATATTACTTTCTTACATCTTCTGTGTCTTCCTCCATTTCAATTACTTTGTTAATACCACATAATCAGGTTCTAGTTCAGAGACCAAAAACATTATATTCCATCCTGGATAAATTATCCATAACCAAAACACCCAAGAATGAGAAGCAGACTCCAAAAGCTGGAAATGTTGTTTGTCATAAAACTTACACTTATCAGCATATTATTTTGTTTAGCTTTTCTGGAGTAAATTTCTTCACAAAAGCTAATGAATGTGTTTCCCATTATCCATATAAAACAACCAACTTTATTTGCCAAGACAAATTAATGTTGATCTCTGCTGAAGGACTAAAGAGGGAGCTATTGACTAAGAATGGTTTGAATATGTCAGCGAGCTCAAAGATATTCTCAGAAACCCTTTTTGTCTGCTAACAGTCTGTAACATTATTGATATGCAGTGAAATACTTAATGATCCTGTGGTTCTATTAGATCTAGACTGGCATTCATTGAATCTGGTGCTTTACCTAATTTATAAAGATTGTTGGTAAAGCCATGTTCAAAATATAATTTTATTTTACAATTGGTTTAAGCTATTCAGTTCTGTTCAACACAGATAATGGTGAATGTAATTTGTGTACATGATTAAGAACAATAAAAAACACTTTCTAAACTCTAAGGCATATTTAGAACACGCACCTTAAGAAGGCAATACGCCTCTTAGCCTTTGCTAAGCAACAATAAATCCTAAAACAGTTGTTTGTTGCACTCAGACTTGTAAAGAGTTTGATATGCAGTGTGGGAAGACTTTGTTGTTGCTGATTTAGTGATTCATCAAGTATTTGTAGCATCTGTGAAGTGTTTTCATTATGGCTTATCATCAGGCAAAGGTTATTTGAAAGAATTTTACATGCTGCAGAGTGACAAGATGCGGCAACAGTAAATGGCGAGCAGCCACAGAATTGCTGGTATCACTGCACAGGATTGTATCTATGATAGTTTCCCCTCTTCTAAATTCCATGTTCCAGGCAAAACAGTAACTCTTTTCCTTTGTCATTTTAATGGATTATCTTTCTAACAGGATTACTGCCCTATCTTGGCATTGTCACCCATAACACTCCCCAGACATTTTCTTTGTTAGGCTTTTATTAGCTGCTCATATGAAATCTTTCACCTAAGTACTAGGTTTTATTCCATTCCCCATTTCAGAAATATGTTGTAAAGCAAGTAAAGATTGTGCATGCATTATGTACAAGCACTAGTTATAGTTAGGACTAACACCTTCACAGTAGAAAGCAACTGTCTTTGGACTTTTTGATTATAGTGTAAGAAATGATCACACATGTCATCCAGTTCACTGATCTTTGCTCTAACATTTTCTTTTAATGTGGTTTTCCCTGCTTAACACTTGAGATTAAGTATGTCCCCTCTCTCTGCTGTAGACCTCCATTAGGGATTTGGACTTGCTGCACGCGTGATCCATTAGCAGCGTGTTCTCAGAGAGCAGGAGAGAGTGGAGACAGAGGTTGAGCTGACTAATATTAATTGGTCATGGCAGCAAAGGACAAGGAATGTGGGACTAGGCCAGGAGCATTCTTCACTGTGGCTGGGAATGGTATGGGAAAATGCACTCAGGTAACAGACCTCCTGGGAGACAAAACCAAAGAAAAGGAAGAAAGCTTGCCAATCTGCAAAAACTAGCTGAGGAAGCAGTTATGTTTTTAACAATTTGCTTTAACTAACAGCAGACATTGGAAAGGAGAGTGCACAGGGAACATAGAAGATCTTTTATGAGTCTGTACTTTTACAATGGTTAAACGACAAAATATTTCTTATTTTGCAGAAATTTATGTGAAAACTGGCAAATCTCATAGAGGTTGGACATGAGCCAAAAACATGTACTCGCAGCCTAGAAGGCCAACCAAATCCTAGGCTTCATCCAAAGAAGTGTGGCCAGCAGGTTGAGGGAGATGGCTCCATTATCTACTGAGCTCTCATGAGACCTGAGTACTAGGTCCATCTCTTGAGTTCTTGTCACAGGAAGGACATGGATCTGTTAGAGTGAGTCCAGAGGGGGGCTGCAAAAATGATCCAAGGGCTGGAACACCTCTGCTATGAGGACAGGCTGAGAGAGCTGGGGCTGTTCAGCCTGGAGAGAGAAAGCTGCAGGGAAAACTTAGAGCTACCTTCCAGTACTTAAAGAGGAGCTATAGAAAAGATGGGAACAGGCTATTCAGCAAGGCCTGTTGTGACAGGATGAGGAGTAATGGTTTTAAAATATGGGAGGGTAGATTTAGATTGGATATAAGGAAGAAATTTTTACAACAATGATGGTGGAATACTGGAACAAGTTGCCCAGGGAGATGATGCCTCATCTCCGGAAACATTCAAGGTCAGGTTGGATGGAACTCTGGGCAACCTGCTCTAGTGGATGGTGTCCCTGCTCCTGCAGAAGGGTTGGACTAGATGACCTATAAAGTTCCCTTCTGACCCAAAGCATTCTCTGATTCCCTCCCTACTCCCAAAAGGGATTCCTCTACAGACTAGTGAGGTTATGAATTTTCATAATTTTGGAAGCCAATTAATTTTTATTTATAGTGATTGAGCTAAAGGGGTGCTTTTTCCATCTCGTAATAAATTTGTAAAGGCCACATTAATTACAAGACTTGAAGAAAAACAGCATAAAATTCAAAGCCATCTGTATAACCCTTGATACATCCCTCTCTGGAAAAACAATGCTGGACTGTTAGTTTAAGACATGAAAGACCAAGAGTACAGTTTGACCGCCAGAGGGAGTTCATATTGTTCTACAAACATACTAACACTACTGAGAGTGATTTGGGAAAGATAATTAAATTGAAAATCTAGTTACAAAAATAAATATTATTTTTTAAAACCCAACCAAATCAAAGAGTGAGGAGTTCCCCCCTCCATATATCAGGAAATTATATTTCAGAAGAAAAAAGAATAAGAAAATCAGATAAAGCAATTACATTTTCAATTCTGAAGCTGCAATTATGAGGTTCCCTAGCAACTTATGGGAGCATTTCTTTATATATAAAGTATGTATTTATCAGAAATTTATTGCAAGTTTACACTGTGGTCCGATCCTATCTGCTATTTATCATTCCAGGCCTTATCTGTAGCTGCATATGCTGGCATAAACAGTGACTTTAACAGGACTTGCATTTTCTTCTAAGTGTCTAGATTTATCCTTGTGAGCTGGTCCCCGACAGCCTTTAATGTACTTTAGTTATGTAGATGTCCCAGTGGATTTAAAGGCACACTTTTTGAACACAAAGTTCATGTGTTTCACATGACTGAAGACCAAACATTGGAGGGTAGAACCAGGGGACAAGAAAAAGCAGATAGTGGTGTGAGGAACACGGGGTGGGATTCAACTCCTGTTTCTGTTGCAGCAACAGCTAAATCAATTTCCTTTCAATGGGTGCAGGAATGGTGTGTTACTGCATCCTTAAAGGAGAGGACACAGAAGAATATATGAACAGAGTTCTATTAGAAAGTTATGCCTTAAAGAGTAAGCAACCCAGAAGACCCAAACGAAAAACCAGTTAAAATCCTTATACCATAGTACACTATCATGTATAATATATGTGCCATATATTTAACTGAGAAGCTATTTCAGAAATGGTTTTAAAAGTTTAGGAAATACCACCAGTAAGAAGAATGCAATACACATGAATTTATGAGTGTACAAATAAGAGATAATTCCTTTATACACAGAAAGATCAAGCCTCCTGAAAATTCATACTAAAGAAACTAGAAGTCAAATAGAGGAATTTCCTGGAGTATCTCAAGGAGGGAATTTTTCTGATTTAATATTTTCTTTTTCTTTTTTTTCAAATGTCACATCTGGGTTTGAGCTCCCTCTTCAAGTACTACTGATCTTTAATATACCAAATAAATATTCACTAACTTCTAAACCACCAATAAGAATTTCATCTTCTATCACTTTTTGTAGTTTGTAATTCAGTGCTAGAGTGGAAAATAATTATGGAAAATAAAGAAGTCATTTGTTATACTGAAAAGATAGATGCATTTCACAATCACAAAAGGTAGAATAGAAGTTGTACTGCGATTCAAGAGAGTTTAAGATGTTATCTTTAATTTCTCTACTCCCAAAAACCTAATCCTAAGCAAGGACAATTAACAATATTTTTTCTTTGTCATGCGGACCTAAACTTAAAAAGATATCATGAGTCTACTTAATCAGTTTCATTTAAATGCAATGGTTACATTATGCAATTATCTTTTTCCATAATAACTTTCATTTTGAATCACACAAAAATTGTGATAAATTTATGAATGTTCATTTATTCTCCTTTACCTATTGCCTGGCATGCATCTGTGGGAATATTTTCCTTTATCTCTACTGTTTTATGTCTGGGAGTTTCCTGTTTGGTTTTAGATTGCAATCATTTTACAAACCATCTCCAATATCTGGTCAACTCTCAGCTCTGCAAATATTGACACAGACTGCGTTTTCTAAATGTTGTGGAGAGCATGAAATTCTTGTGAAGTCACTTTAAAGGCCTCAGGAGAAAATGTGTTTATGTCCTGAGTTTAACCTATTTACTGTCTAGGCAAATGATTTTTTGAAAAAAAAAACCCCAAACAAACAAATAACACTAGCTACTGCTAGCACTGCTAGCAGAGTCAATACGGTACAGAATAAGCCACAATCTCAGAGACTGCCTCTTATGGACCCACAACCCTGAGAGTTCCTTCGTGTTTCTTGGTTCTCCCTTCTAGTCGCAAAAGTCATTAACTATTGGACATGTAGTACAACTCACAATCACAACACTGTCACTGCTCAGGGCTTTAAAATTTCAAATTTTCTATTTGACAGTGAAAGAAGGAAATAATGGAAGCCTTGAAAATACTACATTATAGCTGGCTGACACTTTCCAGAGATTCAAAATGATAGTAGAAATGGCTGAGTCAGTGGGTGACATGTCAGTGCTTTAAATGCCATTCCAACCTTACAGAAGATATCCATAATATACCAGAATATTACTTACCTCTTGATACATATATATATATCTAATAATGTTCTTACATGCCTATATTAAACCCTGGTGTACACTTGTCAGTTTACTGAAAATATAGGTTCATTTAATCTGTGTTCTTAATAGAAACCCTTAAAAACAGGTTTTGGTAAGGAATTTCTAATAAATTATTAGTTTCAGCACTAAATGACTTATGGGTTTCTAATAGTAGCCTTTCTTTCAAATCTTAGTCAAAATATGTTTTGCTAAACTATCAAAATACATTAAGAAACAATTTGCCGCGTTGCTTGACACTTGAGTCATAATTGTGACAATGAGATGTTAACTTACTGCTACTGTATTTCACGACACACATGCAAACCACATTTTAAAAAAACCTAAAATAACCATCGATGTGAGCAATGACTCATTTGTGAATTGCCAGTTTGATTCTGAAATCACTGATTAAATCTTTTAGAGTAAGGTATTATGAATTATTAGTAAGACAATGTTTCTAACAGGTTTACCAGGCTTCAAGAAAACTTATATGGCATGGTATTACTGCTCAGCTATACGCTCACCATTTTTCCATTTTCCCCATAGTATTCCAAGAATACCTCTTTCCATTGCTGACAAATTTTGAATACATTGAAGTCAGCTCTAAGGAGCAGATGCAAGTCTAGCTTTATGCTGCTACAAACCCTGGCATTTGTATCAGGCTGATCTCAGAGTCAGCCTAAAGCACCAGATATTGTTCATCCCTCCAGGCTGCTAGCACACAGGTGTATGTGTGGAAAAGGTTTTGGTCAATAATGAATAGCAACTTTAATCATACAGTCACATGGGAAGTGTGTCAAGGTACAGCTTTTTATGGTGTTTTAATGAGATAGAATGTAAAGTGGAACAGTGCATAGATGTGAAAATATTTGTGCCAGGAGCATTTCAGTAAACTGTAGCTAATTACAGTTTACAACAGATAGATATATGAGAATGAGCTGCTAAGATGAATATTGCCTTGGATTTTATTCCCCATTTCTCATGCAAGCTTGATCACTTCTCTGGTACAGAATAACCTGCAGATTAGAAAAACAAATCAAGAAGATATGCAGAACATGTACCCTGCACAGACCATGTTTTGGTTGGTTGGCATCCACTGAACATTCTCATGTGGCAGTAAAAACTACAGAAAGTTCTCTAGGTCATCCTCTGACTGCACAGCACCCTAACAAATCAGGCAAGAAAATCGCCCTGCTGTAATCGTGCTTAACCACAATGTTGATAGCTAGAGTTCTCTCAGCTTCAGTACAAATTTTTCCTCAACTACAATGATGAAAAGACCTAGCATTTAAATACTGAAGTTATAAAATGTCAAAATAATATTCACTTTATGAAATATTAATAATATATCATCTAAGTAGCTAATATATGTACGAATTAATGCAGTGAACTTTTGACATGATAAAACTCCCACAAGATCTGATCATGGTCAGGAAGAGGAATAGAAGGATCTTGCACAAGGATGTTCAGTCCTAAAAGAGCTCCTGTCATAGACATGATCTATGATCTATTCCTGGATCTGGGAGGATCCAAGCAATGCTTGGAAAAAGCTAGTTGATCATCTTGCATATGCTGGAAGACACTGTTCTTATTTCAGCATCACAAGAAGTGCAAAAGGGGTAGGAATACAAGCTTTTGTGTGTTTGCTGATTGCTGAACCAGGAATGGTCTTGAAGATGTCATGTAAGTGACTGCACTAATCAAATGAAAGTCCAGATACTATTTCTCTGATCTAGAAATGATATATATAACATAATATATAAGTAATATAACATCAGCTAGAATGCATTACCATTCTACACTTCTGCTTTTTATAAGGGCTGTATAGCATGGCCCAAAAAACCTGCCTGTAAACACAGGCTTCTTTACAGTCACATATATTCTATCATGGAAGTGCTTTATGAAACTTTTAATTCACTGAGATGAAAACTGGCAGAAGTAACTGATGAACTGCCTGTTTCGCAAATGCAAAGACTGCTAAAACGTCTTATCTTGCAATGCAAATGGAGACAGTAGGTCATCAGATGTTTGTATTCAAATGTTTGCTGATAAATACAAGTAGAGCGAGTGGTTGTTACCAGCTGTTATTTTTTTAGCATTGTTGGACAAGTTTTCTGTAAACAGGTGATAGGGTATCATAAGACAAAAAACAACATTTTTTTTTCCCCAGCAAAATACTATTTTAGCATAAATGTATTTTCAGCTACATAAAACTGTAAATTTATGGGTTGAACTTACTGGGTATGGTTTCCCTTAAGAAACATGGAAAAAAAGATATAAATAATTGCTTTATTTTGGATATTGTGGATCAGTTCAGTTTATTTTTGAAATGTTATTAAAATTTAAGATTGTATTTGTTAAACCAGAAACAAACACGTAGGACTGCACTTTTGTTTAATCCAGTAGGAAATTTTCTTCTTTAAATTTCTGATATTCCTAGAAGGAAGAGAGCTGAGGTACATTTTGGAGAGAGAAGGGATGCCAAAAGAGCTCAATGAACCTTTCAGGGCAGGATAATATTCAAGAACCCTTTGGATACAGAACATCACCACATCGATAATTAGATTATGCCTGCTCTTCGCAGGTGGAACCATTTGGCTAAAAGCAGAACCAAACTGCCATCAAGATCCTTAATTGCTATTTCCAAAAGTTAATTATTGTTGACTAGATTTGGCAAAATGTTTTCAATCAAGCACAGAAGGACTGAACAAAACCATCTAGGGAGAACCCTATGTGCCAAGTTCCAACCCAGAGCAGATTTTTATAGCTAAGTAGATCTAAATTACAAATAAATCTTTAAAAAAAAAGGAATTTATATTGGGAACATTGACAAAAGTTTATCAGCTATAACTGAGCTAGTGGTTGTAGCTGTCATAAGGTGATGACATTCATTTAGAAAGAGGATATTGCCTCAAATCTGAAGTTTGATGAATGGTGTCTCATCATGCAGCATCTCCTAACGAAGCCAGTGCTGGGCATGTATGCAGCTGCTGGGAAATACATTTAAAGTATTTTTTCTTACAATTTCAACGAATCAAAGGTAATAAAATAATGAGAGCACTACTCCACTGTACAGCATGACAGCTGCAGTTAATGGTCACATATTAAATACTGTATCTGAGCATTTCAGACTCCAACTACCTTAATAATGATTAGGCAGAAACCTGGCATTCAGAACCTGCTTCCTCTTTTTCTCCATTCTCCCTTATGGTGAACATGCATATGTCCTTCTCCATCCATACCTACTCTTTCTTCACTTTGAACAACATTATAAATAAAATGTTTTCTGGGTATTCACGAGACTGAACGTATCTCAGTATTAGCCCCACCCTTCAACTCAAGGCTGTAGCTATCACATTCTGCATAATTGCCAACAAGCAAAAGGTTATCTGAAGCACCTAAATTGACCACAAATACAGGCAAACCCCATATAATTTTGCACATCTTGTTTCCTCTATGAGCAAGTCAGATCTTCCTTCATCCATCCCTGGCAAGTGGCACCACTCTGGGCATCACCAGGATGGGTTCCCTGAACCTGTGATACAACAGAACTACTGAACCTTATGCTGCTGGACAAGTGCTTCATTTCATTCTCACTCAGCCTAATTCCTCTACCGATGTCTGGAAATCATTCCTTTAGGCTTGTAAATCTTCCTATGTAAGTCTAGGCCCACACCAGTCTGTGGACTTCTTTCATTGGTAGAGAATATAAAAGTAAACTCTTGCCTTAGCTGACAGTTTTTTAACTCCACAATTCAAACTTAGATTTTGAGATTATTCTTTGATATAACTGCCCCTTGGCAGAAAAAAAACATATGCAAGCCTATGAAGATCATGTGTCCCTTTTGGGCAGGACTGAAAAACAGTTTAAATTGAGCTAAAAAATACCCATGTTATTATCTATCCACACTGAGGTTTGTTTGAAAAGTTCTCAACCATTTAAAAAGCTTTTTTTACATTAATATGCATATATTTCCTTTCATCCGTTTAAGAATATGATAAACAAGCTATGCTTGTCACTAATGAAGAACTGAACACTAGTTTGAAACACCAATTATTTGAAATTCATTAATCACTCTTAGCATAACTCGTACTCCCCCTTCCAACCCTTTCCTCCCACCTCTGCTGTCAGTCAGAAGGCAGCAACCATCCAGCAGAGCACTAAGTGGCACTTGGTGCTCGTTCATGTATTGGTCCATAGGAATTTAGAGAGCTGACTTATTAAGTCAAAAAAGCTTCTCTCAAGGTCTACCAGGATGTTAAGTATGCAGATCACACTTAATGTAGCTGCTAATTCCTTGTTTAATAACTAACAATTTGAACACTAATATGTTATCCAAGTATGCAATAATCTTGTTTTCTAATTCTATTGCATTTTCTTTAAAAGAATGCTTCATACATATAGGGAAATGGAAACAAGACAAGGAATCACGCATTTCTCTATCACCAAAATAATTGCATGTGTGCTGCTGCTGGTATTCATTTCACATTGAGTAGACTATTAATTTTGAGACACTACTCCCCAGAGCACATGTATCTAATGCAGTCTGTGCACCACATTACCAAGTATACTATTAGAATCCACATCAGTTCAGATCTTCTGCCCAGACCAGCCAGACACAATGGCTCCAGTACCCCACTTCCTTTCTTTCTTTCATACACTTAATTAGCCTGTGGTTGAATTGTCCATGGCATAAATCCTGAGAATAACATCAACACACCCACAGACCTGGTGGCAAAACCATTATCTAATCCTACATCAAGAGACAAATTTGATCCAAAAAAAATCTTAATCTAAGTAACAAGTAGAATTATAGAACTTTATGGGTTGGAAGATTTTTGAGATCATCAAGACCAACTGTAAGCTTTACACTGCCAACTTCACCACTTAACCATGTCCCTAAGCACCACATGTACATGTGTTTTAACTATCTCCAAGGACAGTGACTCCACCACTTCCCTGGGCAGCCTGTTCCAGTGGTTGACAATACTTTTGGTGAAGAAATATTTCCCAATATCCAGTCTAAACCTCGCCTTGTACAGCCTGAAGCCAATTTGTCTTGTCCTATTCCTTGTTTCTTGGGAGGTGGCACCTACTTTGTTACAAACTCCCCAGCTCCCTCAACCACTCCTCATAAGACACGTGCTCCAGACACTTCGTCAGCTTCATTGCTGTTCTTTGGACATACTCCAGTACCTCAATGTCTTTCTCGTAGTGAGGTACCCAAAACTGAACACATCAGTGCCACACTAAGTATCACTAACCTGTGCTTCTGGTTCCATGAACTCTCGGTGTTTATGCCAGACAAAGGAACATTTTCCAGGTTCCTGAAATTTGCTTTAGTTCAGACAATATGAAATGTGTTCAGCCTCTACTGACCTTCTAATTAGAATAAGCAGTACACTTACTTGCAAATAACACAATTAAAACCAACTAATGTTCTCAGTTTGCTGCTGCTACAAAGAGAACTTGCTTTTCATACCCTCTGACACAGAGCTAATCATTTCACCCATAGATGAAGCCATGGGTTGGCTAGGAGCAAAATAATGCCCAGAAAACAATTTTCATATAAAGCAGATTTAAACCAAAACAGCCACAGGTGATCCAAACAAAATCTTTTAGGATTCATTATATGTGCACACTATAGCTTTTAACGACTTTCAACATATGCTTTGATAGAAAAGCTTTCAGACACATTTCTAAAGCAGATTTGGAATCATGACAGGAATCAAAACTGAATTATAATAAAGCCATCATTTGCAGATTGAGCAACAAAATATAACATTAGCATATCTTTTTCTATCCTAACTTCTTCCCCAATCTCCTCATCAACTCGACACAGGGAAGAATTAACTTATTTCACTTTTACACAAAGCAGATTGGCTCAATCAATACTGCTTTGTGAGGTCTGTCTCAAAGTTAGGCATTGGCAGAGGTCCTTACAGAGAAGATTTTCCAAGATGCTATGTTTCTCCTGCATATATATTCTCATACATACATGACTTCAAGTTTCCAGTTATTAAGAAAAGGTAAATATTTCGCCCCATTTCAGCTCAGGACTAGATTCTCAGTTTTGGCCAAAGCTCTACCAAAGGACTACCCACCAGTATCTGGCTATGGACCTTGTTGATCTAGATACCAACCCAGGGGTCTGATATCCCAACTTGACCTTTCTTTTGTGACTGCAGACCTGCCTAGTGATCACTGGACAGTGTCTGATTCTTGGTTATCACCACTGGACGCAACTCTGACTTGGATGCCCTCTTATCTGTCTCCTCACTATGGACTTAGTTAAGTATTGATTGCCCCAGGGGCTGCCGTGCAATAATGCCACAGGGCTGGGCTCTGCCCTGCCTGCCTTGGTCCCATGAAGCATCAGCCTGTGGTTTGGTGCTTGAGGAACAGCCAAGCCCTCCCTGCTCCCTGACACTTCAGCTATAAATTTTCATTTGCTTTCAAGCTACCAGAAATAAGAACAAACACAAACCTTGGAAGAGCTGTACAAAAAATACATATCTAGATGCACATCTCCTTTTCAGCTACTTCACCTGCTGTGGCAGTGTAATATATGGCTCACACTGACTTCTTTGCTGAATCACCATGTACAAGTAAATGAATTCTCTGCTAGTCTTATGTCAATGTTTCCTAATGAGAGCTTTGTTTGAGTTTCTCTTTTCAAGTATGTGTAGAATAATGGATAGACCACAGTGAAATATGTCCCTCATGCTCTTTGATGGAAATCAAACTCTGACTACATAGCTCCAATGATTTACAGCACTTCCAAAATGCAAAGTAGAATTCATTCTGTGCAAGAGGCTGCTGCCACTCTCATTTGTTTTTTCCTTTAAAATGCAATACATATATTCATACACGTTTTATATAAATGAAATATATGTTTCACCTGCCCATGCAATTATGCAAAAGGCAACGTTAATAATTTATCTATGCCATTCATACTAGCTTAACGAAAGCTCTATTCCCATAAGTAGGAGAATTAATAACTGTGGATCTCCAGGGCACTAGTTTAAGTCTTTAAAAGGATTTATTTCTTATAACACAATGAAAGTCTGCTCATCTAAGCTAATCATAGACAAATCTAAGCTTCATGAATAATGTTTGTATTTTTTGACAAACATCTAAAGAGCATACTTAAATTAGTTTTTCCAAGTCACCAAGTAGGATCATGATTTGCTGTCAAGGAGTAAGAAAACTCCTGTAAGAAGATTCACACTATTCCAGCTGGACACTCAAGAACAAAAGAGAGTCAAGAGAGTCATAAGCAACAAAAAGCCTAGAAGTTTTTTCAATATTGTCAGCTTACCCAAATTTACCAAGTGCACATTTAATATAAAAACTAGTTCTTTGATAGACCTTTTTTTATCATTTATCTTGCAAAACAACTAGCACGGGTTTATTCAGGTGTCCGTAAAAACATACTATCAAAAGTCAACCCCACATAATGCACTCTTATATTTACTTATGCTTATTTACCATACTCCACCAAGAACACACTATGGAATTTACAGTCAGATGAGGGCACTTCTAACCCCTAAATACTTTAATTCTAATTTCACACAAGGTTCAAAAGGGATGGAGCTGAAGAAATAAGACAGGTAGGTGGAGAAAGAAAAAAGCATATAGGGAAACTGAAGAGTGACAATACAAGCTACCCAAATGAAATGTGTATACACTTCATCCAGCTCCCTGGAAATCAAAGGTAGTCATCCGATTTCAGTAGGTTTGAGTGGGCTCTAACTCACTAAAAACTAACGTGCAGCTGTCATCAGAACAGAGCCTTTTGTTGGTAATTTAGTGGCTAAGACAAATAGAAAATACTTGGAAGCGTTGCATTCGTTCCACAGGATTTGAATCAGAAACATTGATACTGAGAAAGAACTTTACATGAATATATATAACAATAACAAAATGATCTTCAGACTTAAACATTATACAGGCAACGTTAAAGTCCAAGTAAGCTAATAAATGGGCAGGCATACAATGTCATGCCTGACTTCTAAATACACCATCTTACTCTTGTAACCTGAGTGACTTTCAGTCTGTATGCCATACTCCAGCCCGGGTCTGTCTGTATAAACGTGTAACCACACAAGAATAAAATAAAGTATGAAAGTAATGGAAATTAAATACAACAAATAAGATAAAATTTTATTCCTAACTTCTTCACGCAGTTTGTTACTGCATTTGATGAAATGCCTCTGTATTTATTTACCTGAGGCCCTAATAATAATAAGGGTTCGAGACATGGAGTGTCTTAAATTTATTACAGTGTTATACAGCACATGCAGAGCAGATGAATCTTAGCAAACTGCAACATTTTTTAACTATTACAGTGAAAGGATAGTTTGGACAGTTATATTTTATTCTAAGCATTCTTGGACGCCTGAGTCAAATGTATGTCCAATGTCATTAGAAGGATAGAAAACATAAACCCCCATATTTGTATTTAAACAAAAAAATAACTTCAAAAGCATACTTCCCCTACAAAAGTGTTTATTAAATATAGAAAAAAGAGCTCAATGGGTTATCCTTTACTCCAGAACAATCTTTCTCCCTATCCAAACACTTCTAAAGAAATTTTCCATGCAGTTCATCACATCCCCTTAATAGTTACACTCTACTCTTGTCATAAATGCAGATCTAAACATCATGTTAACCTGAAATCTATAGATGCCACAAACTGCAGAGAAACACCCTTACTTTTATTTCCTTCCTGACAATTTATATACCTTTTCAAAGTTTATGATGCCCAATGTTTGTCAACTATTTTTATCATGGGCAGTGTGTCATACAGCACTTTGTCTTCATGCATGGATCACTCAAGGACCTTCTTGTGCTGTGGTAATTTATACTGATTGTATAAATAACAATTAAGGTGTAGAAAATAGATATTTCTGCTTTAATTTCAGCAAGTCAGTCCTGGGATCAGTGTTAGATATTTGCTTTGCTCTACTTATGCCTTTCTGTTAAGAAAATAAGCATTCCTTCTGCTCATGGTAATTTACACACAGCTCCCCAAAAATTATATGCTAGGACTTTTAAAATATTAAACACTGCAAATATTCAGAGCACATTTTGTCTTATGTATGTTACTTTTGACTGTAATACCAGAACATGATCTGAAGTGACTTATGATTCAGATACAATTTCTTTATTTGTATTTCTTCTCGGCTTTCTCCAAAAGAAACAAATCATTTATGACTATTAACAAAGGGTGGATAATACACTCAATCAGATTGAGCCTTCAGGCTTCTCAAAAGTGTTTAGGTTTAGAGCTGGAATTCAGATAGCTGTTTCTCTGTTGATCTGTTCAGAAACCATAGGAGTTAAAAAAAAACCAGAGACACCATACTGAAAATAAGACCCCATTTTGGTTATCGTTTCACTAGATTAATGTTGCTTGTGGCACTTCTGTCTTTTCTACACTTTATAGATTTATGAAGTATTGTTTCTTATGGCAACCACAGCTGATGACTTTTGAATCATTATCCACACTTCAGTGGAATCCAATGGGGGGTTTTCGCTTATTTTTAAATGGACTATAATTTACATCACTTTATACAGAACAATGGTTCAGACAGCATGGGGTAAACATTCAAGGTGGTGAGTAGGAGGTACGGTGCAAGCAGAAATCCTGTTAATTGTAAAAAGGATTTGTCTGCAGCCTTCTGTTTATTTCTTTGAAAAAGCATTGCTGTGTCTAATTTCCAGAATAATCCTACTGGCACTACCATGTGCTCCAAACAGACTTGGTCATGTGTGTGGCTCCATATATAGCACCATGATGCAAAAGCTCCTGAGCAGGATATCACAGAATCACAGAATCACCGGGTTGGAAGAGACCCACNTATTTTAAGTAGGTTCTTATTAGTTTGGATATGTGGGGAAAAAAATTGTTAAAAGCTACCTTAATACAAATGTATTTTTTCACAACATATGATCTAAATTAGTGTCAAAGAGACTATCTCAAAATACATACAGAACATACACAAAAGGAGTTTTTTTCCCCAATTACTGTGCTTCCACTAAACACTACAGCTCCTCAAGTTCCCTTTTTCCCCCACCATTTTCATCCCCATCAGAAGGTCTCACAGGTCCTGACTTGGAAGGAAATACTTGTTTTCCTGCTCCTGTGGACCACTCACCATCAAAGCAGACAGATGGTTTATCTACTTTCTTCCTTTCCTACCTCCCTAAAAAACTGAGTAGGCAAGACTTCTGGTGGAGAAGAAAGAGTTTACAAAGATGTTCATATGGGCAGAGAAAACAGGGTGCAGAGAAGACAAATGCAAAAAGAAAAGGAAAACCCAAAAAAACCCACTTAAATCATTCTTTAAAAAAATTATTACCCCGGCTGTTTCATAACTTGATGTAATTTCACAAGCAACACCCATGTTTACTACTTGTGGATGAGATTAATTAATACACTACCATGAAACAAATGTCTCAGCAGTAATCTGTAAAAATTACTGGGATGAAGTATCTGGAAACACTTTCATTTTTGTTATTGATTAGTTTTTGAACCATTTAGCAATGGAAAGATAATGATAACAAGAAAAAAACTGTAATGTTTTCTGATAGAATCTTTAACTCACTTAACAGCATGGCTGAACACGCTTTCCCATAGCAGCATGGCCCGAGAGTCAAGACTGCCACCAATGTACCAATTTCCATCAAATAATTTTGAGTATATTTCTATGAAAGTGTTCATACATCTACAAAGTAGAGTTTTAGCCTGGAGTGCTGTGTGTGTTAATGTTAAGGATCTGACATCTTGTCTGCAAATAGCAATTACATTTGTTTTTCTTTCAACAATGTGATATTATTTATAAGAACATCATCACTGTCCTTAAGTCAAGATGCTAGTGAGGTTCTGTAGATAATATGCTAGTGATGTAGTCAGTAAGGAAGAATCACGCACTAATATATTTTTTTGGCCAGCTCTGAATTGTTCAGATTCAGAGTAAAGGATCTTCTGCTTTTCATATCTTTTCACATAGCTAAATGTTATAAAACCAGAGCAAGTCCTTTTCTTCTTGAAAGCCATAGAAAAGGGTGACTTTGTATTAACCTGATATCCACATATATATGTTTTCTGATAGTTGTCTCCAGCTCACTAACACACTGTTCTTTATATAATTAAATATAAAAGTACATCTCTTCAACATTTCATTCTGACTCTGTTCTCATCTTGCTGCATTTTTGAAAAGGGAAATCATGTCAGACTTTGGCGCGTTATTGCCAAAAACCAAAAAATCATATTTAAATCAAGCTAATGACTCAGTCTTCCCATTTTGTGCATTTTCTTCCATTACTCTTGGTCCATTGGTTCATCCATTTTTAAAAGGTTTAATTTCCTGTTGGATCATTGACTGAATTTGTAACAGGTTCTCTTTCCATTGTGAGCTTATGAGGCAAATAGCATTATGTTTGCTAGCACAGATAAGCTCATTCACTAAAGGCAAGAGCTTTTTTTTTATTTAAGATGTGCTAGTAAATCATTTTCACATACAAGTCAAATGAAATAATTATTACTTCGTATGCTTAAGTTATATCAAATCTTTTCACAACATCTCTCCCCCCTCCCAATATATACTACCCCTGGTGTACCTCAGTATTTCCAGTGGAGCAAGTCATATGGAAAGTAAGGCTAATTTGATATATAAAGTGCTGAAAACGTTTCTGGTAGTTGCTTACAAGAAAGGTTTTACTACTGGATCACTTTATCATAGCAGTATTTAAAATAATGAAGACAGCCAAGATTACAGGTAGTCTGTATTTCTTCTCTAAATGGCTAAAATCACAAGTATCAGAACTGCAAGCACTAAAGAAGATTCATATTTATGCATGTATTTGCATAATTTTTTTCATATTCCTTTTCCTGATAGGATAGACTCTTGAAATCTGAATTATTTTTCACAGCACTTGGGAAAGGAAAGGGAATTCACTATAAAGACTCTTACAAACATTTTTTTAATTTAACGTTGTATCAAATATCCATTCATTTATTTGAACAGTGGCTGCAAAATGGTGATAAAGACATTTGTTTAAAGTCTAATATTCTTACTGCAGCAGAATCTTGTCTCCCTGCTCTTTATTAGATTACTTTCAATAAAATACTGAGCAACTGCAGAGAAAAGATACTTTGAGTAAAACTTGGGTGAAACGTAGAACAATTTTTGAAAATATATTTTGAAAATATAAATATATATTTTACACAGGGGAGAAAAAAGGAACGATAGTTACTCCCTGTATTAATCACAAATCCTTAAAGCTACTCAAAATACTGTGCTCAAAAGGCAAAACTCATACGGGTGTTATTCACATATGAGAACCGAAAGAGCAGAGACTAATATGGCAAAATCCAGTTAAAAATCCTATTTAAACGTAAACTTTCTTATTTTCTAAAATTCTGAATTATCTCCTTTCTGTTATTAGTAATATTCAGATTTAAAAGTGCTAGAACAGCATTCACATGGAGTCTTTTTGACTTTAAAATATTATTTCAAAATCTACTTAATTTTTAAAGATACTTTTGCCTCCAACCGGTTCTTTTGTCATATTACAAGCACAAAAGCTGATTTTTAAGAAACGCTTCAACTGTTCTTTTGCACCCAATGCAAGATTTCTTTTAAGGTTTGTTTTGGTTTGTCTTAACATCAACCATACTTGCCTTGAAATTATAATTTAATATATGCATCTACAATGAGCAACTGAGAGTTTATCCAACCTGGTTCAGGGAATATGTGGTAAATTTCCTGCTTTTTGAGGAAATATCAAGACTTGCACTGCTGTCACAATGCATGCTATTTTTAATTTTGTTGTTTTATAAAAATTAACACCAGCCTCTCTCGTTATTTGAAGCTTCAAGGCCCAGGTTGTGTGATGCTCAATAAGTTAGTTAACATTTGCATCATACACATAGAGCAATTTAAGTCATTTATCCATTCACCTGTTGTGCTACAGAGGGCACAGTTTGCAGAGTATGAGCCCTGCCAAGGAGTGACAGGGCCAACTACATCCTCTTTCCATCAGCTACCACGTGCTTGAGACCTGCAGAATGTAGGAATCACCATAAGACACTGATGGTGTCTCATCCTCTCCTTTCTGTCAGTTTTCCAGTAATGGGACACGCTCGTGGAAGCAGGGAGCAAGATGGGAACAGGCTGTAAAACCAAATGCCATCCTGGCATGAGGCAAACCCCACCGGCACTGCTGCTTTCTATACTCCTAGAAGCACAGCATTCTGTGGGTGGAAATGCCCTCTGAAGATTGTCCAGTACAAACCCCCTGCTAAAGCAGCGTCACCTCAAGCAGGTTGCACAGGAAGGCACCCAAGTGGGTTTTTAATATCTCCAGAGAAGGACACTCCATGCCCTCCCAGGGCAGCCTGTTCCAGTGCTCCATCATCCTCACAGTAAAGTTTTATCTTACATTAAGGTGGAACTTCTAGAGCACCAGCGTGTGCCTGTTGCCCAGTATCCTGTTACTGGGCACTGTTGAAAAGAGTCTGGCCCCTTCCTCCTAATTCCATCACTGTCCCTCCAGATATTTGTAAGCATTTTCAAGATTCTCTCTGAAGTCTTCTCTTCTCCAGGTTAAGCAGATCCAGATCTATCAACCTCTCATCATTAAAGAGATGCTCCAGTGCCTTTATTATCTTTAAAGTCTCTGCTGAATCCTCACAGTCATTCCTTGTCCCAGAACTGGATCTGGACAGGTGTGGGCTACACCAGGAGCCACAGAGCAGGACCGGCAGCACCTCAGGCTTCAGATCCACCACTGAGTACCCTGCAATTCCTGGCTGCAGCCCTGAGCAGCCATATGAATGAGGCAGCAGGTCTACCCTTACACTATCACCCTGACTGCAATTTTAGAAGTGCCCATGCCATGCCCTTGCCCTGAGTCAGTTTGCCTGCAAATTTTACCAAAAAAAACCCCAAAAAACCAAAACCCAAACCACAACCAGAACGAGACAAGAAGATGATGACTGGATAGGGAATGAATGTTTCCACTTATTCTGTCCTCACCAGGCAGCTCCATCCTGTCACCCAGCCCCTCATGGCTTCAGCAGCTGAATATTTGCCCTAAATTTCCCTTTTCTCCCCCTCTCCTGGTGCTGATCCTCTGCCTTCCCACTTTCAGGAAGCTTTCCTCACCACAAAACAGCCCTGCCTCGAGCTGAGGGTGGTTCTGGAGTGGAAAACCAATACACCTAAGACACCACAAGGACTTTCCCCAGCAATAACCTTTTTTATTTTAAGAAAAACAAAATGCATTGAAAACTTTTTGTTTGTTTGTTTTTTGAAACTGTTCATAATGGTTCTTTTATAGAGGATACACTCTCCACAAAGCTGGGCCCAGTCCTTGTATTGTGCTTAGGTTGAAACCACACACCTTCCAGATACCTTTAGTATTTTCTGTCTGATGATGAAGCTATTGTTCATTCATCTCATTCTTTTTCTCATGTGTCATTGCTATTCAGGGTTTGTACTAAATTTGTCTCCACATTGATATGCAATAGCTGAGAAACATAAGTTCTCACAAACAGTGAAATTTGCTTTGATTTAGGAGCAGTATAAGCTTTATGCATTATTTAACTCCCACTATAGCTATATTTTGAAGTCTTTAAATGGATTTAAGACAAAGAATGTTTCTTACATTTCTTTACATAGAATTGAATTTAACCTCAGGTGCCTGCTTAATTTAATTCTTTTCATCCTTATTTTCAAAACTCTGAGTATTCCTAAACTAGTTGTTTTTTAGACAGAGCAGATGGTCCTGTCTTTTACTTCAAGGACTAAAAAAAATGCAGTCAAATCTGGACTCCTTAAGTTAAACGAAATACGTGGGTCCTCCCTGTACAGCAGCTCACCAGAACTCTTCACTGAGTATCTGTTGGAAACACACTTGGTTATTCCAATGTTAATGAAGAATTATAGTGCTTACTCTGGCAGCTCGCTTAAAAAAAAAAAATAAACCTCAGAGCATATTAGAGAAAAAAATTATTTCATCTTGAGTACAAAGCAGAGGAAGACAAGCGCAAAAATGATTTCAGAAAGGGAGGGAAAAGCTTATTACATTTGCAGACAAGTTGTGCAAAAGCTGTAGGTAGGAAACCTACCTAAAGTGAATTAAACAAACGCAACTCCAGATTTCCATGCATATATAAAAGGACTCCTATGACAACTTACAGAAATTAATATAAAAATAAAATGGCATATAGGAAGCAGGAATTGTGGAATATTTCTAACTTTTTTGTTCTACTTCTCTCACCATTGCACTGAAGTTATGTGGTGGTTGGCTTTTTGCTTTCCAGAACATGAAGACCAAGGCTGTTTTCAGTAGACATTTTTCTCAAGTTCTACATGGTTTTGGCACAATTTTTTTAATTGCGTTCTGCAACTTATCTTTTTTGATTCCACCTATCACCCTTAAAAATACTTAGCTAAACAAAATGTTTATGAGAACAAATATGATAATATTATATGGGTAGACACAAGCAGAAACATCCAACTTTGAAAACTTTGTGTTCAGAGGGGAAGGAAGTTGTCAGTCAAAAGTATCCAGGGTCTCATAAAGGAGTCTCAGAGTTCCAGTGTAACTCAGTATCTAACCACTGGAGACTTTTTCTCATACCAAAAGCGTGTGTTACAACAATGATAAAAAACCCAATCAAAATTACTAACAGTTTATATGAGATATTTGCAGTGAGGTGTGGACACTACACAGTGCAAATTCTGAAGAGTTTCTCAAAGGACAGTGTTTCCAAGATTGGACATTTAGCACGTTGTTTGCAAATAACAGCCCCAGTTATTTGTCATAAGTGAACTTGGTAAGTATTCTTCCACAAAGAGAACTTAAAATGATAGCAAAAAACAGGATTTATGACCATTTCAAATCCATCATAGCAACCTTGCATTCCCTTTATTTTTTCTCTAGTACCCTTACTTTATAATATGATTGATAGTATTTAAACAGTTTGAGATTTTATGAATGAATTGCATCAAACCCCAATTGGACTTCATAAATTTAGCCCCAATACTGTTATATGAAATAAGGATTGCAGAATTGGCTCTATAATTTTCATTATCCAGCATTCCTATTGGCAGATATTTAGCAGAGTGGATATCTTAATACATAACTCACTCTGAGTTAATATATCCTTAAGCAGTTTTAAACCCCTGGTGATTCACTGTGCATACGTCTCATTGATTTGTCCTTACTATGCCCCAGTGAAAAGCGTATGTCTTTGGGGAAAAAGCAGGCCTGTACATTCATGCAAACAGAGAAAAAACATTTATTTCAAAATCTTGAAACACAAGATATTTTCTGTTTGAAAAGTAAAACACTATAAATACAAATAAGTATTCAATAAATGAAAGGGATGACTTTTTTTCAGATAGAAAATTGTGTTAGAATTTCACGATTGCTCAGCAGCAAAGACTACCGGGTTAAATGAAGCAGATCCTTCAGAACTGAAAAGATTTTTATGAGGTATAAGATGTAAACACAATCTCCTATTATCTCCCTCAATTTGAAGCATTTCATGTGGACTTTTTGCTTTGCAAAATTAGAAGCAGTAGAAATTGTAGGACTAGCCTGGAATTTAAATAAAAGTTAAATCCAAGCTTAGCTTCTGGATATTTTTGATTCCTGAGAAGAAAAGGTTTACTTGAATAGTTTCCAGAACTTGGGTATTGAATCACAAAACAATAACAGTAGCTTTGAAACAGAGCTCTAAAATCTTGATCCAGATTTTAACTAAATAAAAAAAAAATCTATATAGACTTTTAAGTAACAGTGAATGAAAAATTAAAGCATTTGTCAAAATTCCTAGATGCAGTTCATGTTGTTTGGTCAGTCATCAATAGTCAGATGATTTCTCAGCATTAGTTTAGCCCACGGACGTTTCAGAGTATCAGCCAAGTTTCCACTTTCAACATTTCCTTTGCTTGAATCAGTGGCACCTCCTCCTTAAAGGACAGAGAGATTTCAGGTCCCAAAGGACAAGATTCCTTTGAGGTCCAGGGAGACCTTGTAGTATTTGTAGAAGGTTTGCTTCCCTCAGACTTTGTCCTCCTTATACTACTCATGGCTTGTAGCATAGAGGAAAGTGGCCTATGATGGTGCTTTTAGCAAAGTTCCATTGCTAGATGTGGCAGGAGGGAATAGAGCCATGCAAGACACCGAGTTCTGAAGACATGCTTGATTCTACCTCTTTCAAATAGCTTCCCAAGTTTGAGTGTCTTCCATACCACCCGATGCTGATCTGTGCCTATTTTCACCTTTCCTCTTTGCTAAATTTGAGGATAGCAGATGGGCTATGTTTATTTTAGGGATAACCTCATCTGCTGTTTATATTGGGGGAAGAAAAAAAGTACTCACTGATGACTTCTTCCTGACACCTCCAGCTGAGGCTGACATTTGTTTTCTAGCAGTTATTGGTTTCTAATTATGCCTGGATATTCAGAGGATCAGCTAATTTGTTCCATAATTTTTTGAGGCAATTTTTAATTCCCTTTCCTCCCTTTAAAACTTAGTGTTAATTTCATGGAATTATTAAATACACAAATATGGTGGGACTAAAGCCTTAGGGACTCTCTGATCATTCAGCACAGGTATCTCTGTGGAACTAACATCTGCATCCCAAATAAAAACTCCCAAGCATACAGGTAACTGGGTGGCATGGCCAGGAAACACATGGAGCTTTTGCTGCCTTTGTGTTGTCTCTTTCAGCAGAGTGAATCAGCATGGGTCCAATCTTGCTGCTGGGCAAGGTAAGCACTGTATGGAGCCTTGAGCAGAAGGTAGACACTGTAAACTGAAGTATGTGGAGACATGAAGACGTTTTTTGAACTAATGAGATTGTGTAAAACACTGATGTTAGCAGCAGGAAAGGAATAGGAGTGCAGCGTTCCAATTTGTGCTTCATTTTCCTTTATGCTCTGTTCTAAGAGCTTAGCCTAGAGTCAAAATCTTATTAAAATTCAAAATTTCCTTGTGTTTAAGGGATAATTTCAACAGAACATAGGAAAAGATTAAGTGATTGTGCACAGCTTACAGAAATCGCTTCTAACATTTTTCCTAAAATATTTCAAATAAATGCGTTCAGAAGTATCCCACAGGAGTAACACTGTATAGAAACATTCTAGTTATAGATTTTATCAGGTATTACTGCATGCACCAGCAAGAATTCATGAACATTTCAAGTTATTTGTAGCATTTAATCTTTTATATATTCCTGTTTTGTAAAGCTGTTCCATTTTAAAAATCCAGGCAAGCTTGAAATAATTGAGGTTATTTAACAGAGTGGAGTTAAGACCTATGCACATTAACTAAGGCACTATTATCTGCTTTGCAACTTTCTTTATAGCAACGATAACATACATGCATATAATTCACATAACTCACAGAAATCCCTTTATTTTCTTCATGGTTTGAGACCATGTGTGTTACTTTCATTCTGTTCTTCTCATTAATTTGTTTTAAAATTGCTGGCTTTTCTATAGTTCACAAGAGAAGGCAGTCTCCTCTTGATCACCTTAATCATAACAAGGCCTCACAATGAAAAATAAATCAAAATAGATCACTGTTGAGGAAAAAAAAGGAAATAACTTTTTGATTTGCGCAGAATTTTAACCAAATGACTGTAACTGGCACTTTGAATCCATCAATCACATTTGCATTTCTTTCTCCACCCCTTCTCTAACAATCTGCCTTCATTAGGTAGGCTGACTTTATAAAGAAATTTTCACTTCCGTTATTCACATTTGGTATATTATCATTTATATTTGGAGCAGAACTACCAGCTTTGAGAAATGCTGAATATTATAGTAGAGTATTACGGAAGTCTCAGAAGGCTGAGCCTCCTAACGCCCTCTTTTCAAATCTGAATGTTATTTTGACTCTTACCTCACATTTAGGAGTAAGCATATTAAACAGTGTTTCCTAGCAGTGACTACCCTTCAGCCTGGCCTTGCCTATGAGTACACCTTCCAGATTGCTAAAGATTTACTGCAGGCTGCCAGATTTACAGTACATGAATATTTGGATTTTTCTGGTTCCTCCTCTTCTCATCACTGCAATCATATAGCTTCAGAAGTACTAGAAAGTTCTACAGAGGAATATATCAATAATCCTAGAATAGAAATATTAAATTAAAAAGAAACTTGGTTTTCTGTAAGTGAATATATCAGTTGAATAAAAGAGAAATGCCATAGGCTTGATGAAGACAATTTGGAAAATTATTTTCCTGGAGTAGAAACTTCCTACTTAAGTTGTGCCTATGAGAAGAAATTACCTGTTCTCTCACAAAACCCATGAGAAGATCATTATCTAAACCTTACATACCTATGGATATATTAGAAAAGCTGCTGGTAGATATCATTACACAACCGCCTCTGAGCCTCAGACAACCAAAGGCTTCTAAGACTCAACAGCTTAGGCTGTAGAAATTCACTATTTTATATCTGCAGTATCTAGCAGCCCTTTGAAGCCCCAGTTGCACCAGGTGGTCTACACAAAGGCAGCAGCTACAGGCTGTTCTAAGACTTAGAGTCTACACAGAAAAAAACAGACTAAAGTACAGGAGTCACTGAACTCTGACTGCTTTCCTTAGAAAGAAGGAAATAATTACATAAATTCCTATAATAGATTCTTTTTTTGGAGCTGTGGCAATAACCAAATAAGTTTGGTTCTCCCCTATCATAAGCTCTGTCATTGGTGTTCAGCTTTTAATGTATAAATGATGCTTGATTTTCGCAAATTGCTGGGAGAATGCCTGAATTCCATTTACAGCCACCCTCCCAGAGATAATAATTGTGGTTATGATAGCAACATACTACATCACTGCTTCCACCTCCCCTCAAGAAAGCATAAATCCTGAAAGTTACTTTATTCCCTTTTACCAAATGATGAAGACAGACAGGGAGAGGGGAAGTAGCTCACACAAGGTCAGGTCTCTGGAGCCTGAAATGATCTCAAATGTTGGGGATTCGGGAGAAAAGGAATATGATTCAGAAAAAAATTCTGGATTGTAACTGTAGTTAAAAACAACCAACACTCGTTTAATTGTTAGTAGCTATCCTTTATTGACTCAGTAAAAATTCTCAAGTGTCTCTTTAGATTTTGGGCCTGTCACTTTAAAGCTTACCTAGCTCCCACCAAGAATAGCACCTCCAGGGACAGCTCAAGAGAGTCTCAGCATCACAAAAACTATAGGTAATACCAGAATACTCAGAAATCAGATCTTATTTCCTCAAGTCAAAAACTTTTTTTTGGCAATGCTGGAGTGCATCTAATCAGAC
Organism: Piaya cayana; assembly: GCA_013389865.1. NCBI lineage: Eukaryota > Metazoa > Chordata > Aves > Cuculiformes > Coccyzidae > Piaya > Piaya cayana. The sequence continues at coordinate 202,813 of WAAB01019262.1, forward strand.
ATCAGATAGCAAGTGTGATTATAGTAGTATAATTAAAAAGAGCTAGAAGTGGTCATAAAAAGCAATTTTTCTTTTTCCCCTAGACTGCGTTGACTTTCTAGTGAACAGTTTGCTGTAGATTATCTTTTGCCTCTTTCATGTGGAGTCAGTTTTGTTTTCTTTAGCTGTCTTTTTTTAAAGGGTGTTTTCATCTTGAAAGAGAAAATTTTATTGTCCCAGACAACACAGTAGATATTTGGCAGGTAACAGAACTCTATCCCGTGTCCCTGTGACACATGGAGAATAAGTGTCAATCTTTGAAACCAGGGGAGTGAATCCAGACCTAGCCAATTCCAGAAACTTATTCCACTTATCTTTAAGCACCATAGAAATTTACCTTAGAACATTTTTATTTCTTTTTTCTTGATTTGATTATTTTTGAAAGTACACTGATACAACTTAGTGTGATTTAGTCTTATTACATTCTTTTATGCCTAGCAGAGTGGTTATATGTTTGTGCCTAGGTGGTTTATTTTGCTCAAGTAGTGATAATAGCTATTTTTATACAGGGAATTTTTGTTGATAAAAAGGTTAGGATGGATCTCACAAGATTTATTTTTATTTCCCCTGAGAAACTTAGCATTAATGATATGGTTTAAGGCCCATTATATCCCTGCCTACCAATTCCTTGTCTTTAAGTGGATTCCTCTGGATGTCCTGCCTATTGGTCATAATACTCTACATCTAAACTGGCACCTGCACATATATAAGTAGGTCTGATGGAAATCAACAGCTAATGTATTTCAATCTGACCAGTGGGAAATACAATCTGCTGCCTTAAACCAGCATTATTTGTTTCCACCAGGAAAGTAAAACATTTAAATTAAAATTATTTCTTAACAAAGACCATCTAATCTGCACTACTGCATCAGTTAAATCCTTCAATTCTGTAATGGCTGCCTAAGCAGAGATAGCTTTCAAATAACCCAATACACAGAAGCTCCTCAACTGTTATTTCATTTAGATAGTAAAAAAATAATGGACATGGACAGTGCCCTCCCTGTAATGACACTTTTATTTTTGTTACAGTTCTTCAGAAAGAAACTATCCAGTGTGTTCAACAAAAATTCTTTTTGATGTTAAAGACTGTTTAGAAAGAAGCAATGGACATTACCTTGCTTTCTATATCAAGATGTAAAGATATTAGACAAATTTGTAAGTTAAAAACCTTACTAAAACCAGAAAAATCTTATTTTGTCATTTCAAGCCAAGGAAGTAAAGAATAGACTCAAACAGAGCAACTGGAGAAGTACAAGGCACCCAACACCACAGAAAAAAAAACAGTGTGGGGACAGTAACACTGGAATGAAACGTGTACCAAAAATATACTCAATAGTCTTCCTTGTTGTTCTGACTTTTCTTCCAATTCCCTACACAAAAGTAGTTCTACTCAGAAAGTCAGTTTGTTGAGATAATTAGGTTACTTGCAAAGAAAGATCAATAACATGGTGTCCACTATTTTCTACAAACAGAAAAGAAACGCTAAACAGAAATTTCTTGCTTTGTTTCTGTGGATTTGTGTTTTCCTTCTTAATGCATAGAGACTATTTGTTGTTAAATATTTATGTAACTAGAGTATTACTACAGTTGTATAAATGATGGCACATGTAGAATAATAAGAAAAACGTTTTAGTAGTTGGATTATATTCTCTAGCATATCAGTACATTTAGTGTGCAAAATATATCCTGAATATTTACATTCAGCTAGAAGTAGAAACTGGACAGAGTATTCAAGCATAAATTCTGTTAGACTTAATTCAGAACTCATCTCTCCATTAGTCAATCCAAGAAGATGGCATTTCCTCACAATTTCAGTGTGCAAGTTTACAAATCCAGACCAAAACAAGCCTCTTTTCCTATTAAGGGATAAACACATTTCTGAGTTTGCACCACTAACTGGGCTTTAGAGATAATTTGTGCTACAGTGATGTTCCTTCCCAGCTTCAGGAAAGCTCACTGCCAAACAACTCGCAGCCAAGGCAAGAAGCAGACTGGGAAGATGGTATATTCTTTTTTTTTTTCCTGCATTGTTTGCTCCCAAACTCTTTATTCCAGAATCTTGGCATCCCTGTAAACTTCTGCAAACGCTGTCTTAAATGGGAAATCACTAGGCACCCAGTACAAAACACCAGAAAGACCTGTAAGCTCATAGCAGGGCTGAGAACAAATAGAATTGCCTCCCATTCTCACATTGAAAAGAATTGGAGAGAAAAAACCATCAAAAAACTTGGAAGCTTGTTTCAGAGCTGATGAGAGCGTAATACATAATCCTCCCATACAGAAGGCCTATAGAACCTTGCCAGTGCTTTGGGACAGCAAACAGATGGTGGGAAGAACACAGTGACAGCTTGAGAAGGCTGTGCGGCTATCTAGAGATGGAGTTCACATGTTAACATTAACCCAAAGGTTGTTAGGAAGATTAAACAGTGATATCTCTGAAAAAAAGCAACATTAGAAAAGCAAAATGCACATATGTATATGACATGAAAAAGGTAGTGTTAGTTTTTATTTAACAAGGCCAGATTTAATTATATTTGCAGAAGGCATGAGACAAAAGGTGATAAAAAAAGCTCAGATTTTGCCTAGGAGCCTTGTTTGCTCTTTTATTTTACGTAAACTGTTATAAATTGGACCAAAGGAAAGGGAGTAATTACTTTTGCCTTATCCAATGTCTTTTCTCCATTATTTTTGGAGATAGTATTGTTAAAACTCAAAGATAGTAAAGAAAACATAATATTGCAGAAAGTAATAAAAGTAAAAAAAAATAAGGTACCATGTTCAGGATCTATAACCATCCTTCCAAAATAAAAGAATTTAGATTCCTTTAGTGATAAAGCTTTCTTTCAAAACACCCACAACATTTCCATTCCTTCTGTTCCTTTCTTTCCTACCTCTCAAAAGGTCACTGGAAATCTATACGCATAGGGGTGAATTGCCACAAATTTAAGGCTTAGTGTGTTTTCCTTTCTTACCTCTCAACAGCCAGGATCTTAGCCATAGAAATCCTCAGAACTAGGATATTGCCAGACTCAGGAAAAACTAGGGCTTGCTCTTTCAATGTAAATCTCTTGGTACTGATATAAAAAGGGGATCTTCAAGTCTTCATGATCTAGTTATTAAGAGTAGAAAAGGTATCTTTTAACAGTGTATAAGCTTAGTCATAGCAAGTTGAATAAGCTTTATCTTAGAAAAAGCACAGTCTAGAGCCTGTCCAGGTCTTGGATAGGAAATCTGGTACCAAAGTGACCAATAAAGACCAAATATATTATAGACATTGAAAAAACAACCATGGAAATATCAATCTAAAGTGACAGGGAACAACTTAAAAGGCAGGCCAGCCTACCTGCTGTCTTGATGCCAGTTTGCTACTAATGATCACAGACAAAAAGGACAGAATATTTGGATTAATTTCCCAGATTATGGTGCTGGATACACTGCTTCATACACAAATGTTTAGTGCTCCAAAGGCATTCACTACCTTACTACACAAAGGCCTATTGCTATGCCTATGGAATAGCACCATAAATGCCACAACAAAATATGTGGATACAAAACCAGATTGGATTAATCAAACACTCACATATTTATATGTAGTATAGATGTAGCCATAACATCTACAGAAGAAGTAACCTGTTCTTAAATGAAAAACCATCTCAGCCATAGGAGGTTCTCTGTTGGAAAGGACAGGAAAATGTCATTCTTGAAGTCTGGCCTGTTCCTGGGGCAGGAAAGACTGTAAAAACACAGCTTGTTTAAGGCCACAGATGCACAGACTTCATGAGCTCATTATTATATTTGACCTAGTGTGATTCTTATTTAAGTTGTGAGAAGGTGAATGAAAATTTCATCTGCTTGTTTGAACATACTCTTCCAGACCGTATTAGCTCTTTTTGTAACTAACACAATCAAAAATTAAGTTCNGGTCTACAGAAGCAGTAATCTGTTCTTAAATGAAAACCCATCTCAGCCACAGGAGGTTCTTTGTTGGAAAGGACAGGAAAATATCATTCTTGAAGACTGGCCTGCTCCTGGGGCAGGAAAAATATTGTAAAAACACAGCTTGTTCAAGGCCACAGATGCACAGACTTCATGAGCTCATTATTATATTTGACCTAGTGTGATTCTTATTTAAGTTGTGAGAAGGTGAATGAAAATTTCATCTGCTTGTTTGAACATACTCTTCCAGACCGTGAGCTCATTATTATATCTGACCTAGTGTGATTATTGTTTTAGTTGTGAGAAGGTGAATGAAAATTTCATCTGCTTGTTTGAACAACTAGCTAACACAATCAAAAATTAAGTTCCCACTACCAGCTATAGAAATGCAGCTCAGGGAAAACTGTAAAGTTCTAATTTCCCACTGCCCCTGTTATGTTGCAGCTGCAACAGCCCTGTGTTTTTGTCAAGAGATTCATGGTTTGCATCTACTTTTCTATGTTTGCTTCCAAGGTGTCACAGCAGTGCAACCAGGAGGACATCTTTGAGGAAACCATTGCAGGAACTGCTCACGTTTATAGGTCTCTATTCTAAAACCTTTGCAAAGGAAGAGAAAAAAAAAATATATAATTTTTATATGTATATGGGCTTGTCTTCACTCTAGTATGCATCACCTTGGAAATACAAAAAAACCCAAACCTGTTGTATTTATACTCAAATTTGTTCCAGTCAATATAAAAAGTACAGCCATTTAAAATGACAGCAATACTTAAAATCCGTAATTTATAAAGATATTTTTATAACACAGGAAAAGCTATTTGGGCAGTTTTAAAATCTCACTGTAACTGCAGTTGTAAACATCCAGTTGAAAAGCATAAAGATAAGCTGTTCATTTGCGTTTTTACCTGTATTGTCTTACAGCCATTAATTGTGGAAATAAAACAGATGTGTACTACACCCCAGGCTCCCAGAAATTAATAGATATGGAGAATAGAAGTATCTGGAAGTTAGTGATGACCTCCATGTTTCAGAGGAAGATTAATCAAGGCACAAGTTATAGTGTCCAATTTACTGCAAATCAACAGATTTTATTTCATAAGTAAAGAAATAATCTACAGTTTTAGCAGAACTCTTAGATTATTTGATGGCAATAAACAACTAAAAGTCAGTGCTCCAGGTCTTGGGGCCTGAATCATTGTCCATGAAGGGTAGGAGTATTTGTTTGCTTAATAGCAATGAGTTTTAATCATAGGGTATTGAGTGGCATATATACATTTAAATATCCAGCTTCAGCAAAGCTGTCATTTTCATTCATTTTAAAGCTATTCAGAATTCAATAGGGCAGATCCAAGCTGATGTAAATAGTCATAGTTTCTGGGAAAGCAATGAGGCCAATGCAAATTTACACCAGCTGAGATTGGGTCCAAGTATTTGGCTATTTGAACAATTGGCCATAGGAGGCTTACTCAGGCAATTCCTCTGGCTTACAGCTGATGAGGGCCAGGTATGTTCACAAGGGTTAGGCAGAACTCTGAGGTAAGCCAGAGCAAAATTTAGCTCCTGTTTTTATCTCAAATTGGTACCCTGGCAAGAATGTATTAATTGTAAATGTGTAAATGCTTTGTGTGTCATAGAACAAGGAAGCAAATTCTCCCAAGCCATATGAAGCTACAGTCCCCATGGAACAATTTTAATTTAGTGTTCTTCTGTTAATAACTAGGAAATGTCATGACATTTAAACCGTGGGACTGCATTGTAACCAATTTCGTTATCAAATTTAAGGTTGCTCCTTATCACCACCTGAAGTATGTACCTCCACTGGGGCAAGCCCAAGGTAAAGAGGGACAGATGCTCTTCTCTGCCAACCAGTGGACTCAGGGCTACAGTCAAATTGGAAAAAATATACAACATGCGGAATACCTACTAAATTAATGTGATGTAGTACTAAGCAAATCAATACTGAGTCTTATCAAGTGAGGAGCTATGATATCTTTCAATATACCTGATATTTTACCTGTCATTTGTAAGTCCAAAAACCTCTTCCCAAACTGTCATGTAACACTCATGCACTAAAATGCAGAATTAGGAGCACAATGATCCCTAGGTAAATCAAAGAGTTTACACCACAGAGCTTAACAATTCTTTTGTATTAGTCATGCAACTGTTATTCTTAAGTAGCAGGTACCCTATCTTTCTATTCAAGGACATATGAGGTACCAATGCAGCAGATTTACATTAATTAAGAAGTAGAGATGAAAGGGGAAAATTTATTTTTCAGTGCTCAAGAAGAGGTAGACCAAGGAAATTAAGAAACTCGCCCAGTAAACTTATTTTCAACAATTTCTCAAGCCCCTTCTTTGCCATAGTCTTGCAGTTGTGCTCAAACAAGACTGTATATGGGAAGGCACAAAGTCAATAAAATATCTACACTCCAAGTCAGTTTTGCAGGTCAGTCTTCTCTGAATTTCATACAGACACTTTAAAACTTGAATACTGCAACTCCTTTTTTTTGCTTCTGATCAGAATTACATAGACAAACAGAAGTTCCTAATTTCCATCATTTTTCAGTGATTCTAGTCTCTTACATTTCGAAACCAGCCAATTTGAGTTTTCTTGAACTTCCATTTCCATCTCCACCCTCTCAAAATATTGATTCTCAGCTTCTTGCAGGTAATCAAAGTTTCTAACACGTAAAGGTCAATGCTATGACTTCTTACACCAGAGTTTCATTGCAGAATGGTCAAAAAGTTCAATGTTGGTTTTGATTAGAAATATAGATTCTAATAGAAATTAAACACTACTGGAGTTGCAGTGAAGCTTTGTAAATGCTGAAATATTTTGTTCACAATTCATTACCCACCCAGCTGTAATGCCCATAACCCTTTTACATCACGACTTAGGTTTCCAAGTCACCTTGACGGATCTAAAAGAATTTCCCTCCTCTCCTTATGTTACTGTATGAGCAAACACCACAGAAATGTGCCACCCAGCATGCAAATGAACCAATCAGTCTTCAAATAGGGGCTATTCATGCCTGGAAACAGAAAACAGGCACTATTCTACAGTTAGATGCTAATTTAATTTCCACAGTTTTTCGCACAGTTGAACAACGTGCAGTAGACAACAGCTTAGTGAGAACACATACGACAGCCCTTTCCGCAGAAAGGAGAGCTACCCTTAGAGAGCATCTGGGAAGGAATGATTAGAGTACTTTAAGGGCAATGCATCTAGTGAATGCTCTTTTTCCACACAAAGATTTCATTCAGTGCATGTACAGAGCCTAGCACATCAGCTCTTTACAACTGGAACACCTGAGTGGTACTGTGGAGGAAATGAGTAATAATATTAATTACATAATTATTAATTAACCAGTTAGTTAATTTTAGTTCCTGCCGTCTGCAGAGGAATGCTTGCACTTTCCCTGTATAAAGAGCAAAATAGGCAAAATAAAAAATCTGTCCATACACAGTTCACCTTGCTGCCAGGGAAAGTAATTGTTGAACTCTGTCTGGAAATATTTTTTTATCTTATAATTGGTTTTATCCATCAATTCTTTTAGATCTTTTTCCTTCTTTTCCTGAAAGTAACACTTAAAGGAAAACATGGGTCAGGTTCTGAGCTGCTGTATCTTTGTATCTGTCTTGCATATGAATACAGTCCTTTCCACTTCTATAGATTACTCACAACAAAGACGAGATACAAAAAGGATTGTGTAATGATGGATCACATGCACTGATGAATAGCATGTTCTTTTTATATATTTTTAGCACTCAAAGCAGCAACATTAGTTTGTTTTTAATGGCAGATACCGTCCTGTCAGTCAACAGGATCCCACGTTAGCAACATCATTAGCCAATTCACTGTTGGGTAAAAACCTTCTCATCTTAAACACTCCTACTTAGATTGAACTTCACCCATCCATGCTAGTCATTTAATGTTAATGTTTCATTTCACCCAATGTATTTTTTTTTTACTTCAGAATTTGAATCTAAGTCTCACTTTCCTTTTTAGTGCAAAAGTTGTGTTTAACCTCATTGTACTCCAGCTCTTTGTCTCAATGCAATGGTTAATGCCATTTTCTACTGAGCTTTAGAAACAAAAAACACGATGTTGACAAGGACTATATTGAACAGCTAGGTTCCCTTTATACCAGCAAAGTTCCATTACAATAGACTGCAGAGATTACCTTTGGGCTAATAATGAATGTAAAAGGATCTAAAACTAGACTCTTGCTCACATTACAAAGATTACATTTACTGCATGTTTCACCTTAGGCACTCTGCTTATGTTTACCAAGACTTAAATACCATAATCCCCATGAGAAGACTAAGGCATAAGGAAATTAAATAACATTTATTATTTAGAACATTTAGTAACATTGTTTAGAAATACCAATTTCCCAGTCAAGCAAGTGCTACTCTACTCCAAACCCAGATGAAGGGGTTAGAATCATACATATTCTCGCTTCACAGGACAAAGCTGTAAAGTTGTGATTCTTCCCCTTTATCACCTCCCATCTTAGATGAGACCTGTCTTCACTCTCATCACCTTCTGCTACAGCATCACATTTTCTAACCAGAAATTCTCAGGTAAGGACACAGGTGTAAATTTGTACTGTTATCAACGTGTCTCAATAAATATTTATAGTTAATAAGTATGATCTGTATTGGGATAACATAGATATCCCTCATCCAAAAGCCAGAATCCTATTGTGCTAGACAGTAAACATACAGCATGGTGGAAGTCTCTTCTCTGAAGATTTGGTATTTTTTCCTGGTTCCAGTGGAATTGCTTGCACAAAGCACCATAGTGAATCTGGTGGTGCTTCAGCAATAACTTGTCACCACTGTGCTTTTGACAATTTGCAATAAAAGCTCCTCTTAGGTCAGTAATTTCTATAGCTCCATATAAAAAGAAAATGGGGCTAAAGGAACAGTGTTGCCAGCTGAAAAAATAAGCATTGTAAGGCCCTGTGTCTTACATTCTTCTCTTTCAGCAACCTCTAAGATGTAAAGGAAAAGGTAAAGATCCGGAACTAGGAGTTAGGAGCCAATGTGACCTTTTCTCTAAGCCAGACAATAAACAGTAAAGGGTATTGTTAATGCAGTGCACAGGCATTTAGCCACATGTCTCATTAACTTTAATGGGAGTCTCACTTAAATATCTGAACATCACTTTGAAAGTATACCCTAAAGTGTGATGTCTGGGAAAAAAAATTGCCCAGAGAGAACATATAAAAAAAGGAGAAATATGAAAGAGCAAGCCATATACAAAAGTGCTCATGTGGGTGGGAATACATAAGGGTTATTTGCGTGTTGCTGTGAAAAGAGGTAGCTAAAGTCCTAACCAGATACAGAGGTGCTTTGAAGCAGTCAATAGAAAGGTAGAACTTCACTAGAAGGGAAAGGTATCAAAGGACTGGTTCCATTAGCAGCAGCAGGGATAGCTATAGAAAAACATAAGGGGAATCCATAGGGAATATCAATCTACAATCCCAAGTATGACATTTTTATGTTCCACTATAATTTAATATAATAGAGAGATGTAGGCACTAAAGCATTCAGGTTAAAGTATTCATGAATAATAAAATCATCTTCATTTTATCTGGTCACATTCTATTCAAAATTATTTTACTACCTTCCAAAGGGTAAATCTGGCAAGGTTTTGGAACATGTTAAGATAATTTAAAAGTAACTGCTTAAGTTGTTTAAACCTTTAATAGCTTCTTCTGTCTCAGACTTTGTGAAAACTATGAATGGAAGGAGGAGAGGAAAAATATAATGGTCCTACAGAACAGAATGGGACAGGTTGTATGCAACAGAACTTTAAAAATTAATTTGCTTACAAAGAACTTCACATGTAAACAGTGAAATAATTTGTTCAAAAATAGCTTTGAATCTAATAAATGGCACCATGAACAGTGCTGCTCTTTTACAGAAGTATCACAGCTGGTTTTCCTGATAAAAGTCAATGTTAAGAGCCCTACTAATGAAGGCACTATCATTCAGCACAATGGTCTCAGACTTTTTATATTCTTTCTGAGCCTTTTGAGTCAGCCAGCAGTGTGCCAGGGGCACTATCCTGTCATCTTAATGTCTTCTCCCTTCTCTTCTGGGACTGCTTCCCCAGGTAACCCAGAAACACTGCCACTTTATGCTGTCACAAGGCCACCGTTGCTTCATCCTGCTGCCTCCACTGCTGGCTTTGATGCTGCTGGCTCTGCAGCCCCACTGATAAAGCTGGTAGCCCAGGTAACACTGCATCCTGCCCTTCTACACCTGTTCTTATTGCATGGAACAGAAACTCCTGAGCTCTCACAAGCCACTATAGGTTTACAAAAAATTATTAACCTGGGCTCTGTCATGCCTCTAGGAGAAACAAGGAGCTCCATTTCATTGTCCTGAGACCTCTGTTGTGCAAGAGAAGAACATGATCTATCAACCTGAATGAAGCCTGGCTGCTCCTTCCATCAGCTAAGAAGCAGTCGGCAGACAGCACCAATTTGTGCTATGTCCACACAGCCTCCTGGTTCTTTTAAGCTTTTGAGCCCTGTAAATCCCAACATGAATAAGAGTGAGGGTTTTATTTCTAAAAATTTAATGATCATTATTCCCCTGCAAGCTTCAGGTCTGATCCAGAAGAGCTTTTGGGCACATGCAGAAAACACATGAATAACTCAATGACTTCAAGCTGCTTGGTTCCTCTGTTTTTCACCCTGGGATTTGGCCTGCTTTTCCTAGAGCTAGGCAAAGGAAACTGCAAATCATTAACTAAATAATCTTTGCCCATGACAAAGACATTAATCAAAATGTCTGTACTCATGTTCCAGAGGGGCATTTAAACCATCATCTATTCATTTGCTCCAATATAACCCAATGTCACTTCTACTGAACAGCATTCAGATTTCCATCCAAAAATATGACAGTATCTAAACTAATCTTAGCTTTATGTAACAACTTCCATTTTAAAAAAAACATGTAGTATTTATGGGATTGAGCAAAAGAAAAAAATCAGCTGTGAAAGTCAGTACTGTGTCAAGCAAATAGAAGGAAATACGCAGTGTTTGAGCACATGCAGCCTGCCACCTGGACAAATCTTTTTAATAAAAAATAGCCAATCTTTTCTTCTTAACAGTACAAACCTGATTGTTAAATTCCCATGTGCCTTGGTATCCCCTCCCTCTCATTTCTCAACAATTCAAATACATCAATTTTAAATCCTTCAAGAGCAAATCTTCAACTGTGCACAAAATGTAAATTCAGCAAGCAAAAAATCCCCAAACAGAACAACCCACATCCCTTTCAAGCCTGTATCACCATGCATTTATTTCTTCTCACAACAAAATGTTTTTGTCATGAGCAAAACAAAACACAACATCATAAATCTAGAAATCCTGTTACGTTACACAAATTACCCCAAAATTGGAAACAAGGCTGTTTTACCTCTCTAGAGAGAGCAAGAAACAAATGTTAAAAAAAAAATAACTTTCCAGGAAATATTTATTAGGAAGCTAAGGAGAAACAAATGCAGGTGATGCTTAAATATAATCCCTTCTATGGTGAATAACTGTGGCATTGAACATGCTTTCCTTGTTGGAAAAGAGAATAATTGGTAATTCTGAAAAGATAATACAAGAGCTTGGAAAAATACAAGAGTAAAAGTAGTTTTATGTAGTAAATTATATAATTATCTTTTTTTAATGCAAGTTCTATCAGCTATATGAAGTACTTTATCATCTTGATGTATGCCTGCAGAGAGAAGGTAAAATAACTGACAACATTTCCTGACAAGGGTTTGTGAGCAGCATATGTCAAAGCCATCTTAATATAGTGATTCAGCCAACAAGAAAAGGCTACTTGGAAAAAAGAACTTTGCACATAACTGATGTCTCCTCCTATAGGGAAAAGCTTTGTCATTAAGCCATAAGTCTGATGCAATTAAATCAACTTCACTGTGGTTCCTGTCACCTGAGATAGGAACCTCAAGGTGCTGTTAGCAAGGACACCCTCCTCCTGCAATCTCTTGTTACTTTCACACAGGCAATAATTTCTAATGGTTTTATCTCTTCATTAAAAAGAAGAATTGGAAAAAAAGATTTACATAAATGGTAGGACCATGTAAATACAAAGAGATTTTAATATATTTTGTTAAAAAACAGTGTTTATGATACAGAGCAAGGCAATTCATTCTTATTTGAGTTTCTTCAGTGCTAATAAAGATCTTTACTTATCTAACTGTTCATTACACTGCATTCCCATAGCAGAGTGTGACCAAGGCATTTGTACTGATCTCATTTATAGCTTCTGCTGCTTATTTCCTAGCTGCTGTTTATAGAAGCAGATCATCAATAACAAAGCACTTGGCTCTTCATTTATGGGCTGCTGGAAGATATAAACATTGAGAGAAAACCCTTCCAAGTATCTAGGGTGAAGTTTATCCACCCAACTACCTCTTACAGCCTCTGAAAGTTCCCAAGTCTGTAGGATATCTCTCAAAATTCAGAGCAATTAATCTATTTCTCAGAAAAGTTCATTAACCTGGACCTTGTACTACCATCTGATGGCTGCAATGACTGGTTCCTAGTCCAGAGCTCATTTCTGAACCTGGAATTAGCTTATGAAGCTGTTCATATTCTCACATGTCATTGTTCATAACTTACAGCCTCTAACCACCTGCACTAGTACCTCTTCTCTCAGCTAATCCACTTCCCACAACAAAAAGATAGAACAACTATAGCTAGGCAGATGCACGCAGAAAATTAACAATTAGAGGATGCATCTCAAGATTGCTGTAAAATGAAGTACAGAACCAGTGAGCATGGTAAGAAAGCAATTTCCTAATTCTCGTGAAAGTAATCATAGACATACAACATCTAAGAAGGGCAATACTTTTCCCCCCATACATTACTGTCAGCTCCACTAAAATCACCTGTCATTAGCTATTATTTTTTTCCTACTAATGGGAACTGTGACTCATGTACTCTGTTGAGTACACTGAGCAGGACAACAGAACATGGATTTAGGATCTGAAGGCCAAATCTATGTCATGCACTATAGTCACAATAGCAGACCGCTAGTTCAGCCAGCATCTGTCTTAAACACCATCTCTACAGTTTATTTCATCCCCAGTTACAACACACATCAACTCAAAACTAACAACAACTATGTAGGACAATTTCTGCGCTGGTCTCCATGTGAATTCTTAGCAGCCTATCATCCAGCAGGGTCTAATTGTAAGTCTGGTCAGCGGTGTTCCCCAATATTCAGCCCCTTCTTGTTCAACTTACATTTCAATGACCTGGACCAGGGGACAAGATACACCCTCAGCAAGTTTGCTGATAATACAAAACTGAGAGGAGTAGCTGATACACTGGAAGGCTGTGCTACCCTTTTGTGAGACCTGGACAGCCTAGAGAGCTGAGCAGAGAGGAAACTAACTTCAACAAAGGAAAGTGCAGAGTCCTGAACAATGGGAGGAATAACCTCCTGTGTCAGCACAGCTTAGGCACTGACCAATCAGACAGCAGCTCTTTGGAAAATGATCTGGGGGTCCTTGCAAGCAACAAGCTGACCACAAGTCATCAATATGCCCTCATGGTCAAGAAGACCAATGGTATCCTGAGGTGGATTAAGAGGAGTGTGGCCAGCAGGCCAAGGGAGGTTCTCCTCCTCCTCTAATCTGTCTTAGTGAGGCCAAATCTGGAGTCCTGGGTCCAGTTCTGAGGTCCTCCAGAAAAAGACAAGAAACTACTGGTAAGAGTAAAGAGAGGCCATGAAGGTGATGAGGGGACCGGAGGATCTCTCTATGAAGAGAAGCTGAGAGACACCCTGATCTGCTTAGTGTGGAGAAGAAAAGACTGAGGGGGGGAATCTTATCAGTGCTTATAAATATCCAAGGGGCAGATGTTAAGAGGATTGGGTCATACAGTTCTCAACAGTGCCCAGCAACAGGACAAGTGGCACAAATTGAAGCACTGGAAGTTCTACCTGAACATGAGGAAAAATGTCTTTACTGTGAGGGTGACAGAGCACTGGAACAGGCTGCCCAAGGAGGTCCAGAGTTCTCCTTCTCCAAAGATACTGAAATCCCACCTAGACACATTCCTATGCATCCTTCTCTAGGTGAAACTCTAGGTGTGTGTGTGAAAGATGATCTCCATAAGTTCCTACCAACCCTCACAATTTTGTGATTCTGTGTAGCATTCTGTTACTTGAATTCATGTAATAAAGTGCTGTTAGAAAGCATTGATAGTTAACATCTGTGTACAAGATCTTGTTTTACCATAAAATTATGTAATTTAGGGTACAAAAATACATATATAATATATGGTTCAGTAGCAGATACCTCCAGTCTAAAGCACAGAAAATAAATAAACAATGAATATAGCAGAAGAGGGAGGATAGAAAAGGGGAATGGATATACTGTTGACATTTGTTATTTTTCTGATGCATTTTGAAGTGCAGCAATGTGAACATACCAGAACAATTGACACTAAGAAGGAGAGAAAAAGCCAGACAGTAATGGGATCTATCAGACTGATTATTTGGCTATTAAAATAAGTTAGAAACTGAAAAATAAAATACACATTTTGATTTTCAGTAAGGATAATATTTTAAGATAAAAACAATCTTCACTATGAACAGAAAAAAAAAATAAAGGATTTCTGCATCCAATTCTTGTATCTCCATCAAATTCTTTTTGATTATACACCTACAAGCATCATGAGGACTAAACTATGGGCTTACTCATCTGCATCATGTGGTAATTCCCTGCTAGAGACAGTCATTATGTCCACCGGCCCTAGTCCAGTGGAACAAGTCTGCTAGATATCTATTGCTAGGTTTTAAACAACAACAAAAAAATTACAGCAATCACAGCCACTTAGGCTCTACCATAACAGCCTCAAGAGTAATACAGTCTGGTTGGTGAGGGTAGTCTGGCTTCATCACTGCTGCTGAAGGCTGTAGAGCAGGGCAGCAGTCACAAATCGATAGACTGGGAGCGTGAAGCCATGGGTTTGCAGGTTGAGCTCAGAGTTTAGGGAATTTGCTGGATGCTCTATTGGCAGCAAAACCAAAGAGAAGACTTTCATATGCATTTGCTGGGCCAGGCGGTTTTGGATGATAAACATGGTGCATAATTCTTCGACTGACTGCTGCTTCAGAGTACAGCAGCAAGCCCCACTCAAGGCTGCCTTCAGAGGCCATTTGGAAGATGTGCCAGTGGCCACCTGCCTGGCATGCAGAACTTTTTGTTGAGAGCATAGACCATTGCTGCTCTGCCAGATGAGCTGGCTGCCATTGGGCTTCCAGGTGGGACTCAAGCTAATGTTGAGCTTTGAAGATTTCCTGGTAGCATTCGTTCTCACCAGAGACACTGTACCCTTTCATATCTCCCCCTGCCACCCTGCAGCAGCTAATCCTAGCAGACATATTCAGCCAAGAAAACCCTGAGTACACACAGCTGAGATGAGGGCAAGACAAGGACCCTGGAATGAGCACAGATGGATGCAGACATGATGGAGAAGAGAGATGATGAGGTAAACTCTATCAGGTGCTCCACTCCACTAATTGGCATCAGCCTTGCAAATGCATCTCACATCACCAGTAAGTTGCTTTCTGGAACACACTGGTCTGTCCGATATTTTATTAACCTTAGCAACAGGCAAGGGAAAAAGAAATCACTAAGGCCACAGTGAAAAGATAAAACAAATATTGCCTGTGTTTCTGCAGCTAAACACATTGATGGTCTGGCAGTGGGAACAAATATATTAGTTGTTTTTAACTTGATGGATGTTTCTGCTACATATAGACATTCTTAAATTAAAATGAAGGAAAGCCAAAAATATTTATCAAAGGTCATCAACTTATTATTAGCTGTGTAATAGTATTGTCATGATTTTGGCTTGCAGCTCACTGACATTCTACTCATTGGTTTGAACAAGGTTGTGTCAGGTAATGTTCCAATAAAACAAAAAGACAGTTCTTGCCCTAAACAGTTTACCTATACAATAGCACATATTGCTTTTGCTATAGCCTCTCTATTTTTACTTATTATAACACAATAAGAACATCACTCAAGTAATTGTAGAATAAATTGGTATCTCATGAGTTGGATCTTAGATTTTTGAAGCTGAAGTCTTACTTTCTGATCTCTTTGACTTCCACAAGAAGGTTATATGTTCTCTTCTTCTAGCTCCCTTCCCTCTCCCATACCCTCCCAATCCCAACCCTGATTCTTCATGCAGAGTTTCAGAAAAAATGAAGTTGGGTTTATGTTAGGACAAGGGTGTTCTACTTCAGTTATTTATTGCAGTAATCACCTCATGGAACTGTGCTTTCCTCAAATTGCACATATAAATTATCAGCTATTACTCCCTCCTGTAAAGGTTGATGCAACCTCTTGTTTTACAGATATAGGAAATTTAGAGGTTAAAAGATACTTATGACTTGATTTTTCTCCCTGCTTCACCAGCTGCAAAGAAACAAAAGAAGCCAACAAATTACCGTATGAGCAGCTTATATGCTAACTGGAATTAAATATAAGCTTTGTGAAGCATTCTGAAATGCTATACATGAGCTCTGACACATCTAGCTTCTCACTGCTATTCATTTTTCAATTTTCAGCTTCAAAGATCTTGGGCATTCTCCTCTAGGCTCGTCTACAAGCAAGAATCCAAGGTCTAGTCACATTGGATGATTTTCTCAGATGCAGGATTTGTTGCAGCAGTCTTGAGACAAACCAGGAGAATAAAAAGGGAAGTTTATGCAGTATTAGACTTGCTTTTATTTTCCCCATATGCCATGACAACCCTATTGTCCTTCAGAGATGAAAGTAAATTTACCTTGTGGAATATGACTAAGATTATTTTGGTATTTGTGCTTGATAATCTGCTTTTCTCTGAGTCTTTCATGCACTTTCATGAAAAGCTGTGTTCACCATTGTTGCTTGTTGGCTGCTGGAGATACAAGAACCTCACTGACTGCTAACAAACAGCAATACCGGAATGAGGCCATACCATAAGGGGCTTAGTAAGAGAAGTATGGAAGATGTCATGCCACCACCTAGCAAAATCAGTCACAGGTGGAATAAGAAACCACCAAGGAAATCTAGTGTTAAATGCTGTTTGTCAAAGGGAAAAACCTTTTGGGGGTGAAGCTGCTGTCAACAGGAATGCAATTAGTGTATAGTCATCATCTCAAGCATCTTCAGCTATTAAAGGGTCTCTAAAAGCTGTGATGTATTAGTGAAAGAAGGTATTAAAAATCAATAGCATCCACGTTATTTCATATATATATTAAGATACAGCAATATAGGATCTTGANGGAATGCAATTAGTGTATAGTCATCATCTCAAGCATCTTCAGCTATTAAATGGTCTCTAAAAGCTGTGATGAAAGAAGGTATTAAAAATCAGTAGCATCCACGTTATTTCATATATATATTAAGATACAGCAATATAGGATCTTGAAAATATAACCATAATACAGGTATCCTAGAAAGATGAGCGCTTGGCCAAGGGTTGTAAGTATTGCTCTGTAATGACCGCAATCTTCTTTTTATTTCTAAGAAAAGTGTTTGTCAAGCATTTTTATTTCTACTTTCCTCTCCATAGGATACATAGCCTGTTCTCCGAAGTCACCATTTCTCAGATTTGCAACAAGTGGTTTCCCTGCAGCCCTATAGGCCACGTGCATACACCTCAACAAGGAAGAGGGATTCAAGCCTTCTGCAAGCCAGGATATTTCTTTCCACAAGTTCCCTCTTACCTTTTCTATTCCAAAGACTGTTGATCCTGAACACTCCCTTCCCCCTACCCAGTAGGTACAGAATTCTTACCCAAATCTGGGCCACAGTTGTGGCCTCTGGTAGTATGTAGGGTGGGACAGATAGCACAGGCATGACACAAGCTTTCTCTGCTGGAGAGACAGTAGGTCTTAGAGCAGGTCACTGTACCCTGCAAGAGGCCATTCAGAGTCCATTGATACAAGTTTCACCCACAATATCCAGCACATCTTAGCAGCACATCTCAACACAACACTAGGTTCTTCTCTACATGGTGGTTGCAAAACTCCTGCCAGGCAGCACATCACAGGCTAAAGCTAGCCAGCCCCACAGTACCTGAGTGCAACGAGCAGGATGATTCCAGGGACAACAGCCACCTTCAGCCAAGATCATCAAACAAGCTTGCAGGGACAATGCAGGCCTGAGGTCTAGGACAAGCATGCCCCAGGTGAGAGTCCAGGCAAACAAGGACTACAGCCAACTCAAAACAAATCAAACCATGCTAATGGCCCAGGGTTGAGCTTAAATAGAGTCCCTGGTGTGTGGGAGTGATGGGTGGAATCTCCAGGTGAGGTTGGTTACGGCCATCAAGACCTCTGAGTGCCCTTGGAGATTCTCCACTACCTAGGTGTCTCCTGTTCCCTATTCACACTATTTAAACACAGTTATTGACATTTAAAAATCATTTTGTGAGGACGTGCTGTTGACAGACAATGATATTATTTCATACTTCTGTATTCTATTCAGAAATATTATGGGCTGGACCCTCAGCTGCTGAGAATCACTGGGAGTTGTGGCAGTTAAAAGCAGTAGAGGATTTAGCACATGATTTTTTTCATGTAACGCAACACATTGACCAGTCCTTTTATTAATCTGAGCATTTAAATGAGTTCATACTCAAAAAAAGTAACTGGAGCTGCAAAAAAGGAACAAGGTAAAGCAAGGACAAAAAAATAATTATCTCAAAATGTGGGAAAAAAACAGTGTAGCAGAAGTTCATGTTCCTTTGTGTGGAACACAGCCCAGTTAATGTACAATTTAGATGCAATAGTTTTCTCTGGCTTGGAAATCAGTTTGATTTTTTTTTCCCCTACCTTATCCTTTTAACATTTTCCTGGAGAACAGAATGATGGTAGAACTGAAATGCTGCAGCAAGCTGTACAAATTCATTAACGACATTAGCAAAATAATTTTTTTCAGCACAGACAGCAGCACTTCACTTTCATTGAGACTCTTCCAGCATTCCACTTCTGGGGTAATGTGAACACATAGGTTTGTCATCCCCACTACAAGAAATATAAGGTCTTAAAAAACCTATATTTGCTATGTTCCTGTACATGCTTGTGTCATAATTTCATGTGTTGAATGCAGTGTTGGCAATCAACCATTTTCCCTTGCTCTCCAGAAGTAGTTTAAAATAGGAACAATCTTCTTAATTTATTTATTAGTCTTTCAGAAATTTGCCATGGAGATGAGCAAGTGAGGGTGTTATTCTATCCCTGATTAAAGAGCTTGACTCAGACCTGCAGTTTCTCTGAACACAGTGTACTGTGAACGATGGCTCTGTGTCACTTGTATTTACTTGCTGGTATCTATGTGACATAGTGTATCTGATGTTCATGGTGGTCCAGAACATGCTGCTGTATTCCTCATTGCCTCCTTTCTGCCCAGGAGCCCTAAAGCAGTGAAATGGGTGTTTCTGTGCCCAGAACTCTGGGCCCATGTGTGAAATTTGGACGGAAAATGCTGGCTAGGACTAAAATTGAATGTTTATTGCCCACCACTAGCCTACAATTTGGAACATCTTTTAAAAGATGAGGAAAGGACTTCCTAATTTGAATCAGGAAAAGGCAAACTAAAAATCTGAAGAGTGCCAGCATAGCTGAGGGAGGCAGCAAGTAGCAGGAAGCAATTTAAGGCAATGCTACTGCCCTCAGGGCACGCGTTATCTATCAGATTGGACTTATCTAAAAATCTTTGCAGCCCTTAGATTGAAGATTTTTTCATCTAAACCTGCTTACTGCTTGCAACAACCCTCCTCTTCTCCATTTGTTTAGATTGGTGAGTGGTTAAATCCTTCTACAGTAATGCCCTGCCACCTACTGAAAGGACTGAAATTATAAACAAAACCACAGGAATAATGGTTTGGCAGCAGGATCACATTGGTCTGTCTGTATATCTTTCCCTGTCCCAGCCTTGATGTTATATGCCTGGTTCATATTTAAACCTTTCTGCCATTACCTTTTCTTGGCTTATTGCAGCACTTCAGGTTTCTTTTTCACAGCAACCAGTTCTATTCTCAGCCAGCTCTACTGTTATATACATGATTTATTTATTATAATGAAGTTAATGATGCAGGGTTACAATGGAGGAGATATTGGGAGAGTCTAGTGAAAGAGCGAAACCATATAATGATATCAAGCTGCCCACTAACCCTTCAGACAAGACCACAAAATGAGAATTCCAAGGCAGTGGAGCTAACAGAATGACAGATAACACTGAAACATTGAATATATAAATAATAATAATGAATAAAGCTTTGGTTTTAGAGCTTTCATCACGAGTTTTGCTGATGTATTGAGAAAGTTTATAAAGCTCAGTGAAAAATTCTAATAAGAGGTAATAAAAGGACTTTCATCCACTAAAAGAACCCGATTCTGACCTATTTTATAATAAGGGTATTCAAAATAACTCCAATGACATCATAACACACTGGGGCAAGAAAAAATAGAATCAATCCCTTGGTATTAATAAAATAACCTGACCGGGGCATACAAAAGACGCATGAAGGAAACCTGAATAAATATCCTCATGATTTAAAAAATGCTTAAGCAAGGATCTTTTTCCTAAATTGGATGTTGTTTTGATAACATACAAAAAGCTCATAGCTGAAAGATCTGTAGCAGCTAAAAGGCAGCTATAAATTGAAGATATAATGATAATCTACATATCTGATTGCGGCATTTATTGCCTAAATAAAGGAAGAAGTGGTAATAATGCACAGTCTCATTTTCTGTTGCAGAAGTATGTGTTCCTGTAGGCTTGAGGTATCAGGCAGGATAGTTGCTATCTGGGACAAAAGCACCCAGAATCTGAGCATGGCTGTCATCAGATGGAAGCAGTTTTTTTCTTACAGGGTCATACTGTCATAAGTCACATCCAGGTAAAGAATTTAAGGATGGAGAAAAAGAATTCATTATTAAATAGAGAATGGGGTGTAGTGGGAGGTCTACAATTGTGCTATAAGACCAACTTTCAAGGGCTTCACTAGTTTGCTGCCATTAGTGATGTAGGAGTTTTCAGGCTGTTATAACTGAGCTCTAGAACAAGGCTGAGAGAGATCCTAGGATGGTTCATAAATATGAAGAAGTTGGTACTGGGCTTAGATGTTTTCTCATGTGTTCCTCAAAGAATTAAGGCTTCCCCTTCTCCTATTAAACACATAGGCTATGCTCACGCTAGGTACAGTCCTTACGGAAAAAACTCTGTTTTCTCTCCCCTCTGAAAAATAACTAGGTTATTGGTTTGTAGCAGGGAAGGTATCTGTACAGATGTTGACTTTTCCATAGTGAAATGAGAAGAATCACTAGTCAGAGATCCAGTTTGTTGTGGAGAAATGTCTGGGGTTATTGCATTATTGCATCTCAGGAGGCAATGCTAATGCTAAGGCAATCAGGCTAGTGCTGATGCTAAGGGTCTCTTCCTCTAGTCTTTCTTCCTCACACGTACCACTAAATGTTACTGCGATGAAGTGGCTGACACCTCTGTTCCTTCAAACCTTTCTTCTTCTTTGGAGCTGTCAAAATGCTTTTGTCAACAAAAATGAATAGACTCAGCCATTGTTTTCTGTTACAAAGTAAACCAAAAATTCACTTCAGCCTCATAAGAAAGGAGAGGAAGGGGGGGAAAAACATTTTTAAAATAAAGTGTCACCTTTGTACTACTATTTGAATTGCCTTAACACATCTTTCATGTACTAATCTTCAGACTGTTGTGATTTGTGAGCTTTATTTCATCTGTAAAGGTTTTAAAATCCTTAGTTATTTAGTTCATATTGCTTTGTTTTGTTTTTGTCTTTTTTGAAAGAAGACATTCTTCTCATATGTTTCCTGCTCTAGCTGTGGTAATATCATGACAAGAGAAGAATGAAAAAATGCACCCTGTGAAGCACATTCTAGCAAGTGCTCGTGTCCGGGCTGATCTAATAAAGGCTTAAATTGAAGTTTAAATTTGTGGGAGGTGGTAAAAATGAATGACCTCTCTACAAGGATTTACCTCTGCTCTCTTCAGTGCAAGGAATTTGCTTAAAATTCACCTCTTGAAACTGTGCCTGTGAAGATCCTGCTCTCTGACCTCTGCATTATTAGTCATCCACCTTTTCAGCTGCCTCAGTGTATCCAAACATTTCAACCCCCTCCTTTCTCACATGTCTCAGAGGTTACAAGATCTTTATTTTCTTCTGCTCCCCCACTATTCCTCTCTCTCTGAATGTGAATGTGGTGGATGACTTCTCCAAACACTCTATAGGCAAATTTTCCTTGTTGACCTCCCATTTTGTGTAGTAAAGCTGCAATATGTCTTTGTCAGCTCATACCTGAACATATGGTGATATTTCAGTTGTGAATAATTTCCTCCATCTCCGTAAGGAGGTAGGGAAGAACTATGAATAGAGAAGATCTTTTTTCTCTTTTTATTCTTGGTGCCTAATCCAGAGCTCCTTGAAGTTGTCTGATGTTTCATGTGAGTGTAGTGTCTTGGATCAAATACATTTTTTGTTCTTATTCATTGTAGTCATTCTTCACTATGTGGCATGTTGTGGAGTTTTTCTCCTCTAAGTGTAGAGGCTGAAGACCAAAATGACCTTTTGCAAATCTGACTTCCTGGTTCGATAGGTTTTCGCTATCCAACAGTGATCTACTTTGTAAAAACAACTCCATGGGTCATTGCATATTCCATGTTTCCTCTAGATCACTTTGGCAGTGGGACTGTGGTCATCAAAAGTTAGGCAGGTGTGATCCAATGGAGGAAAAAGAGAGAAGGTGCAAAAGTGCAGAGGTATTCCTTTATGCTTAATACTTTCATAGACTTGTGCTTAATACACACAGACATTATTTTTATTACTTTTTAATGGAAAGCTGATACATTGAAGATTATCCCCTTATGTATCTCTTTTGCATCATGCTATGGTTTTGTCCCGTATTAGATGAAGTGAAATAAAACCAATCTAGATGAAACCTGGTAAACCCTAAAGAACACAATTCCTTATAAAATATGATTTCTTTCAAATAAAGGGAAACATCTAAGCAGTTATTGTTCTGCTTTACAGTCGTAAAGTAGAAGTTACAAGAAGGACATTAAGTTTCCTTGATATTAAGGGAGTGCAAACCAAATCAGAAAGAGTTTCCTCCCCCATTTTTCTGTCATTTAATGCCTGTACTAAGGAAACAGCCCCCAGAAGAAATTCTGCCGAAGATAACAGATGTTTTCCTCTGATTAACCTGGAATATAGCATGTTTAGTGTGTCCCATATTCCAAAGTCTCTATGCAGGTGAAACTGCCAGAACTTGTATTAATAATGCCAGAAGGACATCATATAAGCATCAAAATGCAAAATAAAATCCACTCAGTAATATACAGTAACACAACTCCAGTCTAGCCTAAAATGGTGTCTTGGCTACAGAGCTGACATGTTTTGTCAAAATAAAGGTGTGCTCCAAAGTGTTTTACTAGCAGAGGGTAGGGCATGGGTTGTGAAGTATTGGATGAACGATAGGAAAAGAAAGAATCCTAGTTCTATGAACATCTCTGTTTTCATCCCAGGCAAAATATACATCAGAACAAAAAAACATTAAGTGAAAACTTTCTTTCCAATAAACACTTAAAAAATATATCTGAAAAGATGATTTAAGAGGACAATGACACAGAATTATATAATTAATCTGGACCTGTACTGCTGCATTTGTATAGACTTTCTAGCAATAAAGTATGTTAAAAGACAAATTAATTGTATGCTTCCTCTTCAGGAGAAAGAGACCAATGGTAGTTACTATGGCAACTACTTGAAATTCATCCTATTAACTTTCTTATTGCAGGAACAATCAATAATGATACAGATCGCTTTAGGATAAAATATACATGAAGGTTTTTTTCAAAAAATATATTGTTTGCTCTACCTTCAAATAAAATCTGATACACTCTTGAAAATGCAAAGACAATGTTAGACAGAAGGAAAATGTGGATTTGCCAGTAGGAAATAAAAGGTGAGACAAATTGTTCAAAAATCCATCTTCTCCTCTTAGCAACTTCAGCAAACTGTTCAGATTAATTTCTTCTGAAATGTTTTGACATTTGTTTTCACTCTGATCATGAAGGTTATATCTTATTTAAAAGCATAATACTATGTGCTGCTGTCTCTATTCAAACTGGTTAGGTGCGTTCACACTCTTTAGAAGATCTGGGTAACTACTCCAGAAACCTTTTGGAAATGCAGTGCTATTAGCGCAGATGCCTCACCTTCTTAAAAAGCTACCACTGATCTTGTAATCTATTCCACATTATTTTTCACACATGAAATGGCAAGAGGGATCCAGCCAAATGCCTCCCAATTCCTGTGACCCAGGCGGCAATTACAGCCAGGTTTAGTCTCCCTGGTGAAGAATATATACTCTTCAGTGTGGTCTATAGGATATTGTACATACTCATTCCTCACCTGTTTAATTTTATACTTGCTAGAATACAAAGACCCTGGGATTTACATCCTACCCATGGTATTTCTTGCACCTTGTTCTGAAGAGTCCACTGGATTTAGAAGTACACAGTCACCAGCAGAAAGCTACCCCATATAGGAATGAATCTAAATTACGAGCATGCGGTAGAAGTAGGAAACCTGAAGAACAATTTTAGGTTGTATGATTTGTCAGTGGAAGCTTTTTTTATGCAGGGATGTCTCGATGGGCAGCAGATAGAGTGAAGAATAGTGGTTAGGACACCAGGTTGGGTCTGTTTATTTCCTAACTCAGCTGAGACCTTCCTGTTTTACATAATAATTTACCTGCTGTCTTTTCCTCTGTCTCACATGTGCATTATACTGTGATCCCCTCAAATACTGAGAAAATGGAGTAGTCATGTCTCTAAGATGCTCAGACATCAGATTGATGCAGGCATATAATCTAAAACTTGTGTCTTCTGAAGGACATCCCAGAGTATTGCAAATATTACCCTTAGATAGATTCAAGCATTTCTTTTCTTAGTGTAGGCAGTCTCTCCATTTCTTTCAGTAGTATCTGAATCAGACTAACTGCAAACTGTATGAAGAGCGAAGATCTATTTCAACCCCCAATATTTTTCCATCCAAATCACTGTTCCAAGTGCCTTCTCATTGAACATAGACCTCTTACATCAGGAGCCTATGACTCAAGTTCTGTTTGTGTGCATGATTGTAAATATGTAAGACACTGATGTTTTCTATTTTATAATGCTTGAAAAGCCAGATATGGTTTACTGCTATTCCACTTACAGGTGTGAATCATAATGTATTGTAGCAAATTTAATGCAGTAGCACTGTGTGGATTGCTGAGGGCATTGTCTCATGAATGTGTCAGTCTTCTAACGCTGCAGAGGTTTCTGAAGATGCATTTCACTAGATTGAGTACATAAATTTGAGCTGCCTGGGAAGGAAGAATGCTAGAACAGGAGTATTTCCCTGTGTTACAGAGAAGTTTACGCAACCTAACTTTATACAACTGTTACAATTTTATAAGCCACAATTCTTGAGTTTCTTCTGACTTACAGAAGTTGGTTCTTTCTATAGAAATTCTAAATTAAGTTAATCTTCAAAGGAAGAATGCAGAATATTTTTAAACAGAAAAGTGGAAGATACAGTACAAGTTAATTTACTTTCAACTGAAGCTTTTGATCTGCTGTTCTTAGATCACTTCATTAATATTAACATGACCAAAACAGTAACATCTTAACCTTCTTTTCCAAATCTCACCTACTACTAAGTAATTTAATTTTTCCATGTCACTTGAATTCTTGATCTACAATTCACCTTTGCTTCTTCTCCGTATTACTTCAAACTATGCATATAACAGTCACACTTCTCTATTACCAACCCCCAAAACACCATTCCCTTGCAGCTACTCACCTAACCAAAACAAAACATAAAAACTCACCCTGTCTCACAACTATTTCTTTCTTGTCTTCCTCTACTTTTTCTCTAGTTCATACGAAAGCTATTTCTGGGTCATAGAGCTTTTCAAAAGACAAGCTCAACTGTGGTTGCAGACTTAGAGACATCTCACTATACTTACTGTATATTCTTCTGCTTATTAGTCTTTTTTTCAGGCCAGATTGGGTTCTTGCTTTTTTTTTCACCTGTTCTCCACCCCTTATTTTAAAAAACTGTAAAATCAACAAATATCAATATTGCTAACCATATTAAAATTTTGCCTTCATTTAAAATAAAATGTTAGTGAAAAGAGAATGTGGCTTGCTATGCTTACCAAATAAGTACAAATAAATAACTAAATCTGAGTACTTATGGCTCTAGAAAAGGCGCAATAAAAGAAGACCTAACAATTGATTTGAAGTTTTCACAGAAAAAAGATGAGCAGCAATTCCCACACAATGTGTTTAAAAGCTCTACACAACTGATCTCTACTTTAAGACTTAGTCACTCACACCCCTTTAGTTTTTCCCCCCACTCTTAGCTTTAAAAATCTTAAGGGGAAATTGTCATAGCATATTTGTAAAGTGCACAGTGAAATATGAAGACTCTTCCAATACAAATAACGCTGTGTGTACTGGGAGTCTTCATCCAAAGAGTTTAGTTATATAATACACCAAATCAAGGCATTAAGAAGCAAAATAACATCATCATAAATTGAACTTAGGGACTGATTTGAGTATGAAAGCAATAACGGAGACTTCACAAGGAGGGTTTCTCTGATGTGAGAGAAACCTGTAAAATGTATCTGAGAAATGGTTCAGTTAGGATCCCGGTAGCATGTGGCACTGAAAGTAGAGAGTACAATGCCAGCAGAGATCAAAAAGAAAACAAGACCTGGCAAGAAAAGCCAAAGCAACATGATGCCGTCAATTTAGGTTCTTGATGCCTCAGCTGCCTTAGCCTGTGTTCATGCGTGAGAGTTGTGACTGGGTGATATGAAACAAAAGAAAGGAGACTGGCCAGTCACTTGGATAATAACTGAACGTGCTTCAGCATTTCTTGAAAATAGTATTTTTTTAAGAAAACTTGGTCCTGTACTCCCAGCTACCTGAGGAACAGTGTAAGATTTGGTAAGCTTGCTCTATTTGAGATCCGAAAGGTAAAAAGTCTCACCTAAAATAAATGGGGAGACATTTAACATGGTAGGAACTGCTGTTTTCTTTTAGAATCATAAAAACGTTAAGGTTGGAAAAGACCTCTAAGATCATAAAGTCCAACCTTCAGCCCAACACCGCTATGCCTACTAAATCATGTCACGAAGGGCCACATCTATACATTTTTTGAACACCTCCAGGTATGGTGACTCAATCACTTCCCTGGGCAGTCTGTCCCAATACTTTACCACTTTTTCAGTAAAGAGGTATTTCCTAATATCCAATCTAAATCTTCCTTGCTTTCTCCCTGGAATTTGAGGTTTGCATTTTAGATTTTTTTCTCTCTTGAAGTATATATACCTGGTCTCTCTATATAAATCTGATGGCCTCTGACCATAAGAAATTAAGTTCAAAGATTTTCTGATTTCTTTGGAGTATTAGCCTCATAGGGAATTAAATGTCGTGCAAGGCTGCAGCTTTGGAAGTACTATGATGCATCTTCTCGGTACAGGTAGATCTCCACATGCACATATTTTAAACTACTTTTGAAAAAGTATTATACACCCAACAATGTAAACAGAGGTTCAAAACTAATTTACTGACGGTAAATAACAAGCCCAGCTTGTTATTTATTCAGCTGGAATATTTATTTTGCCATTTGATCAACAGTTGTTGTACCGATGTCTCTGTTATCTCTAATTCTGTGTCAGCCACTTGCCCTTTTTTCACTTAAAAATGTGAAGGAATGATTAAAAAATTGTGCTTTGTAATGTCAGTGGAAATTGAGCTCACAATTTCGGTAGACTGTGTTAAATACACACTTTCTGACATTATCTGTCTCAGTATGACACATCTTCGATTTCTCTGCTTCATCTGAATTAAGGTTTGATAACCCTTCTTGCTGCCTCTATGGAAAAACGTAGCTACTAAGACATCTGAGATACACCTAATCTCTCCTTTATTTCCTTGATGTTACTTCTGTGTTTAAACAATGTCAACTTTAATTGTGTTTGAGATTAAGTTAGAGGAAAACTGAAGGATTGACTCTCTGGTCTCATGGTTAATGCACTCTGATATGGGATGAGGAGAGGTGTCAAGTTCAATTCTCTGCTTCAAATAAGGAAGATAGATTTGAACTTAAATCTCAGGAATCTGTGATTAACCCTGGGCAGCTAAATGAAGGGTTCTGGTTTTCCCTTCACCCACCTGCTTGTTCTTTGATCTGATTATGAAAACATTCAGATCTATATATTATGAATGGCATAGTGTCCCCTCAGTCACAGGATAAGCACTTCATCTCCCAAAAAGCAAGACTGAAGCTATACTGTGTTCCTCCATATTTCCTTCTGTGAGATTTAGATGGTGTAGTAAGCAGGCTGGTTTTTATTCAGGACTGCACAATCACTGCACTCCACTAAAAGCCTGGTGGACTGTAGAATACCAACAAGAGACTGGTTGTAGGGGTGGGAATGCAGAGCCAGGTTGGCATCCATCCTCAACAATAGCCCTTAGCTGAGTTAACCTGACATAAGGATTATTTCTTTCCCTATTGTACTATAGATGTATGTCTCCATTGCAGCATTAGATGTAAAGCATGGCAAAAACTTCAAAGGAACACGACATTAAGAGTCTGTAGTTTACTCTTCCTTGACAGTACCAAGTGCAAGTCTCCCACTGATACCAGATAGTAGAATCCAGCCTGCTGCCAATGCAGTAATCTGTTTTTTTAAGGGGGTAACAATTCTATG
>WAAB01019262.1:232096-324098 GCA_013389865.1 Piaya cayana
GCATTTCTTGAAAATAGTATTTTTTTTAAGAAAACTTGGTCCTGTACTCCCAGCTACCTGAGGAACAGTGTAAGATTTGGTAAGCTTGCTCTATTTGAGATCCGAAAGGTAAAAAGTCTCACCTAAAATAAATGGGGAGACATTTAACATGGTAGGAACTGCTGTTTTCTTTTAGAATCATAAAAACATTAAGGTTGGAAAAGACCTCTAAGATCATAAAGTCCAACCTTCAGCCCAACACCGCTATGCCTACTAAACCATGTCACGAAGGGCCACATCTATACATTTTTTGAACACCTCCAGGTATGGTGACTCAATCACTTCCCTGGGCAGTCTGTCCCAATACTTTACCACTTTTTCAGTAAAGAGGTATTTCCTAATATCCAATCTAAATCTTCCTTGCTTTCTCCCTGGAATTTGAGGTTTGCATTTTAGATTTTTTTCTCTCTTGAAGTATATATACCTGGTCTCTCTATATAAATCTGATGGCCTCTGACCATAAGAAATTAAGTTCAAAGATTTTCTGATTTCTTTGGAGTATTAGCCTCATAGGGAATTAAATGTCGTGCAAGGCTGCAGCTTTGGAAGTACTATGATGCATCTTCTCGGTACAGGTAGATCTCCACATGCACATATTTTAAACTACTTTTGAAAAAGTATTATACACCCAACAATGTAAACAGAGGTTCAAAACTAATTTACTGACGGTAAATAACAAGCCCAGCTTGTTATTTATTCAGCTGGAATATTTATTTTGCCATTTGATCAACAGTTGTTGTACCGATGTCTCTGTTATCTCTAATTCTGTGTCAGCCACTTGCCCTTTTTTCACTTAAAAATGTGAAGGAATGATTAAAAAATTGTGCTTTGTAATGTCAGTGGAAATCGAGCTCACAATTTCGGTAGACTGTGTTAAATACACACTTTCTGACATTATCTGTCTCAGTATGACACATCTTCGATTTCTCTGCTTCATCTGAATTAAGGTTTGATAACCCTTCTTGCTGCCTCTATGGAAAAACGTAGCTACTAAGACATCTGAGATACACCTAATCTCTCCTTTATTTCCTTGATGTTACTTCTGTGTTTAAACAATGTCAACTTTAATTGTGTTTGAGATTAAGTTAGAGGAAAACTGAAGGATTGACTCTCTGGTCTCATGGTTAATGCACTCTGATATGGGATGAGGAGAGGTGTCAAGTTCAATTCTCTGCTTCAAATAAGGAAGATAGATTTGAACTTAAATCTCAGGAATCTGTGATTAACCCTGGGCAGCTAAATGAAGGGTTCTGGTTTTCCCTTCACCCACCTGCTTGTTCTTTGATCTGATTATGAAAACATTCAGATCTATATATTATGAATGGCATAGTGTCCCCTCAGTCACAGGATAAGCACTTCATCTCCCAAAAAGCAAGACTGAAGCTATACTGTGTTCCTCCATATTTCCTTCTGCGAGATTTAGATGGTGTAGTAAGCAGGCTGGTTTTTATTCAGGACTGCACAATCACTGCACTCCACTAAAAACCTGGTGGACTGTAGAATACCAACAAGAGACTGGTTGTAGGGGTGGGAATGCAGAGCCAGGTTGGCATCCATCCTCAACAATAGCCCTTAGCTGAGTTAACCTGACATAAGGATTATTTCTTTCCCTATTGTACTATAGATGTATGTCTCCATTGCAGCATTAGATGTAAAGCATGGCAAAAACTTCAAAGGA
The DNA here is from genome assembly GCA_013389865.1 of Piaya cayana. Classification (NCBI taxonomy): domain Eukaryota; kingdom Metazoa; phylum Chordata; class Aves; order Cuculiformes; family Coccyzidae; genus Piaya; species Piaya cayana. The sequence goes on from WAAB01019262.1 coordinate 233,814, forward strand.
ACACGACATTAAGAGTCTGTAGTTTACTCTTCCTTGACAGTACCAAGTGCAAGTCTCCCACTGATACCAGATAGTAGAATCCAGCCTGCTGCCAATGCAGTAATCTGTTTTTTTAAGGGGGTAACAATTCTATGGGAATAGAATTCTAAGGTCAGAGAGTATCTTATTATGGGAGCAGTCAGCATCCATCAGCATGCTACAAATTCTGCAGGTAGTGTAGCTTGCACGCTCAAGCATTACCCAATGTCTGCTCCAGAAACATCTGATTTTAATTTGCTATGGATTATTTTCTAAGGGAGCTTGACTTCTCTCCAGCTAAAATATTGTGACTAGAGAGAATAAACAAACACAGAAGGGTTAAAGATGAGGCGGGATAATTAAATACAGTATGTTTGATAGGATAATGATCTGAGACCAGCTGTTGCTGAACAAACATTTATTATTATAAATCATCAGAGGCCTAATAAAATATAGACTTACCAGAACAATACCAAACAAAAATGCTTATGTAATAATTAAATATGCAAAATTCACAGCTCTCTAGAATTTGTTTTTTCAGGGACAGGTCCAAATCTATTTCACTTGCATGCAAATCACTCATGGAAATTCTATGCCTTTGCTAAGATTTATTTAATTATTTAAAACATGATCTGTCTTGAGGCAATGAAGACATTATCGTAAAACATCCCTGGTTATAACATAGCAGTGTTAGAGAATTCCAAATAAAATCTCACATTCTGGCCTTGTTTCTACTGGGGGGGGGAAGTGGGATATATTAAAAATGCTAGACATGATACGCTTTACTAACAGGTGCCTGGATAAACTTTAGATTTCTTCCCATGATTTATTTCTACCAGCTCATATGCCTGTAGTGCTGGAATTCAGCGAAAAGTAGTCAAATGCAGAAGAACACAAAAAGCTACAGAGAAGGAACAATGCTGCCTGGAAGCTAGGTGATAGGAAAAGAACAGAGTTTAAGAAGTGTCTTCCATGTTAAAATGTGTGAACAGATATGTTCACGTGTGGTAGCAGAGAGGAGTTAGTTCTGTTTTACAGAGCTATAGGCAGATTGTATTAGCTCACAGGGTACAAGATCCTATGAGACTATATGTCATAAGCAGGTCTTGCAAAGTTAAGAAATATCAATATATTCTCTCCAGGCACAACTGAGATTATAATGACTTGGATTTCATGAAAAGGGTGGGAAACTGATAAAAAACAAAACAAAACAAAAAAAAAACCCCAAAAAACCCGCCCAAAACAATAATCCAAGAAATCTCTTTAGATGGTGACAACAGCTGAAGAATCTGGATCATGAACACTTCAACCTTCCCAGAAGAGATGTTTGAACTTTCCTACTCTATGTCCATTTGCAGTAATACAAAATGTCAGTATTTCACTTTTGAAACTCCCAATTACTCTAAATGAAACTAAAGCTCCTTTGACATCTCTCTTTTAAACCAGAGCCTGAATGAAATAGCAAACTAAAATAAGACACTGTCTGAAATATGAAGGGTGACAGAGTTGTGAGCAGTAAACAGTGCTGGTGTAGATCAGGGGTTGGGAAAGTTTGCTTGCACGTTAGGTGTCGTCACTTATACTTACATTGTCTTCAATCTTTTTTTTCCCTGAAATCTCACAGTTAAGAATGCCTGAATGCTCCAGCCTCTGTGGCAGTCTGTGTCATGGCAATGTCACTCAACAAAGAGATGCTTGTCCAAGACATGGCATTTGACGGTGGCATCCAAACTGACAACCTCTGTTTTGCTTGTAAGTTCCAGAAGCTTTTTGGTACCACTTCCTGCCATTCTGGGTACTCACCGTCTATGTTGAGTGGAAAGCAATAGGTGCTGTCAGACAACAGCGTGAAATAATAATTTCCCGTTACTTGATGACATGATTTTTGACTGGCATGGGGTTAAGCTGAGCAGGTAATGACTGGCTTTAGAAAAGGAGTTGAAGATAACCACAGATTCATAAAATGACATTTTAATCAAGCTTTGAGCAATTTGCTAATTACATTCAACTACACTTATAGGGAAACAGGAGTTGTCAGGATTTTGTAGAGACAAGCAGAAAATTGGTTTGGGTACACCACAGATTATTATGAATACCTCAGTGTCATTATCATCCAGGAAAGACAGTGATAATCCTAGCAAAAGTCATATTCTCTATTTCCTTTCCAACTTCACTTTGGAGTAAATGTGATCACCGGTTTATTCTTCTTTTCTCTTTTTTCTTACAGTACGTTTATTCTATATTTAAGTATGTATAATGGATCTGCTAAAAAACATCAGAGACCATTAAGCCAGAGAAGCATGAAATCAAGTAGAAATTATTATTTTAATTCTATGCATTTGTGCATAACAGTATGAACATGGTGCCAAATAAACATTCATCAGATCTCCAGCTAGTACTCAAGACAGTAATCTGATTTTCAGTTTGGAAGCAGGAAATAGATGCCTGCATACATTTCAAGAAAAATTTAGCTGCAAAAACTAGCTTTTATGTATTCTGACAGGCAAAATAAAATGTCAATTACTCCATAGTAATTATATTGTTAAAAAACTCTTCAGCTAGCAGCACCGGGGTTTGACAGACAAATACCAACCTGTAAACTTTGTTAATCACATGCGTGGTACAGAAATATAAGCTCAGTGTTCATTAACTTTGCATGATCCTGCCTCATCGTGAGCAAGTTCAGAGTCTCAATCTCACATATAGTTTCTAAAGGGAATCTCCAGTTTGACTTGGTCTGCTTCATGACTGAGGTTGTTGGTGTGCTATAAGCACAGGAAAATGAATGCTCTGATATGTAGCATCTTCTGCCTTACATTGAATCTCTAGTCATGGCAAAGGTAAGACAGAGTACAGGACAATTTGAAAGTCCATTTAGCTGGTGATGGACAACTGGCCAAAGAGGGAGATTCCTTCACCCTAGAAAATACCAAAACTTTACATTTCTAGTTTGAGATAAGAAAATGTCATGTGACCTGGATGTTTTCTAACTTGGAATATAACGTTGTTTATCCTCTGTAACAGCAATAATTCTAAACTGCACTATGAAACTTGGTCTAGGTGCATTTTTACAGTAAAGTCAAAAATTTTGAATAAGCTTTTCAATCCATAATATTTCTGATTTTCCATTCTCTGATTATCCTCATATTTAAAGTATAATGCTTGGGGTTCAGGCACACAATGAGTTTACCTTGTACCATCTGCCTTATAGCAGTGCTGGTGGGCAGGCTGCAAGACTTGCCATAACATGAGTTAATTTAATTTCATGTAACCTTTCTGCATAAAAGTCTAAGACAACTTGAAATGTCTCATTTGCCAAAAGCTAAGAGAAAGCACGTGGATAGTTGCTGCTGATCAGCTCTGCATATTTGTGTTTTGATTTTAAGGAAGCTACATTTTATAATGTAGCAAGTGGAGCCATTGGCTGCTGTGAATCACACAAACACCAAATAGCTATATTTTGTAAGGCAATGTGTAAATACACTGTCAGGAGCATGCCCTGCCTATTGGCTTTGCAGTCTATCAACGTAGCACAAGGCATTGATTTGTTTAAGATTCACATGTATGCCTGACTCCTTGAACCATGTATGTGCATCCTGGTCAACCCCAGTGATTTTGCTCTGTGTGTAAAGTGAAGTGTGTTCACAAACACAATGAGTCTGACAGAGAGCAATGATCTTGTGATGGGGAGGAAGCAACAAATACTTTATTATAATGATGTAAAGACTTGAGGTCCTGCCTTCAGTGTCACAGAGAGACTGGAACTGAAGCATGTCAAACCCTTTCCCAAAACCTTCACCATAAAACTTGTCTCTTCACTTGGCAACACTAAGCATTTTCTTAGCCAATACTCATGAAACTAATAGAAATTAAGTAGGTTCTCCTTTCTGTTTCACCAAGTACCTAGGAAAAACAGTTCATTTACAGTATAAACATTCAGGTGATTTTTCAAGGAACAGTGGTTTTTTTACCAACAGCTGCCTCAATTATCCTTAAAATGGTCAAATGTGATCTATAAAAAGAGTCCTTGCCTCAAACTAGAAATTTGTACACTGAGCTAAGAATAGGTGAACATGCCTGTATGTTTTCTTAGCCCTGTCACATTCTGTTTGCAAGATATATTTGTGAATAATAATTCTCACTGTAGAAATGGAATACATTAATCACAATTAGTCCATTTTTAACTGCTGCTTCCTTATCTTCATAGCCCACTCTGCCACTCTTTCTTTTTTTTTTTTTTAATGGAGCATCTTACAGAAAAACATAAGTTTCCTTATGAAAATTCCTGGAATTTAAACATAGCTGGTTTTAGCCTTTACCTGGCACTGAGGCTGAAACTTTGATGGAGCTAGGGAGGACGTGTCAGGCTGTGACTGCATGACTCTGTGCAAAAGAGTTGTTCCTTTTGAAGGGTTTAAGGGAGATGACCTCCAGTAATAATGGATATATGGCTGCTACTGCCTAGCTTATACAAACGAATTCATGTTAAAGAAAGATCTCTTTTAGAGGAAGATAGCTATGCTAATATTAAAGTAATGTTTTATTGCAAGCTAATATGGGTATTTCCTATCTGATAAAGTGTTTGAATGCCATCACTACAATGCAGTTCAGTGAGAAGGAAAGGGACATGTGCTTTCTGGACAGGGATTGAAAAGCGAGGGAAGAGGGCACTCTTCAGTTGTTTTATGGGAACCTGCTGAGCAGAGTCTAATCTGGGGTCACTGAATCCCACCTTGGTGTTTGAGGTACTTAACAATCTTTCTTCACTGCTTTCACTGCATGTTAAAAGGGCTCTGAGCACATGGGTAACTCCTGGGTATGTCAGCAACCCATTTACAGCTATTAATAAATTCATGAAACAAAAGATGAGGGAAAGTGAGAAAACAGAGTAGGCCATCAAAGCTCAAGTTTACAGAGAAGGAAAATGACGAGCAGATGAAATTGAAAAGGTGAAACTCCCCTCAAGTATTTTACATCACTTAAAGATGATTTTGGTGAGAATCCTTGAAGAACAGAAGATAGCCTAACAGGGAGAAAGCACCAGCCCCTTCCTTTCTAGATAAATAACCTGGTATAGTAGAAGATACACTATAATTGAAAGCCAAATATTTCAATAGCTCTTCTCCTCACTTTCCTGTGGTAGGTTGGTTTAATGGTCATGGTTTAGTACTATCAGGCTAGAACTACACTGGACCATTCCCCTTCAGTGATGCGCAGAGAACATTTCCCATAGTTTCTGCGTGAAACACCAAGTAAATCATCTCAGCCCACATGCTGCGTTTCAGCAGGGAAATAAATGACTGTATGAAAAGGATGAAACAATATTTCCCTGCTTTCCTTGCTTTTCTGGCTTCTTGATGTTGTCTGTGCTGCCCTTTGCTCTGTCATCTCTCTTCCTGGCTCTCAGAAGAAGGAGGGTACTGTGGCATACTAAAGAGCTGAAGGCAGTTAATGAATAACAAAATAGAAAGTGCACTTTCACAGACTCCGTAATTTCAGAAAATGCCCTACAGAAGGGTAAAGCGTCTGAAATCCACAAAATTTCAGTAAAGGAAGAAGTATAACTCTTCTCAGTTTGCCTTCCATGAGAAGGAGCTGTGAACTCATGAGGGTCTCCTGCTGGCATTGAAGTGCTCACATCTTCCATGGGCACTGGATTAATAGCTTTCACTCCTGTCTTTCACTTTTAAAGGTATTTAGGTCCTTTAGGATAAGTCCAGCCTTGGCCCCACTACCCTTTTTTTTTTAGATTCCTGTCCTTGAGAAGAAACCATAGCCCAGACACATGCTTCCAAACTCTTCACACTGCACGTGAGAAGGCAAAAATACCTCAGCTAGAATATCCACAGCTGCATGGAAAATCACCTGGAGAAGCTTCCTAGAGCTTCAAATCTCAGTCCCTCAGGTCCTTCCTGCATCACCATTCCTGATGCCTACTATGGCAGCTTGTGCTAAGGAAGCAGCAACCTCCTGCCTCATCTCCTACTATTTCAGCTAATCTACAAGAATTCTGGTCTCTAAACTAATGAAAAAAAAGAATACTATAAATGTATCCTATCCTGCTGTCTTCACTGAGGAAATTTGTTGATCCTGTATCTGTTGAGGTGACTGCCACCAATTAAAGTTGCTTCAGAACAGTGAATCTGCAAAATATACACCCAAACTCATAGTCTAAGCTAAATGCAAACCATACTAGAGATAATACTAGATGTGATTACCACTAAAACCGCAGGCTGAGAAGTGGAATAAGGACTACTAGGAGTACTTTTAAATATGCTGTGTAATTTGAAGCATAATAGGAAAGAACTATGTAGAAAGCTTATTTGGAACAAGATATGGAAAGAAATATACAATATTGCCTTTTATTAATTTCTGGTAAGATTCCAGATTTTTTCTTAGTGCCATTCTCCTAAATAAGACATTATATCACTCATTTGATGTGCACGGTATTTGCAGGGCTGTGTTGAAATCTTTCCTCTAAGACAGACAAGGCTTGATGCTTTAGATTCTCTCTGAGATCCTCTTGCCCTGTGGTGAATATGAGACTAAGCCCTTTGGCTCACCAGAACCTCAACTGAAGAGAGGCCATCCCTACCAAAAGAAGTATTTAGCTGATCAGAGAAGACTACACAAATATCAAAGGAACCCATGTTTGAGCTGAAGATAAACCTAAAGAAAACAACTACGTAGATTTATTTAGTACCTTTCATATGGAAGAGAACGTCTCCTCACAGCTTTGTTTGAATACTTCCCATTTAAACATGCACATTAATACTAGCAGACAATAGATGTGCTGCAAGACTGTAGTCTCTACAGTTTTGCTTTAATATGAAGGTGGAAAAGAAGAATATTCTGCAATTGTGTAAGCATCTCCCTAGCAGAAAGCTGGCTTGGGAGCCAACAACTCTCAGTTCCACTGTTTCTACTCTTGCAACGTGTTTCTCAGCCACTTAAATACACTATTATAGATACTTTGGTCTGCACATCTCACACATCTACACATACACTACAAAATTATAAGTTCATCTATCAGGTAATGAACTTTGGGTGGTTGTAGGATAGCAATGCAGCTAGTCATTCTGTCCTTTAACTCCAGAAACTTTTTTCCATGTAATATTAGCATAGGTTTGGACTGTGCATGAATTAGTGTCTTCTTATTCATATGACTGGATTGTATTCCTGGCACAGCTTGCTGTGTCTTAGAGAAGAGGCTGGCAGAAACAAGATGAAAAGTAAAGCAATCACGAATTTCAGTGTCTAATTTATTTGGAGCTTTTCTTACAACGTCAAACAATAGTGAGTAGCTTCTGGTTCCTCCTGGGTTGCCATGGATTAGGAGTGGTTTAATACTACCTTCTTAATCCTAGTGCTTATTAACATCTAGCTGGCCAGGGAAAAGCAGTGGAAGAGATGTTTCAGGAATGTTTGCTTGGATTTAAGATCTTTTGAGCTGACTGTAAACTTTATTTTAGTCTTAATGTAACAGAGCCATCAAAATGAAGTATTGATTAAAGTGCAACATTAGGCAGGCTGGAAAACTCAGTTTCAAGGTAAACCTCTGACTATTTTTCACAGCAAACAAGACTTCCCTGACAGCACTCTGCCTCCTGTCAAGGGACTGGTGACATGCCCAACCTTTGCTGCAGAAATCTTGTGGGCTGGCAACAGCAGGAGAGCTGATGGCAGCCAGGGACCAGGCTGCATGCTGTCTGCTGAGTCTTATCAGCTTAATTACAGTAAATGTCTGTGTTTGTTTATATGCTGAGATTTCCTTTCTGCTGCTTTTCTTTTCTCTTCCATATCACTGGCACCAGCTCCACTTCACTTCTAAATATTTTTTCCCCTAGATAATTCAGATTGCAATCTCATTTGCTCATTGTTTTTCTTGTGACCTCTTAATTTCCTGAATTTCTGTCACATTATTTATTTCTTGTTTACATGTTGGAAAGAATAAAGCAAAACAGAAAACAATAGAGAATGATGCTGAAACTACATTTGCCTGTCGGTCTTCCTCTTCAGCTGCTAGCGCTCTTTGCAAAGGAGAAGAGTATTATACCCACTTGATGCCTTTCTCCCACCTGTTTTTCTATTTGTATTTCCTTTCTGCAGTGCTGGAATTACTCAACAGTCGGTACGGAGAACAATAGCTGGAGTAACAAAAACCTCTTCTGTCTAACAGCCTGTAAGAATAGGGCTAAATATCTGTATATTGTATATTTCAAGTATTTGTTTGGTTTTCGCAGGTTGTATAATCACTCCTATTATATTTAGATGCAGGGGGAGCAGACTGATTCTGAAAATTTCCTTCCAAACCAGGAATCTTCAATTTGATTTTTGTCTTCCTTGAACAAAAGATACTTTTATTTTTCCAAATGCAAAAAGAGTAACTTTTGTGAACCTGCAGTGAGGAGTTGGGCACTGAGGTGATGAATTCCACCGTGGTCCTTTGAAAACCCCAGCTGCAGCCAAGCTCACCTCCATACAATTTGTCTTCACTAGGTCTTTATAAAAGAGATAATCTAGAGACATACTGTAGATAAGAAGGGTGATTGATTGCAATGTTATTACTAATAACACTTTATGTTAAATTGCACCTTTTTTTTTACCTGCCCTATGTCATTGTGTGTTCCTGTTCATAAATTTTAAATCCGACTTTACATTTCATGGAGACTTTTAAACAGTTCAGTAGTGAAATCTATTGAATAAAATTTAATCAATTGTGATCTTTCAGGTATAACGCACCAAAAATTGTTTAATGTGATAGTAAGGCTGTACTGCAAGAAAACTTATTTAGAATATGCAAAAGCAATGCAATCTCTGGGAATGCAGGATACTTAAATAGCTAATTAAATTATTGCATTTCTAATTTAAACTTATTTCTGTGTCTTTATGTTTTCCTTACTGTTGTTACAAGTGCTATTTTTAATCTCATTTCTAATTTAATGTGGATTTATTCTTAAGCATTACTTACATGATAACTGATCGGCTAATTTCAAATTCTGTTCAAGAAAGTCACATAAACAGACATTAAAAACCACAGCTAATGTTGTAAAATGGCAGTGAAAATTGTAATGGCGGAAACATAAATTCAGTCTAATTTTATTATACTTCTACAGGAATATTTTTTTCAAAACATTGCATCAATTTCCAAATCCATTTGTTATTCATTATACCAGAGCATAATGAAACCATTTAATACACTATAGCCCGTCATATGTACTTCTCTTGGTCTTTCATTTTAATTTAGCAGTACTTAGTAGACACTTAACTGACTGTCATTCTTAAATTTAATAGGCAAAATCTATCTTTATCTTGTTCTTTTCTATAGATTAATATTAATCTTAGTCTGAGGTAAGTTTCTACCATTAACACAAAAAGGATATTTGATAAAAATCTTGCCTAGCAGAGTTATCTAGATCACATGCTTTCTTGTTGGAAAAGGGCTAAAAATTTAATAAATCCTCCAGCCTTCTCGAATATATAGCCTGATAGAAGATAAAATGAGAAGGTCAAAATTAGCCCAAAGAAATCAGGCTAGCATGATCACTCTAAGAATGAGTTAAGATAAAAACTGATGGGAAAAAAAAAAAGAGGATTGGAACAAATTGAATTGAAATTGATGGGTTCGACATCAGGACTCATTACATGACAAAATAAAACTGCATCTGCAAAGGAGACTTGGAGATCACTAACTTCTGCATTTGGAGCCAAATACTGACGTGGACTCTATGCTGCCTTCTGCAGTGCATGGGAGATGTAGACACCTAAGCTTATCTCCAGAGCAGCCACAGCTGGCCACCAGGAAACACTGACTGCAGTATCATAGTTAAAAAGCAGCTTTCTGCTACAGATATTTCCATCCATGAAGAATTTACAGACCTTTTACTTCAGTTACTGATGGCTATAGCTGGAGAAAACAAGCTTTGTGTTTAGGAGCCTTTGAAAATACATGTCAATCCCCAGTGCACCCCCAGTATCAGAGGGAAATAATGACCAGAGAATAATGTGTAAGGAGGGAAAGCATCATTATGAACCTATGACCATGAGACAGCTAAAAGGAATGCCTTGAACAGCCCAATGCTACTACAAGTTTGACAAATCTTGCAGTGGCTTATGAGAGTGTGCTTGAGTTCTTCCAGCTGTTATTATGAATTTTAAAATTAGTTCAGGAACAGTGGGGGAGTTCCAGGAGGCTGGGGAAAGCAAATGTTGTTCCAGTATTTAAAAGAGTAAAATTAGATGACCCTAGTAATTACAGGTTTGTCAGATTGATACTGGTCCTGAAATGGCTGATGTAGAATTCAATTAATAAAGGATTAACGGTAGAAATCTAATTAATGCCAATCAACGTGGGCTTAGGGAAAGCAGATCCCGTCAAAATTACTTTTTTTTGTGAATGAGATTACAAATTTTCTTGATAACCATAATAATGTTCATGTAATAGCCTCCTATAAAGCATTTGACTTGGTCCTCCATGACACCGATTAAAAACAGAGAGATACAAAATAAACAGTTCACAGAAAATGGATTAAAAATTGTCTATCAGAGCTCAAACTAACTGTAATAAGTGATCTTTACTAGCCATGTATTTGTTTTTCTGATGGACTTCATGAATTTCTCCTCCTTTTGTTATTTACTCATTCTACTTATGATTTCGAAGGAAAAATAGCTGTTACTGAGCAAGTCTGCCAATTACTGTGGATTTGGAAGAATGCTTAAAAAGAGGAGGACAAGGCACTGATACAAAACTATATGGAACATCTGTTTGTATCCAGATTAAGAAACAGACATTTTAGTACAACTGTAGATAAAATCATACCTAAAAAGAATGAGCCTTCATTGATGTCAGGCTTGGCTCTGGGAAACAGTTATTCTAAGAAAGCTCTTAGGGGTCATGGTGTCTAACCATGCTGAACACAATCTTCTGACATCATAATAGGTAAGATTATGCTCCATAGACTTTTTTTTTTTCATATGGATGTCCACACCATGTTACTAATATAAATTACAGTAATATATTAACAAAACCCATCAGCATTGCATTCCAAAGTGGCTAATAAATGTCAGACCCTTGGCAGGGCTCCAGCTTGGGTTGCACACTCATATCACACTTGCTCTGACCCAACCCTGGGCTTTGCCTCCATCTCTGCTCACATGGTTCTGCTGAATCCCTCATATCAAAGTTATGACTGCTTGACTGCTGGGAGAATGGTATAAGTTAATAGTCTGGATAGAAGAGACAGATGTCTGCTATGAGATCAGTGATGTATGGACCAGGAAAACTGAAATGGGAATTAAGAGGTTATTCTGCCTCTGTAGTAGGCACTAACACAGCTAATAGTGTCACAGCTAGTTCCTGGATTTGAAGATGGGAAGGATGGGAGTAGTGAAAGGACCTGTAGGACAACTTGTTAAAAGATTTTGAATAAATTGTTTTAATTAGATTAAACTCCTATAATCTCAGAACCAGAGGGGTTAAATTGTTAGCCCAAATCCAGCATGTCTATCAGTCCCACCTTGTCTGAGATTTATTGTGGCAGTAAACCCCTAGGTCTGTTGCCCAAGTTGACACCAGCCACTACAGGAAGAGCAAGTTGCAAGCACTTCAACTTTATAATTGACCAGTAGAAGTTCCATAAAAAGAAATATGCAGTCCTTAAATTGCAAAAAGTTTGGACCATCATGCAAGAAATCATTAAAGTTTTAATCACTCACTGTGAGCAAGGAATGCAGAAGTACATTCTTCTAGTTTAGTAGTGGTTAGGAGTTTAAATCACTCTAGGAATATCGTTAGTTCTTGTAGTTAAAGTGATGAACTGAGACTAGGTCATGGTTGATTCTCTGTCAAACTTGAGACTCACGTTTTCCCACATGGTCTGCTCCAGGCCTCTCAAGAATTAATTCAGGAGAGTCTCGTGGCCTGTGCAAGGCAAAGAACTGCAAATGCCCTCCAGCCCTTCCATCTGGGTCAGAAATCAAGTTGCAGAAAAAAATCCATACCAATTAGAGAAGCTATATTTGTGGTGTTTATTGGTTTCAGTGGGGCTCTAGGAGTTTGGGACTGTATTTGCTCTGTTTATATTTACTGTTCTCATCTGCAGCTTTGAATTTTTTTTAACTCCAATATTTAGGTTCAATAGCAAACAGTTCCAGATCATCTTATCTGTCTTCTCATTTCCTCCCAAAGAGGCACCAAACAGACTGTTGTCTTTATAAATATATCTTGAGCATGAGATAAAGGAACTAAAGCTGTGAGGACATCTCGTGTGCAGACCAATTACTCAATATGAACATTAAAATGTTCATATGTTCTAACACAGGATTTCTGCAGCATTTTAATAGTCATGAGGTGAATCTTTGAGGTGCTCATTGCAAGGAGATTAAGGCCAAGGCATTTGAAACACACAGCAAGATTTTACTTTAAATTAGGCAATATTGTGTTCTAATAACGTTAACATCTTTTTAATTCAGTAAAATAAATTCACTCAGAAATTGATACTTCAGAACTGTCACTTATCTTTTACCTGCAAGAGAGCAAATTAAAGCTGAATTTCTAGAGAATCTTACAGTAATGTTGGAGCTCTTTTGAAACTTTAGTCAGGAATTTCATAGAGGCATCTTAACTTTCTCTCAAGGATTTAAATCTAGGATTATATTGTATTATTCCATAGTAAAATATTAATAAAGGAAAGTATAGGATGAAAATCTCACCTTGTTGTAATAAACAGGAGCTTCAATGCTATTTTACTCCCTTTCCAGTGGTGGTATGACGTACACCTAGAAAACCTTGTGACTTGCAGAGGAGTTAGATATCTAGATTTTGCAGAAATCCTATAGACACTAAATTAAACAATGTTCTTGTCCCAGGGCTACATAATATCTAGCTCTCAAGCAAGACTTCTCATCAACACGTAGGCCTCAAAGATCTTGATAAGAGAAGTGATTCCAAAGTACTTGATATTAACATTGCTATAGAATTCTAGCAAACCAGAACTACTATAATAGAACAAAAATACAGTTTTGAAGTTGTTTAATAAATTGAGGGATCAAGAAAAAAAGCTGTAGTATAAGGTCACTGAGACATTATATAGGAAATGAAGTTTAGGCTTTGTACAAAGGCTTTGAAAACACTGCATCTGTCCCAAGGTTGGCTGCTATTGAAAGAATTTAAAAGGCTGTGGTTCAAGTGATAAAAATCATATACCAAACTGCATACTATTGCCTGTTTTCATTATTCACATTATGATTCCCAAAACACCATTTTTCTTGATGCTTTAATTATTTTCTTCATCAACTTCTCTAAAGGTTCTTTTGAGGCTTGTGAACCTAGGAAACTTTTTTAATAAAAAAAAATAAAATAAACAGAGAGCGAGATTGTTTTGCAGGACTGATTCTCTCAGGTATTTCAAACACCAGTGATAAACTCTACTGGTTCATCTGCAGCAAATATGAATTTAGCCTGAGTCCAAGATAAGCACTAAGCCCATCTGGAATTTGCTATAAAAACCGACAGTTGACTGAAACTAAGGTTGAACTCCCCTTTCTAAACATTCTATGTGTGAGAATCCACATACTGTCAAACAGGAGTGCCTGATGGGACATAAGTGATTCTTCCTATTGCAAGAGTTTGGAACCTACCAGCACGTCTGCAACTGCAGATTAGAGAGGCCGTCATCTCTTCCTGTGTATAGGTTAGATTGCATTGCAGCAGACTCATGCGACCCCCTTTGATTTCAATAGAAGTTGTGTGGCTGAAATTAATGTCAATAGGGGATATGCACAGGCATCAAGGGGAGAATAGATTTCATAGTGGGCTAATTAAAACATATTCCCCTCTTGTGCCTTCCCCTAGAACCCCACTCTTATAGCCAATTTACTCTGCAGAACTGATTTGCATACTAATAGCATTCCCTCCAGTTCACAAATAGGACTCCAGTTGAGAATACCATTAAATGTAAAGTTATATAACCTGTGAGGTGCAGTACGGGAAGTGAGGCTTGTTAAAGGCTTCCTTTAGTATGAGTTCACTTTGTCGCAGCTTTCTGCTTTTCAGATTTATTTTTGAATGCTTACATAATCAAAATTTCCAGGTGTAGAGTGTTCAATTCAATAGCTGAGGAGGCATGCAAAAAAGACATCTTCCATCATGCATCTCCTTCCTACATTAATTTTTAAGTTTCTTTAGACTTCTCTTTGTCTCTTTATCTGATTCCTTTTTACTCTTCCTTGGTTTTATTCTGAAGTCTCCTCCTTCCCTTCTCACTAACTTTTCTTTACCTTTGCTATTTTCTCAAGAGGTAGAAGTGTCTATGCCATTCTTCATCCCTTCCAAGCAACCATACTCTTTCTTTTGGTTCAGTGAGTTTCAACATGGACGCAGTCCTGGAAATATTTTCAACAGAACACTGAGAAATAAGCCTAGAAAATAGTAGGGCTGTATGAAATTTCACCTTGAGTACTGCTTCCCAGGTAACCCTTACATTATATAATTGTTTTCCACACAAAAGAAGTACCATTCAAAAGGCATAAACTTCCACTTAAAAGTAAAAGAGAAATGCCATTAACAGCACGGTGACATAATTTGACTCCAATCTTCTTCAATAACTTTCAAGTTACAGTTTTCCTGGGTCCTACTTTTTTTCTCCATGAGTCAACTGGGATATCAGTAGCAATGGGATTTTCCTGTAAAGGTAAAGGGAATACATATCTAAAAATATATATGCAAACAGATATTTTTGTTAAATGACTTTAAATTGTTCTAAATTACGTGAGGGCTGCAGCTGCCTTTGACAAGGGCAGTGGAGACATCAGACTAAGGCAGAAATGTTAGTAGGGGCCATCTAATAATCTGCTCTCTGATGTGTTAGCAATATCTCACTACTTGTTGTGAACAACAGTGTCAAAATGCCTGCTTGCTAAATATACAACACAGACTTTAAATATTCAAAATAGTATCAAGTTAAAAAATCTTTTTTTTTCTGCCAAGATCCCAAACTCTTACAATCCCTTTCTCTTGAGGCAGCTCTGCTTTGAGTGATACCTGTGTAGCACTGCCATTTGCCGTGGGGGCTAATATAGAAATAATCTACCTGTAATTAAAAAAGATAGATATCTTCCAGTTCAAAGATTACAGCTCATTACTTTCCTTGGTCTCATGTGAAAAGTAGTCTCATCTATCTTGTCAAAAATTGTAATACAAGAGTCTCGACCATTTGAAAAGCATAAAGGTTTCTGCAGAAGGACACTCAGTAGGAAAAAGAGCTTGTGTTTGATAGAGAGAGAGAAAGGGAGAGGAAGTTGTAGCCTTCAATACACCTTAACATTATGAGCAACCAGCCATGGCTCAGACTGATTGCAAGGAAGCAGATAACTGTGATTTCTTTGTTGTTAGTTGAATCCCTGTTGTTCTGCAGGATATTTTAATAGCTGATATGACTTGTTATGGCATTAATGAAAGTAAAGGTAGTGGCTGAAGAGAATTCAAGATTATGTGTGTGAACGGCTGCTGCATCCTTTTTTATGATAACTCCTTGATTGAAAGAGCCACGTGGAAAGCATGGACAGGATGGATCTTTACCCGAGTAAAATGGGTGGCACAGCAGCACTTGTTTAATGGAGAGTAAGAACAACATGTCATTTTGCCAAGATAGCCTGGAAGAGTTCACTATGTGCATTTTGTTTTTATGGGATGTTGTGGTGATAACCCAAATTGCTTTAGTGCCTCCTGAAACTGCATCTTATTGCAATTGCTAGCAAGACAAGCAAGCAGTTTGTTCTGAAAGTTACCTAACACTTCCAGTTACCTAATACTACCCAAAAGTACAGAACTTTCATTGATGGATTATTGAGAAGTGTGAAATACGAAAATCCAAAGCAGAATGGTTTATGAATATTTCAGCTCACATTATATTTTACAGTCTGTGGATTAACTGTGGTTTATAAACCAAATATCCCCAAACTACTTGACATATGTTTCATCCATTGTACATAACCCCGTTTAAAACAAAAAGCCCCACACTTGAGATGCTAGACAGCAAAGCAATCGGGGGGGAAGCTCATCTTGGTCTGGTTCCCATGAAAATGTTCCTGTACTGGCAGTGTATTATAAGTAGACAGTTGCATACTGAAAGTAATTATGAAGGGAAGGGCAAAAAAGGCAAATCTTTTGACAGCTAGAACTAGAATAAAGTCCTCAAAATGCTGATGGTAAAGTAAAAGAGTCAAACAAAACCAAAAGAAAACATAAAAAGAAAAGTCATGCCTCTGTAGATCAGTTGATGGAATAGATGTGTCCCTGAAGAAATCTGGGGAATGGAAATAAGAATCTGTTAATCTGTTACTAGAATATAGAAGAAGAGACTTTAAAAGAAAAAAACAAACCAAAAAAACCCCCACCCAACTTATCTATTCTTTCACATATTGAGGCAATTGTAAAAGTTTTTTTATTAGCTTGTAAACCTCTGATCTGTTACTTCTATGCATCAGTCTCCTGCTCACCCTCACTGTGCTATACTGACATATCGCATTGTGCTTCATATAACTGGGGCTATTTGAGCCTAATTGGAGCATCGGTAACAAAGCAGACTGTATGGGAAAATAAAGAAAGTAGTGCTAAGTGGTGAAAAGTCTCACATGAGATGCTCAAGAATTATATCCCTGTTAAGGTCTTGTGTAAGCTAGGGCAAAAGGTTGCAGTAGAATATGTGAAGCAAACCTACTGGAAACGTCTCCTGGGCACAGTGTACTTTAATGTGAACAGCTTAACACACATAAAGAGCTGTGCACTCCTTAAACTGTTACCAGTCTTTAAATCTTGGGCTAGATAGTGCCCAGGTGATCAATTCTTAAGCATACAGCTTGCCAAGCCTCTATGGTGGGAGTGTAGAAAGTGTGTTAAAGTGCAGATCCCCCTGCTTTCATCAAAGGCTCTGGCAAGATGTCTTTTAAATTCTGATATCAGCAATATCTCTTTTCCATTCAGCAGAATATTTAGGGGTGTGATGTAGAAGTAATTAGAAAAATGAAACAGAACCTGTTAGTAAAGTACGTTTATAAGTAACAAAAAGGGATAAAGTGACACTGAGTGAGCAGCACAGCTGAACAAAGGATGTACCACAAAACATCTTGGTAAGTCTCATTGAAATACATTATATAATCAAGTTTATTTCACTTACATAAGTAATGCTTGTCTACTAACCCTGTAAAGAAATATTCCATGAGAAAACAAGGTAAAAAATTAAGGTTTTTAAACCTTCCAAATTTTTAGCCCAATTTTTAATAATTGCTAACACCTTCAAAAATTATGGTGTTTTGGACTTGAGTTTCCTATAACATGAAGTTTTAAACAAATAAAATATTATTTGTGGTGGAAAATATGTACATAGACTGTATAATGAAATGGAATGTACATAATGTAGGTAAAATCATAAAACTTAAGCTGATACATAATGAGAAGTTACAGTGGAAACTCTCATTGTTTCAGCTAGTGATAAAATTTTTGCTCTGGAGCTGTAAAGTCATACCAATATCAGTGTTTTGATCATCTTAATTCCTAACAAACTATCTGATCCAAAATGTTTTAATTCAGTAAAAGGCCTTCCATCAGCATCAACTTTCAATCCAGAATTAACAGGCCCAAGATGTCAGTTTGAAATGCAGCCAGTTAGACTTCCTAATTTGTTGACATGCCAAGTTGAAACACATTTTAGGGATAAAAAAAGGCTCAAGTGCTGCTTTAAAATCTATTTTATCCTTTATGCTTCAAAAAGTTTCAATTATATGTCCATTGTGGTAAAAAACAATATATCATTTTATCCATTGAGAGGCTGACAGATTTCATATGTTCCTTTTTGCCAATAATCAAAAGAATTCTATATTTATTGCTCTTTTTTTAGACATCAACAGAGAATAATTAATATTGCTCCTTTGTACCATTAAAATGTTGTATGTGTCAAGGTATTTCTGATTTGTACTCTAATGAGAAATTTTGATTTGAACAAGTACATAAACAATCCATGTACTAAGTAGAGGAGCAGCTGTTATCAATATTCTATGTGTTCAAATAGATTGGGAAGCACAAGACGCCTGTGCAGTGATTACAGTAAATAAATGACTGCAAAACTGCGTATCCTTTGAGTGTTGTTGGTAGTGTGGGAAAGGTGAACTTTCTGGAGGACTCAGCACAGTTCTGTGGGTATCTGTGCACTGAGCCTTCCAGGTTTGACAAAGATCACTGGAGAAGGTATCTGATGCTGGCTGGGAAAAGTGCACCTTGGCAACCACTCTTCTCCCCAGTCCTTGTTTCTAAATTAACAGTGCAGCCTTTTTAATCTGGGGGGCAGTGGAAGGTTTCTGAAGTAATAATTCAAAATAACATGAAAGAAGTTTTACTGTTGCATAAAACATTTGTATTAAGTTTGGAATATGTGCGACTTGTTTGACAATGAGCACAGCAACGCAAGATGTGGTTTCTTTACAAATCCTTTTCTAAGCTGGTGAGTTTCAGCTGCGGATAGAAAATTAAATAATGTCTTGAGGTATTCTAAGTAAAAGCAAATTTTTCTGCTCATTACAAGTACACAGCCTTAAAGCATATGTCGTGAATCTTCTGTAACAGTACACATAAACTCTTTAATGTAGGTAGTCTGCTAATCTACAGAAATCATGAAAAATTGTGCACATATTCTTGCCTGCTTTTCCATAAAAGTAGTGATAGATGTGCTCTGGAAAATATTATGGCTCAGCAAACTTGTTCATAGTCAATGTCTTCTAAGCAAAGATTTATCTAGTTACAAAAAAAAAATTTAAAATAATCATAGCACAGTGATTTTCTAATTTTCAGTAAGAGTTTCAACACCTTCCATTACACTGTATAACAAACCAAAGGTAAACTTAAATTGTGCTTAACCTATTATGTCTTTTAAGATATTTAAATTTTTTTATTAAATGTGAAAAAAAAACCAGCCACAGATCACTACATTCATGAAGGTTACGTCCTGTACTCCCACAATATAATGATTTGGGTGCCCTACTCTAAACTGTCTTATATTCATTTATTTTCTTTTCCTAGTGTTATTTTTTCACCACCTAGAATCAGAGGCAGTTCATTTTCTTCCTCATCTTTACATTTGAAAATAAGATTTATGCATATTTGAATCAAAAAATGTGTTAAAGATAAAATTCCAGCAACCAAAAAATGTTAAAACTGTATGAAAAACATCTGGCATCAATATGATTGAAACCATCATTTGTATTAGAGCAGATCACATTGTTTTTCAAGATACAATTAATATTTCACTAATTTTTGTTTAGGCATAAAGAGAAAGCTTTCTGTAACAGTTAATTAATTTCATGATATTCTTGTGTCTGCCTTGGATTTGGATGCTTTCATATTTCAATGTACAATTTTGAGGCAAACAAATGGAGTCTATAAAATACATACGGTATTAGCGATAAAAAATAAGCATGATATTTGCAGAGAATAAGCCCTACTGAATTATCACTATATAGAAAGGCACAATCTACTGGGCTTAAATATATAGAAAACACTGTAATATTGCATGGAGTTGTGGGAATACACGTGAAATTTTTCAGACTTCTTTACCAGTTAAATATGCTTAAGCAAAAGATTATATCACTGCACCTGAAAACAGTAAGTCTTTATATGAATAACACAAAGCTTGTGAATAGAGATTTTTTTTTTATTAGATTGTGAACAGGTGAAAAAGTAGCAATGACTTAAGTACTGTCTGCTCTTACCTCTTTCTCTTCCCCTTACACCATCCTCCTCCCACTCCTGCCTCCTGCCTCAGTTCTATTCCTAATTGTTAACAAGAATGATTAAGCCTCTAATTTTTCAAGTAGCCAAGCCATTTGCAAGGCATTTGTTTAGGATTGGCTTGATTCTTTATTTAAATTTTTGGCTGCCAAAATGGAGGGGAAAAAATAAAAGGTCTTTTTGCCTATTAGCAGTTGGTGAATTTAGCCAAAACCAGGCTCCACTTCAGTAAGGCAAGAAGGATTTTTATCTGGTGTTTTTAATTCGTGAATCTTCTTTCCCACTGCATAAGAGCTGAATACAAATTTGTTTTATTGGCCATTTCACAGCTGTTGATTAAAGTAGTTCATTACAAAACTGCAAATGTGCTTATTTGGAGGAGTTTCACTCAAAAGAATAGTCCAGTTCTCCCCCAAATCAAATTTTGACAACACTGAGGGAATTAAATGACTCAGTGGTCAATTAAAATAATACATATGCAAAGGTTTTACGAATGTAAAGAGGAGGGAAGGAAGCAAACAAAAATTGTGGTTAGAAGGTTAATTAAAGGTCAAGTCATGTCTCATAAAACATCAGGCATAGAAAAAGAAACAACAAAAGGCTTACAGAATAAAATAAAATAATAACATAAAAATGATGATAAAAAGGGAAGTAGAAAAAGAAAGGAAGCCTGCAGTAGATATTAATATGAATAATAAAACATGTTTCAAATGTATATGGAAAAAGAACCTAATAAAGTAGGAATCCAGGCTTCCAGGAGACAGCAAACAAATTTATTGACTTAGGAAGCAGCCCTTAATAAATAATTAAAGAAATTATTTGCTTCATTGTTCTCTGGGGAGCTCAAGGGACAGATGCTGGCACCTGCTATATATCTTCATGCATGCTGAAGGCATTGTATAATGGAGGGCTTACAGTATCCATAGGGTGGAAGCGGTGTAGATGCAGCCAGGCACAACTGTACCATCTCTGTGGGAACAGAAAGAGGTACACAGAGAGAAGAAGGGAATGAGAAATGGATATGTGCGTAAACTGGGGCTTTTTTTTCTAGACGTCTGGCTGTGGAACTCGTACACAGATGTTTTCTAAAGCAATACAAGATATTACATTAGTCAAGTCAATCGAAAGTTATATCTCAGAGAAGAAAAGAAACCTTTCTTAACTTGTGTGAGCTAACAAGTAAAAACATGAAAAGTTAAATCATTGAGGACTGAAGCAGCTAGTAGTTTATTCCAAATTAATAGCTTGGGGTAAATGTGAAGATCCTTCATAGCCCTCCCTGACCTGCTCTACTTTGAATTAAACTACATTTTGTTGTTACTGTCATTTGACTTTCAATTTGTTGCCTCATGATTTAAGAACACACCTTTTCTCAGCTGAAAATACAGCTTATGAGAGGAACTTGGGTTTCAGCTCAGTTGTTTAACACATTGATAGCAAAGTCTACACTATACTGACTTTTCTTACTTTTGGGGGAGTATTTGTTAAAAGACAATTTATTATATTCTAGTCTATAAAGCCTTTGAAAGACAGGAAATAATGTACTGCTCCCAGAACCAGGTTTTCAAGATGTATTGAATTTGCTGTGTAAATGCACAGCCTTACTAGCTCCAAAAGAGAAATAGAGGGAGAGAGATTTTCATTGACAAATGATATCTTGGGTCATGAGTCAAGGATGCCTTTAAGAACATATCTAACTTGAAGTGCATGAGCTATTCTGCAAAGAAATATTATACTTCCTTGCAAAGACACCTCATTGTCTGCGTGTCAGTCTGCAGAAAGACATGGAACTGGCACAGGAGGAAGAGATAAATGTATGGAAAGGGTAAAGATTTATTCTACTCTTGTATGAAAATGTTAAACGCTTCCTTTGCTATTCAACCCTGTCTCCTCCTGGATCTCCTTTCTCTCAAAATCCATTTACATTACTGGAGTTATGCTTGATGGAGAAAACTCTGGAATTAGATCAGACAGTCAAGTTTAACCAAGCAAAAACATTAACAGAGAGGTTTATATATATGTGGTTTATGTGTCTCCCAGTATTCTTGTCTGTCCACGCTTGTATACAGACAGAATACCTAAACTCAATGTGGACAAAATAAGTAGCTTTCACTACTGAAGGGTTAGCGTGTAACTCATGAGTGGTGGAGCATGGCACCAAGAGGAAACAGGCACATGTGATTGTCTTCAGCAGTGGAAAATAAATTGATTATGAACCTTTCACTGTGTCTGCTGTATTTTCCACTTCATCCATCTGAATGTTTATATTTATTCCAACAACGGGCATGTTCAACTCTCTGGGACTGTGCAACAGGCCTCAAACTCTAGATCACGTAAAAATGTGATTGCTCGTAGCCCATAAGCAAATTTGTCTGCTGCCTCACATGTACCTTCAACCCTAGAAAATCCCCAGAAGTCTTTCGTTCTCCACTTCACCTGCAAAGTCTCACATTACGTACAGCCTTCTGGTCCATGTCATCATCACCAGTACAACCAGTGACACAGGGCTGGGAAGAACAGTTGGAAAAGGGAGCTAACACAATCCGAACAGAGAGACATGGACTGACATGGGATATGTTTAAGACTGGTAACACAGTTTGAAATGCTGGCAATCTACATGGCTAGGCCACTAGCTATAGCAGGGATATAATACATAGTGTAAAAATCCTTCCTGGACTGTACTGTAATATCAGTGATATCAGTGATATTACAGTCATATTACATTGATGCTGTGACCAGCAGGTCCAGGGAGGTTATTCTCCCTCTGGACTCGGCACTGGTGAGACCGCTCCTCGAATCCTGTGTTCAGTTTTGGAGCCCTCAGCACAAGAAGGATGTTGAGGCTCTGGAGTGAGNAGACAAGTTGCTAAGGGGCATTGTTTAGTGTTTGATAGGAATGGTTTGACTCAGTGATCCAGTGAGTCTCTTCCAACCTGGTTATTCTATGATTCTATGATACCGAAAATACACTATAAACTTTGCTGAAGACCAATGAAAACACATACTATTGTTTTATTACCCAAAGATGCAATGTTTCTCTGTTTGCTTTCATTTCTTCCTGAGATGAAAGAAAGAGAAATCCAGTTTTTTTTGGAGATGTGTTTTGTCACAGGAAGCTGAAGATGCGAAGGCAGAGAGAAAGACAAGCCCTGGCTGTTTTGCCTGGGGCAAACAAGATTATACAAGACAAAACTCCACCAGCAACACACCAACAAAATGGCTTGAGATGATAAAGAAATTTAAAGTATCAGTGTTGTTTTTATGGGGAAAAAAAAAAGTGTAATGGAAATACTTGGAGCCCTCTTGAAACAGTCAGCCTGATAAACCCCCTGAAGTGGAGAAGCTTCCATCCCACTTCCACATCTCTTAACATTCCCCTGTAACAAAGGCAACAGAAACACTCCAGTAGCCTAATAATCCCTGAGGAACCTTTCTCTTTCTCACTGACTTCTTGCCAATGAAGTTGGGTGAGTTAGACCTCCCTTTTCCCTATGCTGCTCCATTTAATTTTCTTCTTTCTGATGTCTGATCCAATTCTATATTCACTTTTTCATTCTAATAAGACTGTATAATGTTTCATTTTTAAAAAAAGTTTTTATCCTCCACAGAGCTTCATTACAAGTCCTGAATTACTCAACCCTTTTGTCTCTCTCATTTGTTTTAGCCTCTTCCCTCCTGTCCTGGATCAATATTGGACAATGAAAAACATATAAAGCATACAAACACCTTTTTTAAAAAAAACACACTTTTCCCATTTGTGCCTCACCCCAGGATCTGCAGCTTTTCATTTCTGCTCCTATGAAGTGTCCAGGTGTCACCTGAAATATCAAAAGTGTGAAGAAGCTATACTGTTACTTTTGAGGGATTTTTTAAACTGGTGAGCTGTGGACCCAAAAAACTGTAAACAGCTGTACTGAAACTTGTAACTCACAAATCTTCTATTACTGCCTTTACTTCAAAACTGATGAAAGTCAGAGGACAGTATTATTTTTTTCCTGTAGATATTTGGGAGAATTTTCCACTATGTCACTTAGCTTTTCAGCTACCCCAGCGATGAGCTCAGTAGGAAAAAAGCTCTGCAACTAGATAGATGAGATGGAAATGTTGGCATTATTGCACTGTATTAAACAACCACTATGATTACACTTGCTAGAGTTCTTCTTTGAATTTAATGGAAAACTTTATATTGATGGAATGCCTGATTAATAGGGATTTATAATAGAAGATTTGTTAATGTGGAAAGCATATAAATCTCATATATCTGCATCTATTTCCCATCTTTACTAGATTATTTTCACTTCGTTCAAGGTTTAACTGTAGTAGGAAACAACTTTCGTGAACAAAATCCGATGGCCATGACAAGAATGCAGCACAGCAATTTGCAACTTTATTAAATAGTTACTTATAAAGCCCTTCAGATTAATTGTAGCAGCAGGAAAAAATCAGATTAAAACACATGTTTATTCTCAGCTGTGGGGGGCTTCAAATTTAGCAGCTTCACTAATAATTTATGGTGATGAAGGTTTTCTTCCTGACATTAATCGAGCACCCTGTTTCAACCTGAGTCTCTAAAGACAGCTCAGGACTTTACACAGTATAAATTGTTCAAATCCTTAAGTCTTTTGCATGTTTTCCCCCTGCCTCATGCCCCACTCCCCAATTCCATAGCTTGTGCTATTGTAGACCTATCAATGGATTCAAATTAGCATAAAACTAGTGTAAAAGCGTAGAAAATCTAGCCATTGTTTTGTGTCTGACTCCTCTGGTTTTGAGTTTTGCTGTTTGTTCCTGTTCCCAGGAGCAGCATCGGGATAGACCTGGGACCAGCTTGGATGATTCCTGCTGTGAGGACACCTCAGAAGTCCACGGTGTCCAAGCAAGCCATGATTGAGTAGTACCATCACTTCATAGAGCAGATGGATGCTAGAGTCTTCCTGTTTAATTAGCATGCTAATCTAGTATCTGCACCAGAGCTACTTGGTATATATACAGCCATTTCTGCCTTCTAGATCATATATTCAATCTGCTTTTATATGGCTTACTGGAGTTTCCCTTCTTCATGTCAGATAAGGGCCAGATCCATACATATCCAAACGTAAGTCTAATAGAATTTGAATGAAAAAAAAAATCAAACCCAAATTAATCAAGTTTTCATTTTTCAATTAATTATGTATTTTATTGATAGGAACAGAAGGAATCCACATTCCTGTTAAAGCTTTTTGGTCTGGCATATTGGGATATTGATCAAAGTTGCTGAGAGAAATGGTTGCCTTTGTGGGAGATTGCCTGAATAAAGATTTCAGTGCTGGGCTCTCCAGCACTTAAAATGTTTCATTACTCAAGATCCAGGACTATGAAGATTCTTGCAGTGGATGTGTTTTGCACTGAAATGTAATTGAAACATATATCCTGGGCAAGAGGTGCCTTAGACTATGCTGAAATAAATATATTACATGGTAGACAGAGTTCATATTGAAATAGGTAAATGGCTTGCCTATTAAAACATGACATATTAAATGAGGTACATCACTGGGAAGCTAGAGTTCTAGGAAAGGCATTGCCATAAATTTCTTGGGGAAAAAAAGCCAATTTTGCACTGCAAAATTTAAAGCCGAAGTCTGTCTTACATCAGATACAATGTTTGAGGCGTAGTAAGACAGCATTGTTCAAGTGGAATCCTTCTAAATTAACGCAACCCTTGATTAGGGTTTAGTATTAAGTCACTGTTTAGTCGCACCATTTTGCATGTGAAGCACACAAGCACAGCTGCAGTGTAAGAGGAAAAAGGTGTGACATGGGAAAGAAAGAAGGAAATGAATTCTTGGCCATGAAATGAGTTTCATTCATGCAAATATCTATAAATTGTATTCTGTCATTTACACTATTTCTTTAAAACCTCAGTTTATTCTATTCCTCTTTTTCTGTAGGTTTATGCATAACAAAAAAAATTGTTGGACAATTAGTCTGAATAGTAATGCTTTTGCAATTAGTATAGGCACAAAAAAAAGAAAACACTATATTAAAAAATCAGCTCTTATCTTTTTCTCAAATGCAGGTCATAAATTCATCTAGTGCAAATCCATAGTCACTTCTCTTGCTCTAGTTTTAAAGGGTATGTATAAGTGTCCAAATTAATACCCATTATTTTCTTTAAGTACTACTTAAGCAAGGTTGAGAGCAGTCTGAGGCAAACACTTGATTAAAATGGGTGTCTCTATGTCAGTCAAAGTTAGTGTGTTTGCAAAGAGACGAAGCAACATGCTGATTTATTCACATATATATCAAAACAATCTTTTTTCTTTTCTTTTTCCATTACTAGATAGTGGTGCAGTGCAATATTTTGTATGTCAAAATAAGAAAATGTTCTATCCACATTCCCTTCCCCAGGGTTTGAGTTTGCCTGTCAACCGACTAGAATACTGAGCTGATAATGGTAAAGATGCAGCAGAATTCCCTTTCCTGAAAATAACTGTATATGAATTCTTCATAGGAACAGTCCTCAAAATACCTGCAGGCTGGGACCCTAGTCCAGCACTCTACTTAGCAGCATGTCTTTGAGTTAAAGTTTCAGCTTCGTTTCACTAGTCTCACCCATTTAAAAGGAGCAGTAGTTTTCTTTCCTTTCTAAAATGCTTTGAAATGCAGCCCCTGAAATTTCAAGCACAGGTGATTTTTATCTGTGCTGCTAGAGTGAAAAATAGAAGTGTTATTTTTCTTTATAGCTGCCTTTACCCCCTCATCTTTGGCTTTGGAATGCAAATGATGCCCCGGTTGGATAAGCAAGCCAGTAAGGTCAGCTACACAACTGGTCTTTGCCCACCCTGCCTGTTGCTCCTGCATCACTGCCTTAGTTCCTCCCTTCCACACCTTACAGGGTAAGGTTTGTGATATATAGCTAGTATCACTTCTCTGCAATCACAAGTAAGAATGTGCTATTTTTATTTAGACCTTATTTTAAATAGTGTATTATAGTTTCCTTGGCTTGAACAATAGTAAAGCCACCATAAATCCTGAGATAGATGGTAGGCTGATGTAGACAAGTGTTTGGAGACCTTTACTGGGAAAGACAGCGCAGCACCTTTCTGCGTCTTCCCTTATAACCAATGAATCACAGCGAGTGGGATCTGGATTTGCAAGCATAACGTTGCATCTTTGACCCAAAGTTTCATGACTGGCTTCTCCCAGTTGTTTGTTTGGGTCCTGCTTGATAAGACAGATGCCAGTTGTTATGGAGAGAAATTCATGGTACCTGGAGAAAGAGTATGAATCATGAAAGTTGGTGTTTGTATCTGTTATTTATATCCTGCAGTGGGAGCTATTTCCCTCGGAGCTGTGCAGGTGGAACTCAAGAGCCAAGTGAATTTGGGATGGTGTGACAAAAGGAGCATCTTCTGTCACCTCTCATGCATTTAGACAGCCCTTCTTTACCACATAAAGAAATATGCTAGTGGAGTTAAAAGGCAAGAGGATTAAATGCAAAGAGATGGACTGACGATGGCAGCCCTGCAACAGATACACCGACTAAGGGCTTGTGCAGATCATCCAAGTAATTGCAGAGTTCCCAAGGAGCTGTAATTAATAAAGATGATGAGTCAACATGGTTTCTTAATATTTTGTCTTTCTTTCCACATGCCTGCAAGAATGACATAATAAACCATTAAATTATATCCATACCCCAGGATAGATTTGCTGTTGGGGCGTATTATCATAGCTCCACCATAAATATCGGTTCTGTGACAGTAGGAGCTTCTTACGCTATCTTACAGCCTCACATTTCTTATGCCCGTCTAAGAGCAGGCTCTATTTCAGTGATGAATGAGGAAATTGTGATGGTAAACAAGTCTTTGATCTAGCAGAAAAAAAGATATTAAAAAGATTTTGCTGAAGTGAGGCTAATTCAAATTTGAAATGAACATTTCTAGCCATTAAAATAACTTATCTTGGAATTAAATGGACTTTCTGCTCTGTGATACCCTTGAATCAGTTGACTTTAAGAAAGTGCAGCCAAAGAGTATGAGTTTGATGAACAAATTACCAAGTGAGGCTATTCAGCCCAAGTTATCCAATGTGACAGACAGTGATTAGAGCGGTTTGATCTAAAAATCAGAGAGGTTTGTTATTCTCACGTATACTCCATAGTTTAGAAATTAGTTTTGGGGATGTTCAAATATTGCATTCTGAATAAGTGGCAACTGCTTATTCCTATGCTGAAAATGTTAAGGAGGAACTATGAACACATTTTATCTCATTTTCAGTATCTAGAGAGAACATGCATAACAGTTAAGAAGAAAATAGTGATCTATGAAAGAGAAATGGTGGAAGGTTTCTCCTGGGAAGTAGAATGGAAGAAAAGTATAAAAAGAAAATGGAAAAGAAACAATAATAGCTAGCCCAATAACACGAGAGGATATTCTGCTGGTTTTAATGATTTTAAATTTTACAGTTTTTTCATGCCTGAAGAGTTCTGAGCATTTTGTTGTTGAACTCAGTTTTGCATTTAATTATTAATATTGAAGGATAATTCCACTATCTCCACTTTGTAAAGAAATGAAGAAAAACTCTCTAGCTCCTGCTGACTAGCAATCAATGACAGTTTTACCTCTGATTTCACTGGAAGCAGGATCAAAGTTTATAATAATTTTTGTTGCTTTTATGGTTAATAAATATTATTTATTGTTGCAGTGGTGCTGCAGTAAGATCCCTAAAATAAGCTGTAAGATTGGTACCATGCAGGTAACTTTGTCCTGCTACCCCAAGAAGTTACAATAACAAGAGACAGGAGAGATGAGATGGTAAAGTGGGATTTTGATGCAGGTAACAATAATGATAATGATTACAGGAAAGAAAAAAACCCCAAAAACCAAAGACAGCCTTTGCTTCCCTGTTGCTGCCAGTGCTTAATATCTCAGAGGTATCATTCAAAAAGAACAGTCCACCAGTATAAAATATAGAGATGTAATATAGTGTTAGGATTGCATGAGTAAGGCTGAGTAATCTGCTGTGTGTATATCTCTAGCCCCTAACTTAAAACTGTCTGCTTTAACTTGCACATCGAATTTTTTTTCCCCCCCAGGCTTTCTGGAAGCATTACACATGCACCTTGCGTTGCTGGTCTGGCTCTAGTTTTTCTTTTCCTTCTACCGCATCATCTCTCATATTCTAGGGAAGATTATTTTGAAGTCCAAAACACATGACAGAAATCATTTTATGTTTCCTCCAGTTTGAATACGTGCCATCAGCTCGCACTAACATGTATTCAGTGTTTAAAATTCTGTTTTTCCCTCTACAAACTACTGGAAATACCCAGGGGAGGTAAAGTAGTTCTGTAATAATCGAGGTTGGTTGGAGTCAGAGTGGTCAACTAGCCAGCGCTCCCTTCTGGGATCCTTCTCTACTGCTTCTCATGTTCCCAGACAGAGGCATCATTTTCCATCTCTTTCTACTTATTATTCAGTGGGTATCTTTTCAGGGAATGCAAAGGGAATGCAATGTTAAGTTATAACTCATTCTCAGACCAAAATATCTGGTTTTAATCACATATCTACAAGATCTGTACACTTTTGTATGTATGTGCTATGTAGATGTTATACGTTTTTACTGTCTGTAGTGCATATTTAAAATCCTCTATTAAGTCCATAGCCAGAAGGGCAGGCTGTCAACAGTTGAACCAATCAAACTTTCGGCTTTCACTGAAATTTCTCTGAAGTCTGGGTCACCTTCATTTTAGATCAGGATTTAACCATTCTTTCCTACTCTGAATATAGCTCTGTTTAATTGCAAGTCGTGGCTGTTTGAAGTACTTGGGAAATTATTTATGCCTGATAGCTGGGATTTCCTAAGAAGCCTAAGAAAGTTAGGCATTAAAATCTAATCAGACTTTAATGGAAACCATGTACTTCAACACAATGAATAGTTCAAACTTGCAGAAAATCCTGTGGACTACAAACTAGGCTAACAGCTACAAAATGTGTGCGTGGAGAGTTCTGCATCCTTCTGCAGATGCCATTGAAAAGATTGAGGTTGTTTTCCAAAATACACAGTGGAGGAAAACAAGCACATAAACATAATAACGGCAGTCTATGAAAAATATAGCAAGGGAAATACCTTTTTACTTTATTCCTAACAAATAGGAGAGTGTTTGTAGCTTTTGCTTCAACCCTCTGAAATTGAATTTTGCAGGGTTTTTTTTTCCAAACATTCTGTTCTTCAGTCCTAAAGGAATTCTTAATCAAGCAAAAACAGGATTTACAGCTGGATTTACAGCTTCTTCCCTTCCTCTTCCCACACCCACTTGCTCTTCTTCCTCTTTTTGGTTAATACTGAATTTATTCTGAGAAGTCTCAGAGGAGAAACCATGTCTGGTATTGAGATTTTGGGTTTGTTTTTTTTCATGGAGCATCCATTTTCTGAGTGTTAAGGAAGTGCTGACAAATTTGATGGCATCCACAGGCAAGATGTACAAAAATTACTCAAAATGGAAAGTATGAGACATGCTGACATTGATGGCAATAATTTTTAATAGAAAAACTATGATCACTGAAACAACTCATCAAAATGGATACAATTTTTTATTATTATTACTGTGTAAGGTATACTGTAAGGTATAGCCTTAGTTTCAAATGCAAAAGAAAATATAGCAGTTAATGGAAAGGGCCTAACTCCTAGTCTGGAAGTTTTTCCTCACTAAGTTAACAGAAATCAGCTGAATAATTACCTTGGGATTCAGAGGGAGATATTCCTGATGTGTAATAATGTAAATAAGAAGGGAATCAGGCTAGATGTCTGGGATTTTTTCAGTAAATTGTTTCTACAACTATTGTACACATTTTGGTTAATTGTGCTTGGAAGAAGAGCTTGTGTGATAAAATATTCCTAGGAAGCCATACTTACCTGTTCATCTTTTCAGAGTCTGAAAAATAGCCCCCTTCTATTTTCAAACAATATGTAGTAGTTCAATGTCACAGACAAATGTGTGCTGCAATATTTAGACTTAAATTATAATATCCTGGAGCCCTAAATTGGGAGGAATGCACATCGTGCTTCTGATTCATTTGAGGTATGATCTAAGTGCATCTATGCTGAATTTCTGACAAGCCTACACCCCCTTCAAAGATACATGTTTTTACAAGAGGTTGGATTAAGCCTTCAAACAAATATTGTCTATGCCTTTGAAAGGGTATTTTGACATCAGCTTAGATGCTCCTGAAGAGAGAGTTGATGGCTTGCAGTAACATAGTCGGAAACCAAAGAGAACTTATGGTACCAAATCTCCGTCTGGTATAAATCAGCCTGGCTGCACATAGTTATCGTGATTTGTGACAGCTCAGGACCCAGCATTTGAGTTTGAAATACGAAGAACAAGAGCCTGGTGTTGTCCCAGGGCTGCAGATCCCAGCTGCATAAATACACAGAGCAGTTTGACACCTCATCTGCTGAGCCTACAGCAGGTGCACAGTCTTACTGATGTGAAGGAACTGGCCCAAGACAGTCCTCAAAATCCTGCCACTGCTGCTGACCAGCAGAGAGTTCTCAGAATCAGGCATCAGGAGCTGGGCTCTTGCTGCCTCCACTCACTGCCTCAGCCACCTTTTTCTTGCCTCTGCTGTCATCTGGCTGGTTCTGATGAGTCTCCCATGCATCCGTCTCAAATCTCTCACTCTTTTGTTGCTTTTTTTCTACTTTTAAATTGATGTGTCATTTTTACTTGCTTCCCAATAGTTAAAATATCCTTTTCCTTACAAGCAAGTACAGTTAAATTCCTTTCTAGAACACCTTCTCAAGCCCTCTGCTTCCAAATGCATCATGGGACTGCAAGAGGATGAAAGTTGTGTGGAGGAAAATACTGCAAATGGATAGCCTACATCTGGGAGGATCTTGCTAGTATACACTTTTGCACAATCTTTTTCCCCCTCCTCTATTATAGTGAGTCCAATGTTGCTGTTGCTTCAAGATAACTCACTTGGCATCTACCAATTGCTCTCCAAAATAACCAATGATATTTTTAAAGACAACAGTAACTTGAATAGACTTTCTAACTGCTAAACCTGAGTGCATCAATTCATCAGAAAAATTGGAATTATATATGTTCATTGCAGAGCCCTTAAATGCAGAGCCTTTCAGTTTAGCTCTAATTGTATATCTTCAAGTGCTGTACTTAGTTTACATAGTACAAATATACAATATCACAAGATTACATTTATTATTTCCATAGTCCCTACTTTGCAAACACTAATATGTTCAAATTCAGATCTATGACTACTCCCACTGGTTTGTAAAATTAAGCGCACACATAAATGCTACCAACATCAGAGCCTTAATTCATGTTCCTTTGAACTGGCAAGGGGCCCATCTTCTCCGTAGCTTTAATTCCACTAGACAGGCTCTGTGCTCAGAGAAACACATTTTAAAAATGGAGTGTCTGTATTAACAAGCACTTCTATGAGCAATGAAACTAATGAAGCCTGCTTTCTTATGGTTTTGTCCCTTGTAGTTGGGTTCTCTGGTGCCTAATAAAATGAGAACTCCATCAGAAGTTTTTCACAGAGAGAAGGCATTCAAAACATCTCCTGTCTCTATAGGGGGAAAGGGACAGGAAAAATGAAGGTATTTTGCCTCTCTCTATCCTTTTTCTTTTTCTTCTCCTATTTTTAATATAAAAGCAGTGTGTTTCATTTCTATTTTTGTAGAATTTGGAGGAATATATTGGTTTTGAGATGGATACATAATCATTGAAAATTGGTTAAAATTGGTCATGGGGCTTAAAAGCTATACGGAAGAGGATAGGACAACAAGGTGAGGTGGATTCAGTAGTTTTGGGGGGTTTTAGGAAAAAAGTTATTTTTGTTACAGTATCAGTAGTTTACACTTCCCTCCTAAGACAGAATGCAAGCAAAGTAGATCATTAACGGCCTCTAGAAAGTATCACATGTAGATTTTATACAGTTAGCAACTATTCTTTGGGTCATACAAAACTAAACTCCAATGCCTATTTTGTGGCCAATCTGGACTTCTTACTCCCATTCTGTGATTGGTCTTATGGAGAGAACTGTATATTATGAAAACCCATAATTACAGAAAGCTGGGCAGGCATTTTCTAATGCAGAATGCTTGTTATCAGTTGAGATTTCTGTTTCAAAATGCTAAGCAATAAGCCAGGACTGTTTGAGTTTGAAAAATGCTATTAGGCATATTCAATATTAACATCTCAGGCTCCAGTAGGAAACCTACAATTGATAAATAGACACTTCATTTGAACTTGGCACAACCTTCAGTCAGCTTTGCATAACTCCACACGGTATTACAGATTGCAAACAGAGTAGAATACATTAAAGACAGACCAGGTGATATCAATTCAACAACTTTCTAATTTCAACATATAATATATTTTGCCACATATATGGGAGTATGTTTACTTCAGAGATAAGTACAACATTGAAGGTTCTGTTACGTATGGAGAGACAATCAAATTGTAACCAAAAATCTCCCAGAAAAATACTTGAAGCTTGTTTCCCCCCTTTCTGTAATATATATTAATAACCTATTTCAAAATCATGCACTGTTTCTTAGCTGCTTCTTTACTTGCAAGGATTTAGATGTTCCAGAAAAGTCCTCTCCTTTTACCATTGAAAATATATTAAGTATTTTACTGGTATAAATGAATTAGGACTTAACCCAAAGGCCAAGGAAATCTTCCAGGATGTATCTTAAAATTTATACTACTATTTAATATGCATGTTTTAACACCAGTGCAAAGGCATCTGAGAGAAACTAATAGGAATTAATATCTTAGATATAATTTCAAAACCCTGGATTGAGGTAGACTCTTAAATCAGATTCTCAACACTAAGCTGCAATTTTCTATCAACTACAATGCTGGTGACTACACTGTACTGCGCCCTCTATTCTTTCTGCATGATGAAAGCATCAGTCTCAGCCCAGCAGTTTTTCTTCTTTGTGAAAAATGCTCAGCTCTGGATGTCACCTATCTCTTTATTATTAAGATATTACCCATATGAAAAACTAGATTCATATCAAGTTATAGCATATGGAAGGTGAGGGGGAAGGAGAGGAATACATGTCAGTTAATAGATGCAGAGAGGAGAGGTTATAGAAGGTGATGTTATCTATTAGAAGAACAAAGGAGGAGTGATATCCCTGAAAAAGCTGATGGAAAAATCAATTCCATAGCATGCCATTAGCCTGTTAATATCAGACAACTTAAGCCTGGAATCCTTGCTGTGGACATAATGCAATACTCAAGATTTGGAATATGCCTTGCACGGAAAGTAAATCAACTGACTTTTTTTCTTTCCTTTATCCTCCCCAAAGTGAGCATCTATAGAAATCAGGCACTTCATAGTGCATGTTTCAGACAAGCAAGGAAGTGGCAAAGGGAGGATTTCGTAGCAGAAAGATCTGTTGATCTATCAACACATACTCAAATAAAGCCGGGAGCAGACTTTTCCTGCTGATATGGGGGACTGTAATTCTTTGAATGTTAGTGAAAAAAATTTCCAGGTGGAAGAAATAAATCCTTCCAGACCTCTATAAACCATGTAAAATAGGCTTCTACCACTACACATTTGCTGTTAAAATTTACGGTTTTAACAGATTTTAATATAATATATGGATGATGGTGTCTATATCCACAAAATAAGTAAGCACTTACAGCAGATGGGCACTGCTGGGTCTTAGCCACAGAGAAATGGGACTTTGCACTCTCTTGCACACTGAGTGGACAGTGACGGAGAAAAGGACCCAAAGCCACCACCACAAAGTGATAACTGCTGCTACAAAGTGACCCCAGGATGCCAAGTAAGCCTGAGTTTGAATTACACTGCCTGTTTACAGCAAGATTCCAATAGAACAGCTGAAAGACCTGGCTTCTTCCTTATGTTCTTTCCAGTAAGCACATTTTTAATACAACCTGTGGAAATTTGAAACCAGGATGCCTTGATTTCATCTCTCACTGCCACCCCTATATCTCTCTGTGTATTGCAGTAAATTTCATTTTTCCATCCTTCCCTGCATCTCTCCGGAAAGGCAATTCATTTCCTAAGGACAAATAATGGCTCTCACAGTCCCATCAGATGCCAACTGCTTGCAAATATAGTAAAAATCTTGACAAATACTCACCAAAATGGATGAAAGGTGATGTATCTTCTTTACGACAGAGATTAGTGTTCAATGTATCCCACATATGCATATTTTCAAAAGGTTAAATGTGTGTGGTATCTCTACATGACCCTTCCAAACGCTTTTGCATGGAGCTGGACAGTACGTGCGGCTTTACCTTATAGTAAGCAAATTCTATGGATTTCCCAGTGGAGCAGCAAATTCTTCTTAACATATTTTACCAAGTCTCTTGGGGGAAAAAAAGTTGGTAGTTTCTTAAGCTCCTTGTATTTTGGCTATAAATGCAAGTTCTTCATCCAGTGGTTACACTAGTGGTCAGTTAGGGTCCTACCTGCAAGTTTTTCTTTTTTTCTGGGGGAAAAGGAAAAATAATTATGTTTTAATGGCTAAAAAGAATATTTTTTCATATGTAGTACAAGTTCACAGAGGCTCTCTGACAGGAGTGGGGAAAGAGTGAATGGGAAAGGTCTGCCACAATTCCAAAGGGAGTCCATCAGGGTCTGTTTTTATCAAGTTTAACACCAACTATATTTCTTATGGAGTTATTTTCCTCTCCAAGGATAATTTGTCAGAATCAGACAGGCTATTAATTTCTCCTCGCTTGTAAATACCTGGTGTGTGCTCCATCACTAGCACACTGGTCTAGAGTACAGGAGTGCTCATAAAAACAAGCAAAGGTCTCATTAATAACTAAGGAATATCGAACTATTTTTTTCATACTGAAGTTTAGAAATAAAATTTTTGACTCTCTCTTTATCTGTCATGCAATTCATTTGAATGTTGTCTTTCATTTTGTATGACCCAATATCCTAATTCTGGATTACAGAACTGGAATATTAGGCACTATATACTCTTTACAGTGTCCTCCTCCAGCTTTTGGACCCTCAGCGATTCTCCAAAAAGCCTGGCATGTGGCTTTAATATTTGGTATCTGGATGAGTTTTACTTCCCAAGGGGATTAGGCAACAGATTCTGGGGATGCCAAATGTTCCTTTATCCTCCAAGCAGGAATTAATTCTCTCTTTAATTAAACAGATAGATAACATGCACATCTACCGCTGCGGTGTTTTACTCTCATAGCTGTGGCTGTCAGCTTTGTGTCAGCATTTCATGTTTAAAAACAATGTGCTTTCTCTGTTGACGTAAGACCACCAAGCTCCTCTTTTAATAGACTTCAACAGATTTACGTTAGTCCAGACTGTGGCTGAACAAATTAATTGCTCCTTACTTTGAAGCAGTACATGAGTTGAAATGCTGCTTTTGCATGAATAAGGAAAAATATTACTGAACGCTAGATTTTTAAAAAGCCTTTATCATTCAACATTTCTTTTTACTGTCAATAAAAGGATATGTTAGTCATCTTTTACAGAAGGCAAAGCTAAATACAATTTCTTTTCCTCAGAATTCATTAAAAACATAAACCTCAATAATTGAGCCTGCAGTATAGAATAACATTTTCCAAGGCTTCAATACTGAAAAAAATGCCTTTCCCAACTTTATATTATTAATTGCTTTCACTAGGAATGAAGTGCTTGTCTCCATCAAAAAGAATTCCTTTCACTTTGATTGAGACTAACATTCACCCCAGTCTGCAAAGGGGTGGATAATGTGCATGTATGTATACATCTTCAACATAGCAACCTAAACCTAGTGGACACAAGATCTAGATCTGTAGATCATTGCTCCTATGACTGAAAGCCCTCATGTGAACAAGATTTTTAAAGATCAAGGTGACTGTTAATTTGGACTATATTCATATGAATGTAAGCTTAAATGTATAGGATCAAATAGCTCAATTTTTTATCCAAGACTTACTTCTAACGTTCCCCTATCTTAATCCAAACAGCTACAGATATTGCAGTGTTAAATTGCAGTGTTAACACCTACCCACTCATTTTGCCCCCACTGGAAATGGGGAACTAGCTTTCCAGATAATGTTTTGAAAGCAGAAAATAACTTTAAATCCTCCATACCCAATACCTCCTTCAAAAATACTGCTGAGTACAGGACTGTAGGACAGTTTGGAAGCCAGGAGGTTAATTTGGTTTGTAGACATAGTCCTGTGCTGGGATGGTAGGAATAAAGCTGATTAGAAAACCTTAATTGGCTAGTATCTTAATTATAAGGGAGATTTGTCATTGACTTGAGTGTCCTTTGAATGCCACCCTAAATTTAGGACACCACACTGGCTATAAATGATACAAAACTAAAATGTCAGAACATAAGTTTGATTTTGATACACCAATCCTTTTGTTTGCCAATAAAGCCCTAGGTAAACTGGAGCACCGAGGAAATAAATAATGAATTATGACAATTAATAATTGATTATGTTTCTTGATCTCACAATTTCACATTCAGTGACCTACCTGGCCTTCTCTAAGACTACAAAGATTACCTGCCAGTAAATGTCTTTTAATGGTTGCTTTTACCTCTTGTTTACTAGTATTGTTGACCCCATTCATATCCTATAATGTAATTTTAATGATGACTATAATGAAGGAGTATGTTTGAGAGAACTGTAGCTAAGATTAAGAACAGCTCCAGAGCCTACAAAGCAGGCTTGCCTGAATACACCCCTTTTCTCTTACACAAGGGGTACAAGTAGATTTAATATAAACTAAATCAGTAAAGTTTTTTCACGTCCAGAGTCTATTGATTACAGTGTAATACACAGAGATCCAAACACACTCTGAAAAATTTACCCATACGTGCCCCAAAATTGGTTTACAGGAGAAGGCATTCTGCTGCTGTGATGGGCGAGGGGAATGTAACAGATCAGGCATGCGAGTTTTACAACCATTAAGTCTGGATCTGCCCACGGGAGCTGGCTGGGGCACACAGACCAAACACGCGAGGCACAAGGGATCGAATTTATGGTGCTTTCTTGAGGCTGGTTGGGGGCAGATGATGCCTGGTGTCACTAGCTCTTCGCTGTGAAGTCAGCCAAAGCAAAATGTGTACTATACACCCGGTCATGGGGATTTTCATCTGAACACAGAAGACCTAAAGCCAAATCAAAATCTTTCTTGCTTTGAACTACGTGTGTTCAATTACAGTTATACCTTCAAAGCTGAGGTAAAAAGGTTATTGCTTGGATATTCACCTTTTCTTCCACTATGCACATGCTCTGCGTAGTTGCCATTACCTACAATGGTGAAAAACATAGAAAAATTTGGACTCTCAGTTGAAATCTAAATATCAAGGTTTGTCATTCACAAATTGATAAGAATATGAATAATAGCTGCAACTGTAAATTAAATTATTTCTGTGGTAGCAAAAGTTGCTGTCATATATATCTAGAACAGAGAATGTTATCTGTGTGGGAATTTCAGAAAGAAAGTTGGTACGTAGCAAAGATTTGAACAAGAAAAGCTTATGTCCATTTTCTTTGAAATAGTTTACAAAATTATCTCCAAAGCCAGTGCACTGCAGCAATAAGCTATTCTGAAATTAAATGATAGCCACTAAGAGACATCTGGAATAAAAACTACCCAGAAAGAAACTGGTTCAGTATTTGAAAGGAAATTACATTTCTGAACTTTTTTTTTGCTGATAAAAACTATTATGCTTGACAACTTGCTGTGGTTCTTATAAAAATAGTTAGGCAAAAATTTATGAGAATACATATAACTGTTCATATTAGCAAACTGAAGCAAGTTTTCTTTCAAAAGGACAGAACTATCCACATATATCTGTGTGTATACATTGCTCATGTGACCTATACACATCCATGCATACCTAATTATGATTACTTATATATCCTGAACTTCTGCAGTGTTGGCAACAACCCTCTGCAAGTGTGAAAGCCCATAGATTTTAGAAACTTTCATTACTACTTATTGGATTTCTTTGGTCAGAGAAAATGAGAAATCAGGAGAAGGATTCACCAATGAGAAAACTACATTGTTGAAAATTAGCAGAGTTTGTTTCTAAATCCAACTGGCATCAGAGGCCTTGTAGAGTGAGGCTCAACTTGATGTATACAGGAGGCTCCATGCTAATCATGTCAACATAACCTTCAACAACATCCATTTCAATAATTATCCAGGTTAATGGTATTGATACTTTGGGAAGTGAGAAAATATCCCTAGTATTTAACCCAAGGGAAAGGGCAGTGGGAGTGAAATAGGGAAGCTCAGTCTCCTCTTAGCACAGGAGTGCCTGAAATACAGTCATAGCTCACAGGATCTAATGATATTAGCCTCCAATTCTGCAATGCCTTGTAGTCTTTGCTGCAGATCTTCTAATGTGAACTTCTGTGATTTAAGCTATTGAACTGCTGGCAATTAAAGTGAGTCAAAGTAAAAATGAACATTTCCTTCTCCTGCTTATCATGTGACCATTACTGTCTCATGCTACCTTGGTAAATTTGTCTGAATCCATCC
Source organism: Piaya cayana (assembly GCA_013389865.1). NCBI lineage: Eukaryota > Metazoa > Chordata > Aves > Cuculiformes > Coccyzidae > Piaya > Piaya cayana. Next base: position 273,129 of record WAAB01019262.1, read on the forward strand.
CTTTGTCTGCTTGTGTTGCCTGTTTTTCAATTTTCTAGCACAGTGCAAGTGAAAAACAACAAAGAAAACTGAGGAACTGGAGCATCCCTACCTTTGCTAAGATGGGAACAACAAACCTTAGTCTTTGACAAGGGTTAAACACTCTGCCATTAGCAGGGTAAAATTGCTCTGTTTTCTTGTCCGGACACCAGTAACTTCTAGCCTACCTTGCCTACTACCTCAGCCTACACAGGCCTGACGAAATGAGCAGTTTTCCCTCTCAGGAGGGGAGCCTAGTGGGCCCTGTAAATCTCAGGGACCATAGCCTGCTTTTGGAGACCTGCTCAGCCCTTCAGCGATGGGATCTAGCACACTCTGACAAGCAGTTGGGAATGCTGTGCACACAATCTCAGCAATTTAATTAGAATCAAATTAGTTATTTAATCAGGACGTCAGCTTGAAACAGAGAAAAAGTAAAATTAAAATCTGTTTTTTTCTCTTCCTCCCCACACCTCAAGAATCAACTGATGAATGTGTAAAGTAGCAAGGTGATAATAGCTGTTAGTTCCTGCTGTACAAAAGCTTCATTAAGCTTTTGCTGAACTCTGCTGGTATATTCCTTCAAGTCATCCATCAACAGATAGCTTGAATCTGATCTAGCTATTGATCAACTTGTTACTCTGATAGCCGATCTAGTCAAATTCCCATATATTCATTCTCAACATACCTCAGTGAAAGAGAGAAATACTCTCCACCTTGTTCAGAGACTAGTTAGCTTCGGGATCTAAACTAGTTATGTGAATAGTATTAGAAATAAAGGCAAAAGCAATTTTATAAAGTCACATGGGTAGCTTATGATAGAACAAGGGGAGAAACAAGATCTTTCTGGTCCCAGACATCCATCCTAACCAATGACCTATTCTTCCCTCTGACTCAGAAGGAAAGATTTTTAGCAGGAAGACAAAGCAGTTGTTTTGGGGTATTTTTGTCTTAGAGTCATAAATCACTGAAGCATTTGGGAATGAGCCACTAATCAAAACAAAATTCAACACTGGTTTTTTTTATAGCTTTATGACTAAAAAAGCTGAGCTGTGACTCAGATGAAGAACAAACTGCCTCTGACACACACTGTTCAGCTAATGCCTGTCCTGTACTTACCTTCAGAATCTCCAGAGAAAAGTCTTCTTCCCTTTTTCACTAATCATCTCTGATGTGTAGTTGGCCAAGCGATCTGCACCGTGACATCAGGGGTATTCTGAATTAGCTTCTTCACACACAGAGAAAAACAGATGGAGAAGAGAATACCTTGCTGCCCAGAGCAGTGGGTTGTCATTTGTGCTTCGTAAGTACAAAATGCTGCCCTCCTGATGCAGGTGTGTTATTAAACACACTTTTCACAGGTGCAAACGGTTTTACAAGGTGTAAAGGAGGGGCTGGGTGAGCTGCTGAATTTGTTCCTGCTTGCTGTAGCACAAAGAAGGTAGAGGGAATTCCTCTTTCCTTCTTGACTTTACTACTTAAATTGCTTTATTAGATGAACCAAGGCAAAGGAGAGAAAAAAATAGATTGGGTCAAACTGATTTATTTTTTCTTCACTCTTTCTCAATAAAGTGAAACACCCAGACCAATTCAGTTTATGATATGCTTTGGAGGGATAACATTCACAGTCCAGGAAGAATAACTGCTTTTCTTCCCTCTCCTGTGTTTCCACATAAGTAAGAGTTCAGTACCTACTTATATGGAATAAAGAGAAACTAATTTTCAATTTCTTTTCCTCTCTAAATAAATTTAAACCCAATCTCATCTCTGAGAAGACTGCCCTAATCACCATCATCTGTGTGCCCTCTGTGCTCCTCCCTCTGGTTCCACTCTTGTTGATTACATAAATTTAGATCACAGGGGTAATAAAGCCCTTGTTCTTGGTGGGGAAACTAGTTATACTTAAAGAGATGTGGCACTAGGCACTTCCATTGAGCTACTGCTTTATATCTGGCAAGAAATCACGTGGTGATTCAGTTTTGTATTTTAAATAGCACTTAAATGGTTTTTTGCTCCCACCCCATCTCCTTCAATAGCAACATGCACAACTTTTCTTTTTTATTTATCCTACTCATGGCCCATCTTCCTCTCCTGTCATTTTGCTTTCTATCCTCACCCCCTTAAGGTAATGCTCTGGTTCAATACAGATGCTGGGTGGAGGCTGCAGGCAGTAAGGAGCTGATATGCGCCTACCCAAAGCCCTAGGATTAAGGAGAACTGATAAAGTAGAAATGGGATAAAGAACTGAACTGAAAATTGGAGATGACTTTCTAAGGTGAGTGATGGCACTGCTGAGTCCTAGGGAAGATAAACAGGACCCTTCAGCTTCTTGGTGTGTAAGTCCTTATGGCAAAATCAGGGGCTGGGTTTAATAGCCTGATTTACCTCTGTAAGAATTAATTGATAAGTTTTGCTGTAGTTGGTTGGTATGTTTAATTATCTTGTCATATATATTTGTCTTGTATCAAGAGATAACATGCAGACAAAATTCTGATATGGATAAATAACCTGAAAGAACAAATGTCCTCTTAGAGTTGCAGGGATTTATTGATATGTTTAGTTACCTTGTAAGGTGTAGTTGTCCTAGGTCAAAAGATAACCTGCACAAAGCCTCCAGACATGGTTGGATAACCTAAAAAAATAAACATCCTTTGAGGACTTACACAGTTCTTCGTCTAAAACTAGTATGTGTACCTACTGCATTTGTAAGATGTGATGGCTTTTTAGAAGGGCATCTGATTCAGCGCTGAATTGTAAAATAAAAATATTATTGCCTTTGCTTTGAAGACTTTGTCCTTTTCAATATTTTATCAGTGAATGAGTGTTTCTCACACCTGTACTGCCTTTGAAGAAACAGTCACACAAGCTCATGAATCTGGTAAAATGCAGAGCCTCTTCTGAAACTGAGTCTGTAGCAGTCAAGGTCTAAGCTTTTTTTGTCATTTTGGCCTTGTTTCAACAGCTAACTGCATTGTGTGCACCATTGATCTCAGGAACAATTTGCAACCAGATTAAATCTCTGCTAATGTAATTGGTGTAAATTCAAGCCTGGCCTAGCCTGTGTTGAAGGGAACGTGCTCAGCAGTGCTGCACGCAGGCTGCTTGAGAGCACCTGGAGAAAAACACATCTGTGCAGCTGTGAGCCTCCTCTGGGGCGTGCAGAGGCAGGAGCTAAGGCCAGAGTGTCTGAGTTCTTCCCTAACCTCTTAGAAGGTGGAGGATATTTATATGCTGCTTTTGAGTTTGTTTTATAGCTCTTGTCCTATTGTGCCTTTTGACTTTGTGTCACCTTTATGCCTGCCTTGACCGTGGTGAAAGGTATTGAACAATGATAGTGCACAAAGGACTTGCAGAAACACAGGTGGATGACTTCTGCTGAGCTGAGGAGAATCTTAACTAGCATTGCTTTTTGAAGTTTCTGGTACCGTCTATGTAAATATCTGTTGAATCACACTGAGATCTGTCTGTGGTGACCGTGAACTCTGATCTTGTGAGCATTAGATATAGACACAGTAAAGAAAAAATCAGCTGTTTAGTATCACGGTTTTTTTTCAAACTTGCTTGTAAGGGAAAGCTAAGCCCTACTTTGCTGCATCACAGCAGGGTAGGAAGGAATGGATACAGAAAGCAGAAGCTGTGCGTTTTCTGTCTGGCAGGAACATTCCCCATGGGCTTGCTAGATGGTGACACTGGAGAGGAGAGCTAATCCTGTCCTGAAAAAATAGCCTAAGTTTCACTATCTGATTTTGTCTTAAATTTATTTATTTATTAAAGTCTACTTCTGGCGTATTTAATTTCTCAGTACCTTCTGTCATCTTACCCATTTCTGTGTAGCAGGCAAACTTTAAAAAAGTTATTACGATGCCACTACAACCATTACAGTGGGCATGACAGAAAAAAGCCTGCAAGCTCTTTGTCTCATAGAAATGAATTGCAGTATTTGGAGGAGGTGAGTGGGACACCTACATGTGCAGAAGTAGGCTATTCCATTTCTCTTTCTCTTCTCTCTCTTCACCTTCTGTTCGGAAATGAGCTCTTATACAGAAGGCCCTTCCCGCCCCCAGTCATTACCAGATTCAGTAGAGGGGCAGTGAGTGTGCATTCATTTTAGGAGCTGCAAAGCCCAAAGAGGAACCCTTGCTCAAAGTCGTGCATGGTGGTACTTGCATTTGTATTTCCTAATTCCAAATCCAGGATTTCTCTGTTGTGATCTTATGCAGCTTTAACTTGGTTTCTTTTGAGTTTCAACTTCAGCATATTTTTGATTATTATTAATGTGATTATGGCCATTTCCTCCTTTTAGTTAATCTATTTCTGTCCTGTGGAGTAGTCTTTCAGCCTAGTTAGCAATGAAGAAAAAAGCTTTGTTCGCTTCATAATCTCCTGTGCAAATAGCACATTTTCAGTGCAGAGATGTTCGACCCAGCTCTCCAGCTCAGTAGTCTTGTGTGCTACCAGAGTGCGAGCTACAAAACATCAACATCTGGCTTAACTGACAAGATTAATCCTGTGCTTCAACCTCGCATTTTTTGTTAGTTCAAAAATATTGCCCAGATTTCCATACTATGAAAAAAAAATCCAACTCTTCACTTGCAGAAACTAGATTGCATGTATGCATGTTTTTCTAAATATAGCTGGTTTGTATGAACTACTAGTAACTCCATCAGGTAGTTTTTCTATAACAACCTGTAGCATAGATGTTTTGGTTGAGTAGTAATGCAAGTAAGTACAGTGATGGGCAAAATCAAAACATTAAGAAACATGTATGAATTTACCTGAAAAACCTTTGTTTTGGGAATGGGACAAACATGATAGGCTTCTATATTATAAATGTCACATCATGAGGCCCTTTGTGATAAGGGCTCTATGTCCTGGTAAAAGGCATATAAGACAGTTTGGAGGTTGAGAAGTCAAGGCCAGTTGTCGCAATGTTACAAGATCTATATGAGATCTAATTCTGTTCAGGTTGTCATACCACTTGTACTTGTTCCAAAAACACTGTTAAGAAAACTTTTCTTTATCCAAAACAAGAAAACATTACCTAGGAGACTAGGACAGTCATGGGTTGACCCGCTATACTACTAGGATAAAGTTTCTCAGTGTGGAAAAATCTTTAACAGTAGATTTTCTAAGCAACGTGGGTAAGGTATGTGGATGTTATTTATATGTTGGTCACTTAGATGGCAGCTGCCATACCCAGGCCTTATTCTTGTCTACTGTCTTCTACGGTACACTAAATATTCACTGCAATATGTTTGGCAGTTTTTGCTAATTTCCCTATATATCTTAAAATGCAACATTTCCATTGGCTGGATGTTCACTGTAAACACATTAATCATCCTGAATTCTTCCTGGATCCAATTGCAGGATATACACTGTTCTGTAGAATTAATGCGTATTCAGATAGAGAACAGGANTCAACTCTCCACTTGCAGAAACTAGATTGCAAGTATGCATATTTTTCTAAATATAATAACTGGTTTGTATGAACTACTAGTAACTCCATCAGGTAGTTTTTCTATAACAACCTGTAGCATAGATGTTTTGGTTGAGTAGTAATGCAAGTAAGTACAGTGATGGGCAAAATCAAAACATTAAGAAACATGTATGAATTTACCTGAAAAACCATTGTTTTGGGAATGGGACAAACATGATAGGCTTCTATATTATAAATGTCACATCATGAGGCCCTTTGTGATAAGGGCTCTATGTCCTGGTAAAAGGCATATAAGACAGTTTGGAGGTTGAGAAGTCAAGGCCAGTTGTCGCAATGTTACAAGATCTATATGAGATCTAATTCTGTTCAGGTTGTCATACCACTTGTACTTATTCCAAAAACACTGTTAAGAAAACTTTTCTTTATCCAAAACAAGAAAACATTACCTAGGAGACTAGGACAGTCATGGGTTGACCCGCTATACTACTAGGATAAAGTTTCTCAGTGTGGAAAAATCTTTAACAGTAGATTTTCTAAGCAACGTGGGTAAGGTATGTGGATGTTATTTATATGTTGGTCACTTAGATGGCAGCTGCCATACCCAGGCCTTATTCTTGTCTACTGTCTTCTACGGTACACTAAATATTCACTGCAATATGTTTGGCAGTTTTTGCTAATTTCCCTATATATCTTAAAATGCAACATTTCCATTGGCTGGATGTTCACTGTAAACACATTAATCATCCTGAATTCTTCCTGGATCCAATTGCAGGATATACACTGTTCTGTAGAATTAATGCGTATTCAGATAGAGAACAGGGGGAAAAGTAAGAACATTTAACTTTGATTAATTAAACTGTATTAATTTAACAGATGGTGTGTTCTGACACCCACCAGGCTTGGGTTTAGATTTGTGATAGTTTAAAGAGGGATCAGTGCCTCCATTATTATATACAGTTTGAATCTCTACACAGTCCACAGATGTTCAACTTGGTGTTTTGTGTCATTTTTCTTCTGCTCATGGTTGGTAGGGACAGATTCAATCCTGGGGTTTGCAGAGGCTTTATACAGCTATCTTATAAATCTGAGTCCTTGCTAAGAAATCCTTATTTTGTTGTATGCAAGCAAATCTTGATCTTTACTATCAGGATAGAAAGATTTAGGGGTGAATTTCCTTTCATTATTAATTAGTATAGGGAACTCCCACTATACTTTGGTTATTTTCAGAGGAACTTTCTGAGAGTTCTAATTTCCTTGTTGGAAAATTTATTTAGAAAGAGCAAGACTTTACCTCTATAGCCTTTCTAGGGGGACTCTCATAACAGATGTTTTCTTCTTGTTGATCACTTTGGCCAATGTGTATGCTAGTGTTCTGAAATACTGTTGGGTGAATCATATTTTATATGTAGGTATTTGCCTTTGTCTGATACAGGAACAGCTAGTGTTGGACTTCTCTAGGGTGCACTAATGCACTAATATCCCTTTTATCAGTGTTACCAAAAATAAGCAGATTTTATCTATTAAGTCCATCTCTCCCAATTTTCCCATTGCTGTAGCATCGCCTAGTAACCATCTACAGGTTATTAGGACTATGCTTACACAGCCTGAAACTTGCCAGAACACTTACCATGAACTCCAGGAACCAGAATCTGCTTTTTGTTGTTATACCTGCTCTTAACGACTTGCATGGCCTAGATTTCATTGGTGAGATTTTCTTTCTGTTCCTCCCTCTTCCTATATTATTAGCATTTTCTAGAGGCTTTTTAGTATATCTGTTTCATCATAGAATTGTGACTAGCAGTGGCTTGTGAACACATGTGTTTGGTTACCTTATGGTCACTGTCTCACACTCATTCAGCACAGGCTTTCTGCCTGTCAAGAGAGATGTCTCCAAAATTGGCAGTTTATTACTCACCTACAGTCACTATTATCTCGAACACCCTTGGGAATCCAAGACTCATTAGATGCCAGGTTCCTTACACATTTACCATCCATCTTTGAATAACAGATTCATTAGCCGCTTGTGTGTATTTGATAGAAAAGTGAAGTAAGGAAATAACAGTATTATTAGGCAGAATGTAAGGATAAAGTAATACATTTGTTTAAAACCATGGATTTGCAGTAAAAAGCAAGTTATGCTAAGCCAAAATGCATCAGGGACTCTTTTGAGTTAGTACTCATAACCTAGTCAAACTTCACTGGACTTGCTGTGCCTGATCTTGCAGCTCCTTCCTGCACCCCATGTTAGAGGGGCCGGTGTGACTTGCTCCTTCAGTTGCCCAGATGGCACATCTCAGCCCTGTTCATTTACCTTCCACCTCTTCCTTCGCTCATCCCATCTGGTGAGAGTCCACAAACACCTCCTGCTCTTGGAGAAATACCTATCATTCCTTTTAATTAGTCTGTTTCTAGTTTTAGGCTCCGGGCTGCTTCTGGTTTCTTTTCAGCCTCTTAAAACTCAGTGGCACTACTCAATACCTCTCATGATATAAGTTATAAGCAGTACTAGCTTCTTTCAAGATTTATGATGCTTCGCTTGCTTCGAGCTCTTCACAGAATTTACAAATGACACATAAACACAACAAAAGACTGATTTGTGAGCTGGGTTGTGCAATGCTTTACACATGCTTTTTTATATTTAGGAGAGCCCTTCAGGGCCCCCTTCTGTAAGCTCGTCTTACAGGGTTGTATAGATTGTGTTGCAGGCAGGAAAGCTGCTGATATTTTGGCTCCCAGAGTTACTTAGTAACTATGAGTGGTTTCCCAGGCAAAGCTTCCAAGTACCAACCTCTAAGAATAGTCAAACTGTACCTCTAGAGCAGCACACAGCTTACAGATCACTTGGTCTCCGTACCATGCAATACAGCAGCAACTGTAATTTCTGAATTTCAAGCATTATTTATTTTGCAACTTATGTCCTGAAATGAATGTATATCTCCAACAGAGAGGATTTTACTTATTTTAGCTTATGTTACTTTGGCAGGCATGTTGCAAAACTAAAAATATTACCGCTATTAGTTAGAATTACACTGGGGCAATGGGACCTGAGTATATTAACATAGGCTAAATTCACAGAATAGGGGGGAAAAAAGTAAGTATTTGCTTTAGAATTTGATAATTTATTCTGGTTATCTTCAAAGGTAATTGTCTTAACACTTCAAACTGTCTAGTCCTTCTGTTCTTGAACACCAGTATTGAAGAAAGGTAGTAACGCTGGTGGGAACAGTGGAAAAAGCTACAGCAGAGGAAAGGCAGATGAGAGAATGGATGGTGCTTAGCTTGTGTCAGACCTGGGGCTATCATCTGAGGCAGACCTTACACATATGAGAAATGTATATCTCTGTAGTATTACTTAAAATTATTAGGATTCATTATCTGGAATGAGTAATAAATCGTGGCATAATGAAAATTTGGAGTTACGTACTTAGTGGCTTAAAATTTTAGGCAAGTGAGGCAACAGTAATGCTGCCAGTAGTTACAGGAAGACCATAATAGAAATAATTTTTCTTTTGTGCATTTTTCTTTATAGATAGGAAACAGGAGCTAATAATTTTGATAACTCTATTGGATAAGCTTGGGATTTGTGTCATTTCTTAACTAAACTCCATTGCAGACAGCTAAATCATTCTGCATCGGTGCCAAAATCTGACAGCACCACATTGCTGTTCCTATTTTAAACTGCATCACTTGCAGGATGCTAGACTGCCAGGGATGCTATGAAGGCACTGCAAGGGAGAAATATGAAGCTCTAAAGACAATATGCTATCTTGCATTATATACTTGTTTCAGCTAAAAATAGAATGTTTGAATCACATCAGTATGATTTTAATTTTCACAAGGACACCTCTAAGGAATTTCCTAATTTTGAGAGTGTCTGTAGGTGTCCTTTGTGCCAAAAGTGACTCTACATCACCAAGTGATGCAGTATAGCACTAAGCAGCCTCAGTCATGCTTAGGTATTTCTCTTGTCAGCATTCTCAGGTGACTCTGCTCAAAGTAGCACTAGGAAATCTGGAGCTTCCTAAGGCAGCTGAAATTCCAGCCTCTGCAGAAGGTGGTGATGCAGTACTATAGCATGTTAGGTTGCTTGAACCAATAAAGAGCACATGCTGGGTCCTCCAGATATTTTCACACATCTTTAACAAGGACTGCACTAAGAGTATGTGATTATGTATCAGTTTTTCAGTATTGGCTAGCTACATGAGATCTTGGTAAATGCCAACTGTCAGTGCATTCAGCTGTTAGGTTGGGGTATTTCTTGCTGTGTTTGGGGTGTTAAAATTGGCAAAAAGCACGTTGAATTCTTCAGTGTGTGTGATATGGCAGCACAACTTTAAACTATGGAGATTTAATCATTATAACACTACACAAAGGTTCAGTCTGAGCAGCTCTCTTAGTAGAGCTATTATTTCGTTTCTGATATTTACATGGCAAGGCTATGCAAGCTCATAAAATTTCCAAAATACAGATATAAAACCCTTGATTGCTTGGAGCCTGAGCCAAGTTACTATTTGGGTAATTGCATTCTGTCTATTTAAAATTCACACATCAATTTTCAGTTTGATATTGATTGGACTCTCCTTCACTTTCTTGTACTAAACCATCTGCATGCTTTTAGACAGTCACTGCAGTTTATTTTCCAGGTAGTTGCATTTCAGTCCCTGACATGGGTCTGGACGAAAGATGTCCAGGCTGCTTCAGTGCCATTGGCAGTTAGAGTGGCTTCTGTCCTGCTCAATGAAGCAAGATTTGCTCCCGCTGCCACCCTGTCTTGGTTCCAGCAGCTGCCCCTCTTCCTCAGCTGGGGAGGTCACCCCTGCCTCCACAAACCAACACGATCTCTGCCAGTTCCACCCCAGGAAGTGGCTGAGGTTATTTTCTTTTCTTTGGCATTTAGTCCCTTTAGAAACATGGCCTGGAAGAAACCTTGTGCATTAAACTAAAGCCTATGCCCTGCGATGTTGGCAGCCACAGTTTATAACATACTGTCCCATCCTAAGCTGTGGTGGGTTGTATTGCTCCCATTACTCCTATTGAAAAGCTGTTCCAGGCTCTCACTATTTAAGTGGTGCAAACTGACCTCAAAAGGCCTGAAATGGTAATCAGCTTACTTGCTTTTGGACTGCATCCACCTCTATATTTTAATGTTCCAAGAGAATATGCCTAACATGAATGTGAACTTTGCTGAAAAAGCAATGCATAAATGAAAGGTCCCAGACAGTTCGGTGGAAAGGTCCCTGAATACTTGGCTGGAGAGGGGAAAAGAAAAGATATATTTTTCATTTTTATCCTGAACTTTCCATGAAGCAGCCCAATAAATGCTTTCTGCTGGTTCCAGATAATTCATTATATGGAGGAGACAAGAATATATATCTACTTCTTGTTGCCTATATTGCTGATGAACAGTTGTTGAAAAGCTGTGATGCACAATGAGAAGAAAGTCCTGGAGCTAACCATAATTAATGTTGTTCTGACACTATGGTAAATCATTAGTAGTTGTATTGTTTTAATCTAGCTTTTTTTTAACTTGCATGCCTGTAATGTCCACTGGGTATGGAGGAGGAACCTTCCTGTGTAAACACTCTTGTATACTCTTCCTTTTTGTAATTAGCATGTGTCAATAAAACTTGGAAGAATCTGCTGGAGCCACTTGATGCACGCTTAACTTTGTTTGTGCTGGTGTCCCTTGTAGTCCTTTTTAAACAGAAGATAATTATCAAGAAAATAAATACAGCTACAAATCAAGATGCTGTGTCCTGGTTACATTTGGCCGTCTGAAAGCTGTATCCGTAGTCTGTTTAACCATTGAGATCTCTGCTATAAAACATGGTCGCTTCCCCTTTCTGCCTCTCCAGCTGCTTTCCTTGTGTGGGATGAGTCGCCTTCGATAGATGTCTTTCTCCTCTAGCTGCAGAGATAACTATGCCTCTATTCTTTGATTAAAGCTACTCAAATGTACAACATAGTTAATAAAGATGTTATTTATCTTACGTAAACTTCATTTATGTTTAAAATTTGCTGCCAATCTTCTCTTAGTGGACCATGATTAGCAATACAAGTCCTGTACTATTGAAAGACTTTGGTGCATGTAATCTACATATTTTGAAGCTGTGCTTTTTATTTTTTTAAGGTGTAAACTGAAGCGAAAAACACATGCACCTCATTCACTCAGGTAAAAAATTTAGAAACATAGTGCAGAAAGAGGGCCACATATATCATTTTAATAATAACGTGTATGATATATTCAGTGTTATCTTTTCTATGACGAATATTTATCTTGCAATAAATCTTGGTTCTTAAATTAACATATTAGCAGTGGGTGGAAATATTGAAGATTTGAAAGCATCAAAATACCTGAAAAAGCAAGATATCTAGTGATATTCAGAGCAAGCTGCAACTACCTTTTCTAGGCCAAATATTTGTTTACCGCTTTTACTGCATTTGTGAAAATAAGCAATTAAACATATATGAAAGAAACTTATAGAAAGATAAAAATTCAAAAGCACAAAGGGAGGAAGGAATAGGGAATGGCTCTGATAAACCTCTAGGACCTACTGAAGGAAGATCTTAACCTGTATTCTCAACTGCAGGGTTCAAAAGAAACATCACACTGTGGGATGTGCTGCAAAGCTGGTCCAACTATGTGAACAATTATGGCTGATTGTCCCTGTTCAAGCAATCAAGAGAGCATTCATTTGTATTTCTTTAATTCTTGGATTACCCTGAGATATATAGCATACTAATGCTTTTATAACAGTAAAAATGTTATTTGAAGGTGACCTGTAATATCTTGAGGTAGTAGCCTTTATGGAGCAGCTGCCCTGTGCTGCAATATTCTCTGTCTGGTTGTGAACAAACTAGAACTGGACAGAAAAATATCACAAGCTTATATTTTCCTGAAGGAAAAGAAAGAAGTGAAATTGTCTTTTACTTTGATTTTGTTGAGTTCCATTAAAAAAAAGTCAGTCAATTAATTGTTATAGAATAGCTCATTTAAGCCCAGACAAGCCAAGAATTACACTGAAGAAGAGAAAATAAAGGTTGAATTATTGTGTGAACATTGCTTTTGACCAAGTTAAAAGTGTAGTTAACAATGCTACAGCTAAATATCTCAAGGCTCATTTTCTGCGTTTTGCTGTGAACAAAACCCTCAAAAGGCAATTCAAAAGCCTGATATAGGAGACAATCATATCATAACTTCATCTGTAGGCTCAGTTAATGGCTTGCAATGATTGTATGTATTTCCACAATGATCGGGATGTTTGTGTACTGTATACAGACATCATAAACCTCAGGCTGGAAGTGGTTCCTAGTTCTGAAACTGTAACTTTTATTTGCCGAGTTGGCAAGAGCGATACCTTTACTGAAACTGCCCTGTCTTCAAACAGTCTCATGGCTGATGTGCACTACTGGGAGCCTGAATATAGCTCAGGAAAAAAAGAATGTGTCACTGGCACATCAGATGAAATTCTGTGCAATTTAAATGGTGTTACCACATTTTAATGAGTATATTTCTCTAGAGAAATATAAGTAAATATCTGAAATAGTCTGCCAAGGAGCTAAGAAAAACAGGAATGACTTATTAAATAATTATAACTAATTTTGCTTACTTCTGAGTATTCTAAAAGCACGCCAAAAATTCTTATAAAATGAAAGTATCAACATGTTGAAAACATATGATTTTAATATGCTATATTTGAAAACTTTTTAGAAACTGGCTGCTTTTAAGTAGGTTAAGATCTGGTGGAAGATAGTTATTCTCAACTTCCTTGTAACACAAAGGCCATTGAAACAGAAATAGACCACCAGGAGCAAACAGTGATTTTCCAGATAGAATTGCACTGGGGTAAAAATAGTGCAGGTATCTAAACTTCAACAGATATTTCTACATAACCCTAACCTGATGAGCATGAATAACCAATAGGGAAGCACAAACATACTTTGGAAAACTTCAGTTTAATTTTATTATTTTGGCAAGTAAAACACTGTAATGAAAATAGTGTGTGTTCATCCCTTATTTAAAGTTAGCATTTCTTTTATTAAAATGTGCTATGTTATCTGCATGCAGCAGTTGGCTCTCTTCCTTCTATCTCCTTTTTTATGAAGCTGTTCTTTCATATATAGCTGTGAATTATTCCCTCTTTCACCATCCGAATGGAGGCAATGTAATATGTCAAAAAGATGACTGGAGCCCAACGGGTTCTAGCGCAAGTTCTTTTGCTCTGTTATAGCAACATAACTTAAATACTGAAGGAACTTTCTTTTTTCAAGATCTTTATTTTATTAAGAGAAGGAGTAGAGGATCAGAAATCCCTTGATGTCATTAGTGCTCAATCCCATTGAATAGACCCTACAGACTTCTTTAATTACCAACAAAACATTTTGAGCAGATGTCCACAAAATGAATTATCTGCTGTTTGCCAGAAACTACTTCTGGCAGGCAGTGTATCAGGTAAATAAAAAGAGAGATTGAAAACATGAATAAAACATGAGTAGAACAGCCTAGGGCATTTTGATCCTTATAGATTCAGAAGCACCAATTGAATCTATAGGGGTGCAGAAGGTAGGGGTGTGCTGCCATATGAAAATAAGTTGAAAGGAGTCAACTTTGAAGGAAACACTTTTAACGAGCATTTTCTCATGTTAGCAGCAGTATTACTGTGCCAAGTAATAGAAAACACTTCAGGATATGGGATGGCAGCAGTTTTCAGAGTTTACCACAGGAGACAGTGAATCTGTATTTCTAGCATCAGTTTGAGCCCTGCATGTCACACAGGCCAGTATCTTGGATTCTTAAATTTAGCAGAAGCTGCAAATACTGGAAGTCCTGTTATTCTGCCATGGGCAAGGACATTGCTATGTAATTTATCCTTAGTTTGAGAATCCAGCGCAAAATATTTAATTCCTACGAGGAATGTGCATGGTGCTTTCCTAATTAAGGCAGGCTGCTCCATACTATTAGGATCATGAAAGCCTGGCCTCTACCCTACAAAAAAGATGAACATTGCATTTAGTAAATTTGCAAATAGAAATGCTCTTCAAGAGGTCAATTTCAGGTTTTAGAATAATCACCTTTATGTTAGTACGTACAGTCCTGAGATTACATTTTAAAAATCTATCTGTATGGCATCATTTCAGGCAACTTGGTATAGGATCAAAGAAAAGAAGACATCAGTTATTCAGAAGGAAGGATGTTCCCAAAGACTTAGTATTTAATTAAAACATACTGTGTTTTGTACTTTTTCATGGAATAGTAAGAGGTTTATAGTACTTCAGGAACAGATATTGTCCTACATCCACACCCCAAATTGTATCATGTTGGACAAAACTCACTGGTTTGTTGTTCCAGAGAGAAAGAACCCATAAAATTGAAATTTTAGCAAGGATCTAAACACCAAGAAATATAAATTAAAATATTTACATATGGAAAAAATTGCCACAGAAGTGTTAGAGGAAAAGATAGGAGGACAGCATTATTGGAGGAGGTTGACTTGCCTTCCCTGGAGGTGTTTAAACTGTGGGTGGATGAGGCACTGAGGGACAGGGTTTAGAGAGTGGTGGGAATGGTTGGACTCAATGATCCGGCGGGTCTCTTCCAACCTGGTGATTTTATGATTCTATGATTTGAAAATTGTGATTAAAAGAACTGAATAGGTAGGTAGGTAGCTTCATAAATAATTAACCAGATTTATTCGTGGTGGTTTCATTAAGAGCATTGATAAATTAATGCCAAGCAGAAGTCTGTTTCTTTTCAACAGTCTTGACCTGTTCAGTGGAACCATTGTAGTTACTAATTCATACAGGATTATACATTTGAGATGCCTAATTATAACAGTTGAGTTTCGGAAACGACAATGTTCTCTTTCCTTCAGGGATCTGTAATTTATTCCACTGCCTTGAACTTGGGTTATGCAATGTGCCAAAATAAATTTTGCAAAGGTTCTCTTAAATCCTGCTATCTTTGGATCATAGTGTATGTGTGAAGGAAGCATGTTGAGAGGATTAAAAATGAGAGAAAGAATTACCATTTTAATACATTTGATTCGTCCACAAGGAGACAATAGAAGGTTTTCAGCCTCCATAAATCTACTTTAATGTATGAAAACAGTTCAGAAAAAAAATTATATTATCCCATTGTCTTCATGACAGCAATAGCAGAGAGGCCTGTGCTAGAAAGGCCAGGATAGCTTATTTACTGAAGAAATCTGATGGTTTGTTTTGCTTTGCGGGAACAGCTTCCTTTACCATATTTTACTTCCTCATTGCATTAATTTGTGTGAAGTCTGATGTATAAACTGCTAGCAAAAGTGGCTACACTTTAAAAAATGTGGCTGATGCCATCTTTCCCTTTGAAAATTCCAGCGCAGAAGGTGGCTAATGTTTTTGGGGTTTTTTTACATGATGATGCTTAAAGCTGCTGAGATATTAGAACAATAAGTGTTTGAAGAAAAGAATAATCTATTTATAAAGAATCAATAAGGTGTTGTCATGGGAAACATGAAGCACTCAAAAGGAGGTTTCCTAGAATAGAGGATTTTCTTGGAGAGAGAATGACTCATACACGTTCTTTGTGACTGTTGCTGTATCATTGCCTTCATTCATGTGGTGCTCGACTCTGCCCAGTTCAAGGGCAGAATTCTCCGCATGTAGATCATCAAGCAGTAGAAACCAGAAAAAATACTTGCTAGGATGTCCCATGAATGTTACAAAGGTTGGATAAAAGAGCTTTTTAGGCAGCAACACAACAATACAACTTATGGAAGAAGATCTGTATGAGTGTTGCCTTTGGAGGATGTTCAAGTATGCTGGAGAATTTTCAAAGGGGATTATTCTAGCTATGGGGTTGCAAAGCTAAAAGGTGGTATGGTTAGTTTGCTGGAATTCAGAGGAGAAAGACTGATTTTTTTCATGGCTTTGTTTTCACTATATATAACACTACACATTACTTCATTTGTGCTTGGACATTCTCAGCTCTAGAAGGTACATGAAAGTACATTTATACAATTTTTCACTGCTTGGGGAGAATATTAATATCCATAATATGTGACATTACTGTCTTGTGTTGCTACAGTGAACAGTACCCCATCAGCCTCTGAAAAATGATGATAAATTGGAGTGTTTTCCTAGCGAATCATGCAGGGTTTTTCATATGGGGTCAGCAAGCCTTTAGACATCTAAGCGATACAATAAATAGTTTTGTTCTAACCCTTTCTGCCTTACTACAAAGGCAACATAGCTAGATTGTAAGCCTAGTGCAAGGACATGGTTTGTGCTACTGTGCATTTTCTGTAATATGAACTGAAGGTGTCAGTTGTGATGTTGCTGGCTCACTACTCTTTTGCTGTCTCTGAATTCAGTTTACAATGAAATGAATTGGAACAAAGCCAAAGATAACTCTGGATGTCAGAAATGGTATCTTTAAAGTGATTCTGGATGCACAGGCAGCCAAAGAAGTTCAGTCTCTCTTCAAAGTCATGATGTAAGTATTGTAATGCAGATTACATTGATTTGCAACCAGTTACTGACAGCTAGCAGGAATCTTTTAAAGATTCTCCACAGTGTTCATGGAATAAAAAGCACTCTGCATGAACGGGAAGCTGTGTTTCCATGCAGATGATCCATCCTAAAAATAGTATCAATGTTATCATATATGTAAGGCAAAATTCAAGTCTGTATAATAAATTTTGACTATGATAGCTTTCACCTCATACCATAAACAGTATTTATATTTAAGCACATAAGTAAGGCCGCTGACTTGCATTCATGCTTAAGTACTTGCTGGTTATTTTTTAGTAATTAACTTATAGTAGAGAGGCAATAGAAATACTGACTTTCAATATACTGGCAGTAAGTTTGCTGTGGTTCCAAACTACCCTTGTGCAGGACTGGTATGCAGGTGTATGATGAATGGGAGTTGACAAGATTCTACAATAAATACTTGAAATACCAAAGCAATGACTACTGAAGCATAAAAGTAGTACTGTACTGGACCATAATTCAAACCAGCATTCAATTTAAAAATGTAATAAGAGTAATAGAAAAGATTAACTTTCATAGGAAATTACAGTTTGTGTGCTTAAGTGCATGTTTTTATGAAGTTCAGTTTCCTGGAGGCTTTATGTTTCTGCATCAAAGTTACCAGAATCATTTTAGATTGTAGCTCCATTCAGCAATGTTATGGCACTCTGCATACAGTGCTCACAAGGACTGCTTCCCACAGGGACCTAGTTTTTCAAAAGATATCTCTATGTTTGAAGTGTTACCGTAGTACGAGCACTGTAAACTGCAGCGTGTGCTCATATCTTTTATTTGTATGTAAAGGCTTCTGCAAGCCTTTAGGATTACACCTAGACGATCGCCATAGTCACATACACAAATGTGCATACAAGAGGAAGGTTCTCCAAAATCTAGTTCTGTATGGAAGAAATAGAAGTGATTTAGGTACAATTCACTGTTTGTCCAATGCCATAAAATATGCCCTGCCTTCTCTAGCTTTCCATCATGTGAGATCTAAGTGATGTAATATGCAACCTTCTTACAAATACTCTGATGTGTTGCTGAAAAAAATTGTCTGGCTAGTAAAAGGTGCTTCACTCTCTGAAACTACAGATACAAGCTCAAAGCGTGCTCACCGCTATGATTCTTTTCTTTCCTGTTACAGTGGATACAAAGATAGGAATTTAAGAGATTTGCCAGTAACCAGGGCAAAGACTAAAACATGTCCTCTGAGTCCCTGGATAACACTGCAATTCTTGTGGTTCTCTTCCTGATAAAAACTCAGTCTAATAACTAGTCTAATCTTAAAAATTTGAAACAAAACAAACAGAAAAAACAACAAAAGCACACAGAAAAAACCAAAACCCCAAGCAAACCCAAAACAAAACCCAAACCTGAAACCAAAAGAAAAGCAGTAGAACCCCATGTTACTCAAATAATGTTTAATCCAAAACAAACAAACCAACAAGTGATTATGAAAGAAAAAAAGGAAGAAAACTAAATCTTTGTTCTGCTTCTTCCTTCCTCTTTGGGAAATTCTGCTCCATGTGAGTTCCATGGAGTTGTTTAAAATAACAGTCATTAAAAAGTTTCTATAGTATCTCTGACAGCTTTATTTTTTGCGTGCTCATAGTCTATCGAGGTTACAGCAAAACACTGTGAAATCCCCTTTGTTTCCAGCTGCAGATCCAGAAGCAGAAAGTAGAGCTTGCTACAGCTGTAATTGCTGCCTTGGATTTCAACTGGCCACTTTGAGGCATTATTCACAAGACAGCTTTATTGCATTTTCAGATCTGATTATTAACTGTCACGGAAGCCTTCGTACCCAGTAGGAAGACTGACATCCCCAAAGCTGAACATGGAGAAGCTGTCATCTAAAAGCTGACATAGTGCTCATGCTCAAATACCACAGCTGTTTATAATGCCACCATGGTGGTCTCTGGTTGCAGTAACTCTAAGAGATGTCAGAGACTTGACTGGTGCTGAACTGGAGGAGTGTGGCATCAAGGTGTGCGGACTGGCAGGGGGACGTTGTGTGTTTGCTCCAAGTACATTTAACTAGCTGTTGGCGGAAGAAATGTTACAGTTCCATTTTACATCTTGTTTGAGTATGTGGAATAATAGAAAGCTCCAGAGCTCTGCTTGTGTAGCAACATGTAGCAATGTACATCGTTGGCCTTTGTCAACGATAAGGACTATTTTTCTTTATACCATGTAGTCCAGTTAGGACCACAAAAATTACCAGTACTGCCTGTTAAAACAGTTTAGCATTTCCTTAGATTCTTTTCATACAAATCTTCCATTTCAAAATTTTTCATGTTGCAGAAGCCTTTGACTATCTAATGTTTTCTATTTTTGTATTAAAAATAATCAAATAATCTTCTTATAATGCATCTACTTTTTAAAAATTGCTGTTACAGCTGAAAATTGTGGCTTGGCCTAACCCCACTGAAGAGTGGGCACACGGAAAAATTAATGCAACCAACTTAAGGATAACTATTCTGCATGGAAGGCTTTCTTCAATGTCTGTTCCTTGTACCATTTTTAATAGGAATTCCCTTTTTTCCCCAAATAACTACTGAGCTAATGATTCAGAAAGCAATTTTCAACTTTCTGAGTGACAAAGACATTACAACAGGACAGGGTTCTCTAGCCGAATTGAAAGAATGAATTTGTTTTCCTCTATATTTGCTGCCATTTTGCTCTCTTTTAAAGTACTCTATGTACTCCAGCTAAGCTCCATGCAGTCATTCTGTTGTTCTGGGTCTGTAAGGCTTCTGGCTCTGGAACACTGTAGACTCCAGACATGCCTCTATGTTGTGAGCACTTGCATGACTTAAAATCCAAACTGGAGGTCCTTAATGCAATGGACCACGTATACAATAATTGTTCGTTGCAATAGATTGGAGGAAATGAAGTAAAACATTACCACTAATCTTCCTGCTAACTGCATTAAATCTCAGGGTGTATTTATAAAGGCAAGGGAGGATATTACCAAAAAGATTTATCCAGCAGCGAAGGCTTTTTTCCTCATTAACTAACTTGTAAGTTTCAAAGTTCTTGCAGTTTAATTGGGGATAGTGGAATCTAGGAGGAATAATTACAAACATGACTACATAGGCAATATGCTCCTATCTAGCAGAAAATACACCACCTGCTTTGAACTAGTAATTTAACCAACACAAAGAGAAAATTCAAATAAAATTAACTTTCACCTGCAAGTGTGAAAAACATAAGTAAATTTTGAACAAGAGCATAAATAGATGAAGCAAGAACAGATCACCAACTAAAACTGAGCAGCCTTATAGACTGTTATGGGTTGGGTTTTTTTCGAGGTAAGGAAAGAATTTAATGTCTGAAGTGGAAGTTAGACTCAATCAATACATTCAGGACTCTTGAGAAATTTTGAAAATAATTTCCTACTTGTAGTGATTTAGGGCAGTCAGGCATGTAAAAAGATCGAATCGGTTGTGAGAAATCAATGGCCTCCCCCAACCTGCAAGATTCCCACTTAAACGAAAACTTGCCAAATACAATGGGAGTTTTGATAAGGCCAGCAGGAGAAGGATGCTCCAGACTCGAAGAAACAGCACGTGAAATGTAATATCTATTATTTTTTGTGCTGTTAGGATGCCAGACAGAGACCTGCCGAACATCTTATCTTAAAACTCCAGAATATCTCTCCTGTGGCAAATTAGCAGTGGTGATACCAAGCAAATAAACAGAGTTTATGCCTGCATGTGATAATCGCTCTCCAACGACCAGACACGTCTTCAGACATTTTCATTTCTGCTCTGCAGGTAACTGCAATGCCACTTCGTTGCAGCCTTTCACACTTCTTGTCAAAACTCCCTTTGGAAGTAGTGCAACAAAACATAAGACATTGAATAAGTTTGCATACGTACTAAAACCACAATTTAGCACAAGGCTCACTGTTAATCTTTAAACACAACGGTCTGTCTTTTCTCATGCTAAGCACTATGGCTACTGGTCCATGGAATTTTTTCTACAACAGCAGGCAAGGCAGGTCTGTAGCTGGAGTGGGGGACCTGATGTCTGCTCTCTCAGTCCTGGGGCTTTTTATTACAAACAGAGCTAGTCTGATCCCATGGTCTGAATACCTATTTCCTGAAGATGTGCATTAGGTATGCTCTGCAGAGTCATTTTTCAGTTTATTTTCATCTGAGAGGAACCGATTTGCGCGATATGAGAGTGCTCCTGAAGTAACAGGGCTGAGTGACAGGCCTAAAACAGTATAGGTGACCCATGGAAGATCCGTATTGCAATGCTATGTGGAC
Organism: Piaya cayana; assembly: GCA_013389865.1. Taxonomy (NCBI): domain Eukaryota; kingdom Metazoa; phylum Chordata; class Aves; order Cuculiformes; family Coccyzidae; genus Piaya; species Piaya cayana. Next base: position 294,378 of record WAAB01019262.1, read on the forward strand.
TGTTAAATCTGTAAATTCTCACACTGCTATTATCAATAGAATTGTGTTGTGCTATTCGTAACACAGAGAGTGAGAAAATGTATGATAGTCGGCATTATTGGTAGAATTAGACTATGCCACCTTAATCGTAGTTTCTCTAGCATACATAGGATGAGAAAAAGACCACCAACACCCTGGCTGATCAATTGGCACGAGCACTGTGCAAAAAGAGAGCTATGCAGGAATGTTGCACCTCAATAACCCCCTTAGTTTAAAGCTAAGAGATATCTAGCTGCTTCCTTATCTTCTCTCTTGGGACCTTGGCCATACTCCAGGAGAGGGGCAATGAGCAAATGTGAAATGAAGACTGATACAGAGGCTAAAAGGGGGATTCACCTTGGTTAGTGCAGAGAGTAGGTACTGACATATAGGGTGGAAAGCATTGATGTTTTGCCCAAAAATTGAAATGCAAGTTACCCTAACATTGCACAGCCCTTTTCCAACCCTCCTCCTTTCTTCCACTCCCCTTTCCTTTCCAGTTTAGAAATTTCAGTTTGGGGCTGCAGCCTCTCTTGGCTTGCTGCTACGGGCCACTTGCCAAAATATCTCTCAATAGGGATCTGAAGTGCAACTGTGCTGTTGCAAGGCTGGGGATGGAGCTACAGGACCTGAACATAACCAGAGGTGGAGTAGACCTCCCAGAAAACTGATTGCTGTGGCTTTGTGCTAGAACTCAGTGATTTCTCCTGAAGGGAAAGCTCACTCCCTTTCTCTCTCCTCTTCCAAGAGCAGTATTTCAGAAAAAAAGCCAAACAGCTGTGCTTATAGGATCTCACAGAGATTCCTAAAAGCTGATAATAAGGTTTGACAGTCACGTCATAATTGTTAACAATGGTATTGGAGATGTGCCAACATCATCATAGAATCTTGCTGCTTCTCTGGGTGAGAGGAATTGCTCAATGGCTGTAAGTCTGCACAAGAAATTTGACATAAAGGGGTATTTCTTACAAGAGGAAATACAAAGCAATGTGTTGTATTGTGCCAGATTACACAGTGGCCTTGAAGGATAAAGTAAGGAAAGAGAAGAGACTACAGTGACACCACATTAATATTTGCTATTTCTGTTCTCCATGCATTCAAACATTATGTAGCTAAAGCTTGTAGGAGTCCCGTGGAACATCCTGGTGTAAAGGTTTGGCAGTGGCCATTTGATATGGTCTGCTTATTTACAGAATGAATGATACAAATTCGCTGATGAGACCTTATCCTCTGAAAATCCATTGCTGATTCTGTTACCAGCATACCATACAGAGAAAAGTTTCTAAAAGTGTAATTTGGCACTCCTTGTACTCCTCTCCCGCACAGTTATTTGTCCTGGTTAGCATGCACCCAATAATGTAACTGTCAGAATAAATCACAGCAAATGCTACTTTTCTGTATGGGTGTCACAAATTTCAGAGCTCAAGGTTCTGGGATATTTTCAGGCCGATGGAGAGGGCTAGTTCCTTCTGAAATTTGTTGACCCTCAGACAGCCATAACTCTTAGCAACCTTCACTGCAAAAGGAATCAAAATACAAATCAACACTATAAAAACTGACAAATGAGAACTATGTCCTTTTTGTCTGTATTTGCAATTCCTTCTCAATAGCTCTATTAGAACTTGTACAAGAAAAGCCATGCAGATTTCTGCACGATCTGTTAATGATTATAGACTGTTGTTTACCTTATCACAGAAGCTGTCAATAGACCTAGTTAATGAATTTTTCTTTTCTTCTCATGCAAATTTTAATTAACAGTTTATTAACTCACAATCCAGTTCCCTGGAGGTCTCAGTAGAATTCAGGAAAATATATTATGCATATGTTCATGCTTTCTCCGAAATTTAGATAATTTCTGGTCTGGAATTATTACATCAATTTCACAGTGCTGCAGATACAACTCCGACCACTCCAATTATCTGTCTACTCCAGAATATAGCAGCTATAATTTCAAGCCATCATAAAAAAAGTTTATTAATTTAGCTCCACTGAGTGCCAACTATTTTACTGTTGTGAAACAGAAGCCTTTAGCTGTTTTTCTCTTGCCTTGGCTTTCTGAAAGGGATTTCTAAAATTTGCAAGGATGAATAGTGGGGCCAATTCAGCATCTCCATGAAGCTTTCCTAAAACCCTGCAAGAATAAACAAGCATTTGAGGCAAGAAGCGGATATTTTCTAAGCTTCAGAAAAGTGAAGGTTGGCTAGGGACTGCAGCAGTGCGATCGCTCTCTTTTTCTCATAATTTCCTAAGAGCTGCAAGTTTGCTTGTTTACACACTTATTGGTGTGTTCTGTTTCCCCTTAAGCAAGTTTTTGCTGGTAAATCTGACAACAATAGCTGAACACAAACTTCTAAGTTTACATTAAACATATTCTTCCTGAGATTTCTGATGGTCTTAATACCTTGAACACTGGAGACACCTTATTTTTCATCAAAATTTGGTACAAGTGTTGACTGGACTTAAACTGGTAGTTGTGCCCTGAGGTCATACAGTCAGCTGGGATGCCCAACAGTCTGGCAGGAAGGATAAGAAGCACAGTAAAGAGAGGTACCACAGAACAGAAAAATGCTAGAACCTAATGACCAGCATATACTAGAGGAGTCCTCTGCAGAGGAGTTGGGGAGCACCAGCCTGAGCTGCTGCACGTCTAAACCTGAGTAAGGGGAAGGTAGGGGAGAGGAAGCCACTAGCTCCAAAAACCCCAAGGTACCCAGTCCAGGAAAGCAAGCACCAGAGGCAGAGGATTGCTCTCCTAGGGCTGATCGGTCCAGAACTGCCTGGGATTGTAACACCTGTTTCTACATAACCAGACCTATGTGCCTCTAGCACAATTCTCATTCTCCGTCTTTCATATGCCAGAAAATCCCACAGGGATTTCCTCTGTTAGAAAGTCTTGGGTTCAGAATGTAAATATCCTCTTTCAATAGGATTACTTTTTCTGCAGCAAGAATATAATTTTTCTCTTTGATGTAGATTCTGTACTTACCAAAGTGCTGAAGTAAAAACAAAATTCCTTGAGATCATGGCAAGCCTGGCTACTGCAGCAAAACTGGCTATTAAAACAAAGCACGCTTTGCAACTCTGATACTCACTAGTGCTTTCAGATGTAAAGGTTCTGACGTGCTCTTTGAAAATGCTAGTTGTCATGAGTATTATGATGCAATTATACCCATTGCTTGTCATTTTAAATTACTGCTGGCCAAATATCTGAAACCCCAAATGTGTCTTTGAATTATGGAAGACAGCTGCCAAAACTGGCAGTTTAAATATCATAACATCATCAGCTGTGCATCAGCCTACAGCAGATGTCAAGACTGGAGGAAGAACTCCCACAAACCCAGGCAGAAACCCCACAGTCAGGATACTGCTTTGGGGACCTGTGGACGTCCCAAAAATGTCCCACTGAGGGAGCAGGTTTGGTTATCTTTACTGTTTTGAGAAGTCATGCATAAACTCCCAAAAGTCAGTTAAATAGACAATGAAAAACATTGACCTTGATTATCTGCTGAATGGGTGGAGGAGAAAAAAAAGGCAACTCCTGTGCATTGCTCCCAATACAGACAAAAGTGACTTTAGAGAATAATGTACATTGCCCGGGGTAAAGGCCAAACTCCATTTCATAGGAATATCAAATGCATTTTGAAGAGCCAAAAGGTCCGTTTCTGAACTGAAAATGAACTGTTGCAGTTCACAGGCTGTTACTAGTGCAGATAGTTGAGGTTATGAAAGTGTAAAGAGATTCCCAATCTTTAGGTAAAATACTCTCGACAAGGCAAAATTGAAACTAGGAAAAAATACAGCTTTTCTCAAGTGTAATAGGGAACCATTGCAAAGTAGCTGTTTGAAAACCGCTTCAAAACCACTTAAGTCAATGAAAGTTTTCATTTTCAGCTCATTTCAGTAGGTTTTTGATTAGGCCAATAAAGGAGAGACAAAAACAGATTGATGGAAATTAAAGAGGTGTCATCAAAATGTATGTATCCATTTAGATATGGGACGTAAAATGGACTTTTTACTTTACAGTATTTAATGTCCATACTTTTGGAGATACTTATTTAGAACAACAGTCAGACTTTCTTTGGCAGAGAACATAATAGTTTAATAGGTTTTGCAGACTTCTGTGGAATGCTAACTATAAAATACATCACCTATAAATTAAGGTTCAAAAGGTGACACAGAATCAGAATATTAAATAATAGCATCTTTCCCTAAGTTGAGTTACCTGTTATAGCAAAATTTATTGCCAATCTGGCTCCAGCATCTGCACAACTAAAGGACTTGTTAAAGAAAAATGAAACTTGTCCTTCTGCCAAAATTTGGAGAGGCTTAAACAGAAATTAATATCCATAAGAAACCCTGGAACACTTTTGAAAAATTATCTGGCCGGTAGTACCTGGTGCTTTTCAGAGAAAAAAAAAAAAGTGTTTAAAAAGACATATTTCACAGTGCAGCTAAAGCTTGCTCCACAGAAATGATGGAGCTTTGATACAACTACTTTCAAATTTTGCCACTATTGTTAAGGCAAATTTATGCTAATCATGCATACTTCTAACAAAACAAATCTGATGCATTATCTACAGAAACCAACCACAAGATCTTTTATTCTCACAAAACATCACACAAGTTGATCCTGAATATAAGGGGTGTGGATGATAATGCAAATCCCCATTCTTATATGGAGGTTCCAGGTGACAGTCCAAGATTGCTCTCTCCTTTGGACCATCAATTCTCTCTCCAATATGTGATCTGGAGGAATACTGCTGTTGAGATGCTCTGCAAATGCATACACAGTAAATAAACACTAATAATTTGGAAAAAAAACCCAACCACAAAAACCTATATAGAAATACTAAGTTATTGTATTTATTCTTTTCTCTTGTTGTCCATGAGGAAAAAAAGTGTTTGCATGTGTACATAGCAAATTTGTCACAGTGATTTCTGTGTACCTATTTGTTTTTCACAAAGCCATTTTCCATACTCCATCTAAAGGAAAAAAACTTTGCTGCAAGTCTCAAAGACAAAGGCATAGCATGTATGAAACCTAGATTTTCTTTTCAAACTGACATGGAGGAAAGATCTAAATTGCACATTACTCACACTGGAAGCTACATCATCAAGACAAACTGATTATTCTGAATTCTCAGTCCAATGTGAAATTGTTTATTTCCTTGATTTATTTATAACCCTCGCCCTAACCATAACCCCTAACCCTAACCCTAATCCTAGTCCTAACCCCTAACCCTAACTCTAACCCCCTAACCATAACCCATAACTCCTAACCCTAAACCTAACCTTAATGTTAATCTAAACCTAACCCTAGCCCTAACCCTTAACCCTAACCCCCTAACCATAACCCCTAACCCTAACCCCTAATCCTAACTCCCTAACCATAACCTCTAACCCCTAACCCTAACCCCCTAACCATAACCCCTAACCCTAACTCCAACCCTAACCCTAACCCTAATTTTAAAATAAAAATCTAAGCATTTTTCAGATTTAAAGACTGATATTTTTTGACCACACAAAGTGAACTGTCAAATCCATATTTCCATTCAAGTAGTGAAAAGATTAAGTTGGCCAAAATTTTGTGAATATATAATACCTTAATTTTCATTTCCTAAACTTTCAATAAAGTCACAAAGAACTCACTCTTTAACCAGCCTGGTACCTGTTCAAGATGTCAGCTGGGCTAGATATTCTTAAAAGTTTTTAAGCCTTATCTTGACATTTAATTACCTGTGTCTTTTTTAAAAAATAAAATATCCAGCTGCAGCTGCGAGATATTTTATTTAACATAGTAGTGGCTCTTCTTCTCAAATCTCTAGTTCTTTTAAATTACTAGATTATATGGAATTAATAGTACCAAGAGATTTAGTCACTTGACAGCATGCTGCTTCTCTTTTTATCAATGAAAGGTGATGCCTACAGTTTCTACTATTTGTGATAACAGACCATGGAAAAGAAAATAATCTATACTGTTAAATTTTAAAATCTGAATATACTGTTCTTTCAGTGCACCTCACAGAGAGCTGGGGTTTCTGGCCTGTTTTTCATTAGCCAGCAAGAGGTATGCATTTGACTACCAAGAAACATTAGACTTGCTAAGGGACAAGGCAGAACTCCTGGCTCAGGGGCTCAGAGTAAAATGACAGCACTGCATATACTGCTTGAAAACTTTTGCCTAAAATTCAAGCTGCAGAGAAGAGAGTATCAGTTACAAAGTCAATGATGCGAACTTAGAGCCCAGTTGATGATGCCGAGGATGGCTAAGTGCTGAGACGTCAAATTCATCACCTAGAAAAATAAACTTCAATTAACCAGGAGCTGGTGGAGATCCAGAAGCCAGGAAACTGAACATCCTTTTATTCAGTGAAATAATTTCATGGATTGTAAAAGACACAGTGAATAGATAGCATGAACTTCTCCAGCAAAGTACAGAGTACTCTTCATTCCTGTTCAATCAAACTGCAAGAAATTAATTGATAGCATTTAAGGATCATCAGGACTGTGAACAATGATTTCTGTTCATAAAGGTTTGGTTATTATGACACCTTCTGGCTGTGTATTTCAACTAATTAACAGTAATTATTTTAATCTAGATCATATTTAGCTCGGCAGTGTCTTCACATCTCTGAAGCCAGTCAGTTCAACAGTAAATGTGCTACCACCATATTGTCTCATAAGCACTTCTGCATATGCTATGATCCATTTCCACTGTGCCCATAAAGACTGATGACTCTGGGGTCTTTTCTTCCTGACATACTGACATGGACAGAACTGAGAATCTTCATGGCTCTGCAATTTCAAACTTGCACAGTCTTCCAAGTGCCAGTAATGTAACACTCTCATGCATATTTGATTGCTGCCTTGGGTGGTAATATCCCTGCCTTTAATGTATGGGCACATAGTGCAGTTGCTGTGGGAACCATAACTTTGAGATTTCATGATTTAAAAAAAGAAAGAATGTATTTATAGACTTTATTTATTTTGTGTAGGAATCAACATGTTATTATTGATGCAATGGAAGAAGAAAGGAAACAAACTTCTAAACAGAAAGCACAACATCAAACACTGATCTGTTTATTTTTCTCTTCCACAAAGTTCCCATAACAAGCAAAATCACAGCAACAGCAAGAGAAAAATTATAAACAAGAACCAGATGGAAGACGAAGAAAGCAAGCTGCAGATAGGTGAGTAGCTGAATTAAGTTGTTGAGAGATGAAGATTTACCAGCCACAGATTACAACATGCTAGATGATGTTGTGAACCACAACAGTGGTTCTGGACGGTCACAAAACCGGGGATCTACATTTGCTTTTAGGTTTTAGGCTCGTCTGAGCTCCTTTCAGGAGTGTGAAGTTGACTCGGAATCTCTGCTACAGCCCAGCACTGCCCTCATTGACCACGTGAGCTGGAGGCTGACGTTACATACATGATATTAAGAAGAGAGTCATTTCACAGGTGGCCCTATGGGGTGAGTCTTACTAGAAGTGGAATGCTTCTGTGACCAAGCAGGCTGAGTAAAGCGGTGGGATTAATTTACTGAGCCAGCTGATTGCAGAGAAGGGTCCAGCATTGGTCTCTCTCTACCTTTTGAGGAATGAGCAAGGCTGGGCCGGGCTGGTTTACCTTCCTTATCAGGTGGGCTTCTTCTGGATTTCCACTGCATAAATTATGTCAACAGCAAATGTTTGATTCCAATGAAATGTAAACAGAAAGGAAACTTTTCTCTCACAGTACACAGTGGGCTGGGTGTGCAAAAGAGTGGAGGAGGTGGCAGAGGACTGGGGAAGCAGCTCCCGATGTGTGGATGAAGAGATGTGAATATGTACGAGACTCTAATTGACTCCCACGTGTAACTAAAGGGCCTGAAAACCTAGGTGTCCTGGCTAATTGTTGTAACCAGTTAATAAGTTGAAACCCACTAGGTCCATAATGTCTTGCTCAGCTGTTTACAAGAGCAAAGAGTGAACTTGTCTGCAAAGCTGCCTAGAGATGGCAAGTGCATGGATTTCATAGGCTCAGGGCTAGAGAAGCTCACAGCCAGTCTGGCATCATCCCCTGTTCTCCTTAGTGCAGGAGAAACTTTGCTGGAGCAGGCGGAGCTTCCCTGCTGCCCAGGGATTGGCTGGCATTGCTCCTAGTCCTGACTGGTTTATGCAGCAGTCCATGCAATGGTGGACCCTGGTTCTGAAAGTCTAATTCACTTTTTGTGTGTTTAATGCACGTGTCACAGCAGCATTTACTGTGAGTGTCCAGGAGATGACTGGCAGCACGGAGCACATTAGACCTGGCAGCCGCCAATTATTTGAGGCCTTTGAACAGGCATCCCTTTTCACCACCTTTTCCTCTTCACCGTTCCTGAACATAGGCTTGCTGGGTTTCTAACTGCACAGTCACAGTGGAGTTTTGTGCCTCTTGTTTCTGTTTTACCCCCATCATTTTTTTTTGTAATTCAGTTAAAACGTTCCCTATAGTTTAATGCAAAACATAAGAAAAGTCATCCAGCTGCAGCGTTTCTATCCATCTTGCATGAGTTTTGCGTCCAAATTTGTGGGTATCAGTGGTAGTTTGTAGTTTTCCCTTTTCCTCCTGACCCTGCCATTTAAAATCCCTTGATCTGCCTCTTTGATTGTGTTTCCTTCTTCCTAGTCCTGCTTTCTCTTCTGGGCCATTCTTCTTTCCTTTACCCACCCACAGTGCTGCATTTTTCCCTTTGTCAAACATCGGAAATCCTTGGCAATGGGATTGGGTTTTGTCTCTGACATAACCATATGGTATATGAAAATATTTTCTGGTCTCCACTGATTCAGCAAAGATACATAGTAGATTTTATATAGCCCATAACCTGGAACATGAAAGAATTTTTTTGGTCCAAATCAGAAAGATTTTGCAATAAAGCTGAATATGCTTGAAATACATGACCATTTAAAGAAATAGTCATGCCTGACTTGATAGTGGACTGAAATCTTTGAAAGGCTGACCCCATGCTCTTTGTACCTACCTCATTTCCAGATTCAGCTACTTACAAATAAAGGCAGTTATAGGTTAAATTGTAACTTAATTCTGTGATTAATGACTTTGCTTCCACTGGTAAATAAACTTCCTTTCCACTACAGAGGGGCAATGTTGGAGCCAAAGGAAGGGGCAAGAGTATGGTGGCCTCTTCATCTGCCATTTATTAAGTTTTCTGAAAGTTAATTATTTTCCTTCTGCTTTAATCACTATAGTCTGCTACCCATTTAATCTTTAGGCTGTAGCCACCACTTTTTAAAAGAGGTGAAAAATTAAGAACATGAAATGTTCCTATTAGGCTAAAAGAAAAGTGTGAGGCCAACTTTCAGTCTGTCACTGTTCTCCACGTGGATACTACAGCTATTTTAGATAAGAACATTATTGCCACTGTGTTGAATGGATTTTATGTGATGATACAAAGATGTCAATTAGTATTTCAATTAGCATCTGTGACTAATCCTGCCTATGCTGGGAAGTTGCAGTATGCAAGTTTCTTATCAAAGGGTGTGTTTTTCTTTCTTTGTTATTCAAGTGTAATGCCAGTTGACAACTTTAATTGTGGGGGACAGGACAGAAAATCATAGGATTACTTTGTAATGAAGGATGTGATATGATGAAGGATTGGCTAGAAGCATTTCAGCAGAGGGTGAGGTCTTAATTCTCCTGTATTATATAAAATTCTATATTCTACTTTGCATTATGCATCAACTCCTACAGACTTTCTTTTTAATAGTTGAATGCTCTGAAGTTTCTATGAACTTTGTAAGGAGTTTTGTCATACAGCTTTGTTCTCATGCTCTCTAGCTGACAGCATAGATCCTTAAAAGTGTCATACAAATAAAATTATTCCTAACAGTGTTAGCATACCATCCAGACCATCACGGTGATCTAAGGCTATTTTATACTGCCTTAACAGTGTAAATGTTCCTTTTTATTAAAAAAGGGAATAAAAATCTGTAGTTAAATAATGTCCTAAATTTTAATGTTGAGAATTATCTGACCTTTGGATGTGACTAAAACATACTACAAAAAACTCAACAAAAAGTTGGGTTTGGCACTCTGTTTTGATATAACATCTGGAAATAAAGCACTTCTCTTTTTTCATTATTTCCTTTATTCCAGTAGAGGGCACAACTGTTTAAATCACATTCATTTCATACACAGCATGTCATAATAAAGGTAATTTAAAAATTCATAGGAAAAAATAATATACATTTCCAATAATGAACATTTTGTGGAGTTTGAGTGCATTATCTGGGATTGGCTAAAAGCAAAGAGAATGTTATTTAAATGATTTTGCTTTCCAAAACTGCAAGAGTGTTTGAGGGTGTCTGTAGAGTTCACTGTCAGAAAGCAGTACTTTGGACAATGGGATTATGGGAATAGAAGATAAAGAGATGGTAGCGTATGATTAGAATAAAACCAATATTAATGTAAAATCAAAAAACCCCATTACTTAGCTGCTTTTAAGTAAAAGGGATTAGAAGGATCTGGATTTTTTAATTCAAATTTTATATATAAACTTGATAAACTTTATGTAAAAAAAACACTTTTGCAAAAGGAAACAAAATCTTGGAGTAATTTTTCATTATATTATTCCATCTGACATCCATGTAATGGGAATGAGAGAGGACTCAGCATAAACCATGGGCTTTAGAAATAACAGAACAACGGTTCTACTTTCCATGCGTATCTTTTGGTAGTTTCATTCCAGTGTTTATTTCTCAAAAGGCTTTGAAAAATGCTCAAGTCAATAGATTTATAGCTTACCTGAAACTGTGAAAGAAACAAATAATTAATAGAAAGAGAATCCAGCAGGACAAATGTAACAAAATGCAGAAAAAACCGGTAACTAATTCTATTCCACTTAGCGACCAACATCTGTAAGCATTTAAAGATAGCTATGCACAAGATTTCAGTGATTAGAACACCTAATATTAGATTTATTATAACCGTGAAGTCAGAAGTTCTAGCCAACCAGGGCATTGCTGTCAAAAAACCCCTGCCAAAATTAATGAACAATTCAGGGAACTGCCAGCCATGGACACAATTGTTTGTGAAAAGGTCATAGAAAGGACCAACACAGCTAAAAGTATCAAGACCCCACCAACCCATCTCAAGGAAGATTGTGGCTCAATCATTCAGTGTGATGCCAGGAACTGAGCCAGAGACCCTTGGCTCTGCAATGAGCTTAGAAGGGAGAATAGGAATAATATAAAGGCAGAGAGTGAGTAATGCATGTACTAGAAAAGAGCTGGCCTTAGCAGCCACTGTGTGAACTTTTCACAGTAATTTTTGAGTTTGTGAACCTTCTCCCTTCACAGTTTAAAAATTGTTCCTTTCGTCTTGTCACTCATTTTTGGTGATGTGTGGCAGATGAAGAGCAGATTTCCTAGTGCATGCAGTTACTCTTACAATATTCTGTGTAGCTAATTGAGCAGCAAGGATACTTAGAGTTAGCAATATCATCCTTAATAAATGTGATTTCTCACATCTCTAAACTCCCTCAGTCTTCAGATGTCTTTACAAGACAAATCTACAATGACATTCCAAATGTTGGCTTGAAAACAGTAAGAAACAGCTGAATGGCACCTCTTTTCTTCTGGAAATGCTTTTTATCAGTACAGTGCCTGGCTTAAGCAGCAGGGTATTCAGAGTTCCATAGCCCCTCAGGATCAGCAGAGCATCCTCCTTTACCAGCTCGTTACAGATCGTGGGAAATGGGGACCAGATGGAAAGATAAAGGAACAGTCAAGAAACAGCTTTATTGAGCGAGTCATGGGCTACAGGAATGGACTCCCTGTATCTGAGAGCAGCTTTGCTTAGAGAGAGGATTTTGTCCAGTTTCATAAGAATCATTGGTTCAGATTCAAGCCATAAAATCCCACATGCCCTGCAGGAGTGGCAGGACTTTCTCCTTCAACAGACATAACGGCTTACCTTCAGCCTTTTTTTATTATTCCTTAACATTCATGTTATAGAACTTTTAATTTGAAACTAATAAAATTGTAAAGCAATGAATTTAAAGCAACTGGCAATTAAAAAAAAAAGTTTGCCGAGTAAAGAGTGACTTAAATTTGTATCTGGAGGTGTGTTAGTTGGATGGCAATGGCATCCTTAAAAAATTTCCAACACAACCCGCACAGGTTGGAGAGATAGATTGTTAATCAATAATATGAGCAGGCTGAATGCTCTCAGATCCTCCTCTCTATTTTAGAATTCTCTAAGATTTTAGAATTTGCTTTCAATATGTTAAGTTCCACAACAGTCCTCATGTCGAGATGCAATAGCATTTTGGTTGGAGGCTACTTACAAACTATTTTCTTTATTGTTTCTTCTCCAAGTGAATTTGCACAGGGTCATTTGTATTTGTTACAGACGCAGAATTTTCCCATCAGGGTATTTATAGTTCTCAGAATTATTGGTACTTAATTTCAGAAAGTATTCTTAACCTAGACAGGAATTAAAGCATACGTTTTCTTAGAGACAAACACAGATACTGGCTGAAACACTCCACCAAACGGAAGCTCTCTGGACACTTTTTGTCTTGTTTGCCTTTCAGGTATGCTGGTTTTCATTTTGTTTCTTCATACGTCAGTGTTATTTATTCTCATTGTTTTATGTGGCTGCATCTGATCCTGACAAAGTTTAGGAGTAAATAAATGCACTTAACCTTTACCCTTAGACAGGTTTGTGATGCCTGAGCTAACCCAGGAATGAAACCGCATGATATTAAAACCTGACCCTACTTCATCATATTTAAATTTAAAGTGAAGGTGATTTTTAAATTCTACATACAGGACTATATTGCTGGAGCACCAATACATGGATGCATGGAGGATGCTGCATTAGAAATATTAGCTGATCGCTGATATGATGAAGGCAGTTCCAGATGTTTTTGTCATGAATGCCATGAATTTCCCACCTAGAACTGAAAGCTTTGGAGATGACTAAAAATTATCATCCTAGTTGGAAACAAACATTGTACCGTTACAGAAATAACTTTAAAACTACAGATCCTTTTGAGTTCTTTGGAGTAGAATGAAAAATCACTGTCACACCAAGAAGAGAAGGAGGAGTAGCCTGCTTTTTTCCTCCACTCCCCTCTAGTGTGACAGTGACAGAGACCACATCTCAGAGTGCTTTGAACAAGCATTCCTTTGCTGGTCAAAAACTTACTAACCACATCTTTACTGGCAACAGCTGCCTATGCTTCGGTTTCTGTCTTCTAATCCTTATCAGCAAACTCACAGTCATCCTTTGGATGCATTTATTCTCTACGTCTTCACCTCTTCAAAAGTCAGTTTGAGCCCAGGAGAGGAGTAATTTCTCATCCTGAGAGAGCCCTCATGTCATGTGAGAGCTCCTCGGTACTGTAGATACAGTATCTCATTTGTCTAATATACTAAACTGAGGTTTGAGTAGAATTAAAACCTCTAATCTAGAAAATGTTCTATATTTAGTAAATTGTTGAACAGCACATCAGGCAGTTTGTTTGAACAAAGGATGACAGGGTGGTAGGAATATAATTTTGTATTTAATTCCATTTGATTAGGGAAGTTACACAGCCTGTCATTTAGCTTTCAGGACAGCCATAAAATGTCTTTGCCTTCCGCTGAATTGCTAGCCGGTCCTCCAGGCATCAGGTTTGTTTCTGCTTAACAGTTCAGCTCAAGGTTGCCAGTTAATAGGTAATGATAAGAACTAATGCATTGAATTTTAATAGATATGACAAAATCAGGCAGAAGTACTGCAAAAATAACTTGAAACATACAGAAGTGATCATATTTTAATGCCTAGTAGCTGCAGATGTTCAGATTACTATAATATTATTAAAACTAGTATCTATTAATACACAGATATTTAATGACACACAAAAGAGCCAAACAAAAATCCACAATAAAAACAAATCTAAAACTGCCTGTTTATTGGAATTAGCCTTCAATCATTTATTCATTTCCAACAGGCGAAAGGCTGTGCATCTGAACATATCATGCTCTTGCTCTGTTCTCTCTCCCATAGTTCATAGATTGCTTTTATGCCTCCATCTACCTATATGTGAAATCATTTCACCATTTTAATTTTCTCTCTCTGTGATTTCAATATATTCTGTATCAGTTTGTGCTCACTGGGCACTTAACCTTCCTATTATCATTTTCCTTCTGTATCATGCTCTCCAGTACAACTGCACATAATTCACTTTCTTTTATCAGTTTTATATTAGTTACTGTGGTCTGATCAAAGTCCTAACTGTATTAAGGAAATTTGCATCCATATAACACCACCACTGTGGTTATTATAGGAGCGTAAACCTTTAATGCACACAGGCTGTGTCAGGGCAAAGTGAGGCTTTCAGTGTTGCAGTTTAATCCAGTCACATAATTAATTCCCTTAATACAGACAGAGCCTTTTCCTCTCGGTCCTTTCCTCCTGCTGCTCCAAACACCAGTTGCACTCTCCATTTATTCGCACAAGCAGGAACTCATGGAGACAATGAAATTAATTTTACATTAAACTTATCCTTCAATAAGATTCCTGTAACTGGGAAAAGTAGAGTTTCTACCTATTTAACTGCACCCAAAGCATCACGTATTTTGTCCATATATTTTCGTCATTGCCTTAAAGTGTCATTGGAAAAGGTAGGCTACTATAACCCTTACACACAGAAAGACAAAAAAACTAATTTCTCAAATGTTGTTTGGGTTTTTAAAATTTTTAATATTATACTGTTTTGTGGCTGTTTCATATTAAATTAATTGATTTTTCTACCTCAAAAGAAACTGGTAGAGCTGATTGTGAGAGGTAAGACCAGGGTGATGGTCCATTGAGTCTCATTGACTATATCCCATTTTGACAACGTCCTACAGGTCTTTTGCAAAACAAGTTCAATTTAAGCTTGAGGTGAGTTAAGCTGGTATTTCTGCCAGTGGTAACAGAAAGTCTTTGAAAGCTAAAACAACTGGGAGACAAGCATGATTGATTTTTTCTGGAGAAAATTATGGTGGATCTGAATCTACTTGTTCCTGGTGGCTAAATTCCCATCAAAAAACTGAAAAAACAAGGTTTGTTAAAGCAGACAGTGAGCAACAGAAGTGCACGTAACAGTCACACGGGCAATCCGTGTGCTGAAAATGTGAACATGGCAAGAGAAATATTACTTGACAGTCGACATAGCAACTATGTCAGAGAGCAGTGAGGGAGTTGCAGTTATTGGGAGCAAGTGCTTAGTTGATCAGCTGGTATCAGAATGGCCAGAGTTAAGCTGGTTCTTCCAAAATAATTATTAATTATATGGGAAGTTTAAATATCATATTCATTTACATGCTTACACTCATGCTCATAAATTAAAGTGGGTTTTTTTTTCCATTTTAATCCATACGAAGCATTAATTAGACATTAGAGTAGAAGTATCCCAGTTCTTCTCGTATAATTTCTGAGACATGTCGACAGTGATGTTTGAATGACAAGTAGAAATGAAAAAATCATTAAGCTGGAAGTGGCGTGAGATTTGCAATTAAGTTGTTATTATTGAACATGTATATTACAGCAGGCCCAGAAGCTCCAGATGGCAGAAGGGCATCACAGGATCAGGTACTGAGTAANAAGAGAAATATTACTTGACAGTCGACATAGCAACTATGTCAGAGAGCAGTGAGGGAGTTGCAGTTATTGGGAGCAAGTGCTTAGTTGATCAGCTGGTATCAGAATGGCCAGAGTTAAGCTGGTTCTTCCAAAATAATTATTAATTATATGGGAAGTTTAAATATCATATTCATTTACATGCTTACACTCATGCTCATAAATTAAAGTGGGGTGGTTTTTTTTCCGTTTTAATCCATACGAAGCATTAATTAGATGTTAGAGTAGAAGTATCCCTGTTCTTCTCGTATAATTTCTGAGACATGTCGACAGTGATGTTTGAATGACAAGTAGAAATGAAAAAATCATTAAGCTGGAAGTGGCGTGAGATTTGCAATTAAGTTGTTATTATTGAACATGTATATTACAGCAGGCCCAGAAGCTCCAGATGGCAGAAGGGCATCACAGGATCAGGTACTGAGTAAGAATGTGCCATCTAGCCTCAGTGTTTCTTGTCTACAAATTGATTATCTTCAGNCTCTGCATCTTTTACATGGTATAACTGATACCTATGATAGGAATTTGAAGTCCTTGACTTAACTGCAATTGAAAAATTATTAGTTGGCCAAAGTAGTCAAAACGTAGTGCTGGGCTGGAGTTGACCAAGGACATCAGGGAAACATGCAGAATGCATTTTCAAAATTTTAAAAGCTCCCTTGGTCAGTCGAGCATAAAAATACAGGCTATGCTTCTCATGCTAGTCTTGCACAGCTAAAGCTAATATTTCCAAGTGGAGAACTGTGCCATAGGTTCATGACCTTGTCAGCTCTCATAAGCCCAAGTGAATCGGGTGTAGTGAACACATGAATGGCAGACCTCTGAGGCAGCCAAATCTACATTTTGGGCTTTGCCCCTGGGTCTGCACTCAGTCAATGCCCTGCACAGGTGTCCACAGACACTGTGCTCCCACCTGTGAGGCAGTTTGCTATAAAACTAAGGCTTGACCCTAGCCCTATAATAAGACTCTGTGTTATAAAACCAAAAAGTTAATATTATCTTCTAGGCAAAAGCCCAAAGTGGAGTTTCAGAGATGTGATGGAGTTACCATACTGGAATACATCAGCTGAGCTACAGTAACAGGCTGAGTGCATGCTCCTGCTCCAGGACGAAGCTGAGCTGAACCATGTTAGTATGAATCTCGGTGCTCAGCTCATGAGCGGTAACTCATTAGTTATTCTATCATCTCTATGAGTCCTATGTGATTGCACTCCGCCAATTAAAAATGCATCTTGTTTTTCTGAGATAATTTATTTTTTGACAACCCTTCCTCAGAGCAGTGCCACGTTTCATTACAGAAGTTTATTACAAACATTTCAGAGATGGACATCCCTTAATTACAGACTTGCACATGCATAAAAAAGTAAAGATGGTGTCTTCGGGTCAGGGCTCCTATACTAAGTTTGGGTCAACAGATGCTGTGTTGAGTTTCTACTCATCTCTGGAGGAGATGCCGCTGTTTCCCTGGCAGCACACTTCAATAATTGACCACAAAAACTGACAGAAAGGAAAACAGAGGTGTCAGTAACTTAAATCTTACTCGCTGAAGCAGCAAACTGTTTTCTTCTGGTCCTTCCTCCCAGTGCTGGGAGAACAATGCATCACCATCTCTGTCCGAGAGTCTCTGTGCAGCCGGGAACAGCCACACGGTCCTTTCCTTCTCTGGGGCCAAATCTATCCTTGGTGCAATTTGTGACTTTCACTGAGGCAAAGCAGACTACCGTGTACTGTATCATAACATACACTTTGCTGTGCTTTGGGATCCTGAAAGATAACACAGGTTTTCCGAGATTCATTATCATTTGTTGTATAGTCTGCTAAAAAAGGGGGGACTTACAGGAATTCTGCTCAGCCTTAATTACAGCAACACAGCTCTATTACCACGATCAGCTGGAGCCAGACTCAATAAAAATCTCCATCCGGCTCCTGCACAGAGACCTACGTGAACCTGATTCTTTCCCTGGGCTTGCAGCCCAGAAATTAGATGGAAATTTTATTTAAGCCTCTATGCATCAACTTCCTTCACCAACACCAAGCCTGCTCAGCCTAAGTGGGAAGAAGCAGCCCCACACGGCTCCCACCTCGCTGCAGGCGCACGTTCTACCTGCTTTTCCCCCTCCCTCCACCCCAGGAGCCCAGCGGGGCCCTCGGGGCAGCCGCATCCTCCCCTTCCCCGGAGCCACCAGCCCCGCGGGACCCGCCCGGCACGGCGGCAGCGCTGGGCTCGGCTGAGCTGGGCTGAGCAGGGCTGAGCAGAGCTCGACTGGGCTTAGGTGAGCAGGGTTGGGCTGAGCAGAGTTGGGCTGGGCTGGGCATGGCGAGGCTGAGCTGGGCTTGGCTGAGCTGGGGCTTGTCTTGGCTGGACAGAGTTGGGCTAGGCTGGGCATGGCTGAGCTGGACATGGCTGGGCTGGGCATGGCCGAGCTGGGCTTGGCATGGCTGGGCCGGGCAGAGTTGGGCTAGGCTGGGCATGGCTGAGCTGGGCTGGGGTGAGCGGGGCGGGGGGGAGGGGGGCTGGGCTGGGCTGGGCTGGGCTGTGCTGGGCATTGCTGGGCTTGGCTGAGCTGGGCTTGGCTGGGCTGGGCTATGGCGTCGCTGAGCTGGGGCACGACTAGGCTCGGCTCGGCTGGGGCTGGGCCGGGCCGTGCAGGGTTGCTCGGCGCTGCTCTGGGCGCGGCCCCTGGGCAGGGAGGAAGCGCTCGTGGCCCCGCCCCGCCCCCCCGGGTCCCGCCCCGCGGCCGGAGCGCGGCGCTCGCCGCTCCAGCAGAGGCGCCGGGCGGCGCGGAGCCGCAGGATTACGGCGGGGAGCGCTCGGCGGCGGCTCGGCTGCAGGTGGGCAACTTGAGGGAACTAAGTTGGGCTCCGCGCCCGGGGAAGCGGCTCCGCAGGGAGCGCGGCCGGGAGGAGCGCTGGGCAGCGGCGCGGGGGGCGAGGGAGGCGAGGGTCGCTCCCGCAGCCCCGGTTGCCGCCGGTCGCGCTGCCGAGGCTCCTCTCCTGCTGCTCGGACGCCGCTTTCCCCTCCTAACGCGTCTCCCCTCCCGGTTCCCGGCGCGCCCCGAGCCGCCCCGGCTGCTCCCCAATCTCTCCCCGGGGTGAGGGGGCTGGGGGAGCGGCGTGGGAACCACTGGAAATCCCAGCGCTGGCAGCCTGCTCTCCTGTTTTTTGGAGTTATTTTTTCCCCACTGAAAATTGTTCTAAGTGAGTCCGGACTTTCTCAAGTCCTAACGCCGGCTCTGCTTTTAATAAGCGCTAATCATTGTCGCAGATCCAGGGACGCGAGGTTCTGTCCTCGCCGGTGCCGGTGGGGCTGCTGGTTTAGAAACCTCCCAGCGCTCCAGCGAGCGCTTCTGGGGGAGCTTCTCCTTTCTCTTGAATGATGGCTTTGCTCTTTCTCTGCGTCCTCCGGGGCTGTTGGGTTTCCGCCGAATCCTGACAAACCCAGAACTTTCCCATCGGAGGGGGGGGGGGTAAAAACCGAGCCCGACACGAAGTTTGGAGGCGTCTCTGTCGGTGCGGGCTCGGCACGGGGGATGCTCCGAGCTCCCTCTGCTCCACAGCTCTCGGCAGAGCCTCTCTGCACGTTCTGTCTGCTCCGGTGCTCGTTCTTTAGTCATTTGCCTTCCCTTTTGGAGGTTTTGGCGTCTTTTATTTACCGTTCATCCCTTGCTGGTGATGTGCCCTGTATCACTACGTGACCTCGTGCCGATGAGGTGTGGAGCCTGGCGGTGATTAACCTAAATCCGAGCCCCAGCGTGTTGTGCAGTGGAGATCGGGCCATTCCAAAATGATCCAGCAGTAGCCTTAGGTGCTAACTGGTTGGTCGTGATTGCCTTACTGATGCCACTGACATTCACAGAATAACTAGCATACTGATTTTTAGCTCTCCTCAAAGTGCTTGTTTTGTGCAAGGGGAAATAACGTCGGTTTCTTTTTTTTTTTTTTAATGAGTGCAAAAATACAAAAATAAAATCCGAGACCTTATGAAGGACAAGCAAACTCTCCAAACTGTTGCCTGTGGTATTTTTCAAGGGAAACTGAAGCTATAGCTCAAGCTGCGTGCCAAGTTTGCTTAGTGATAGAATTTTCTTGGAAAGTTACAAACTGATCATTAAAATGAGTAATGGAAATGCTAAGCTAACTTCTGAGCATTGAAAGTGTATTGCTACTCCATGTGGTATTATTCTGGGAAGTTATTTATTAGATGAAAGATTTTCCCCACTAAGCTGGCAGATTAATTTGTGAAAGTATTTGAGGAAAATAGTTTAGTGGAGGTGTCTACTTCTTGCTAAAAATGCTGCTAACTTGATATTGAGTCTGCAATTTAAAGGCACGTTGATGCCTTGTTGTTTTTCCCTGTGCTGTGAGCTCTCTATCCTGCTGCAGAGGCGCTTTCCTTGCTCATCAGGGCTCCTACAGGCTTTACGGTATTTTTACTTCTCTGTATTACTCCTAGCTTTGCTTTGCATTGGGAAAGAACTACGGGCTTGGAGCTGAGAGCGTTGGTGTTTTCTGCGTGTCTAAAGCAGAAGGAGGTGCCACGCGTCTCCTGTCGGAGCAGAGGATCTGCAAGCTGGCACTGGCATTTGCTGCGGGATTTTTCCAAAGTGGGTTTTGCGTACGGTTGCATAATGAATTAAGTAGAGGTTGCCTAATTAATTGACAGCTGCGTACTTTTATGTTAGGTGAAGTAATAATACTAGACTTCTTGAGAAAGCCTGCGGGGTTTGAAGCTGCTGCAGAGCGGTGGCAAGGTCTGGCCCTGCACATAACTCCTGTGGCTCTGGCAGGCGTTCACCTCCCGTGCCGGTGACCTCAGGGTCTTGCAGAGAAATCCATGTATATACGTAGTTGACTGTGTGTTTTATGAATCCCTTGGTTTGGGGTCTTGCAGATATGTGAATTACAGAACTAGCAAAACACTTGTTCTTTAAATTCCTGAAAGGCAAATCCTGTGCTAGGTAGGGATGTCACATTTTCATGTTACTCTTCTCTAATGCTTATACTGAAGTTTTCCCCCAACAAATAAGTATTTCTGACCACTTTTTTGGGGGATGATGGTTTGGAGGTTATTTAAAGGAAGACTCATTGTGTTTCATTTTGTGCCACATCTTTATGTTCTTGTGATATTGTAATGGGAAATTTCTGCAGATAAGTTTGTCTTTTTACTTTTCCTGGAAGGGACAGATTCTTCCAAATGACATAAGCCAATGGTTTTAGATGAGTGTAAATGATTATTTGGTTTTACTGCGATACTGGAAGACACAGATTGACTGCAATCTGCAAACAAGATTTTTCACTCCTTTGAAATGATGAAAGGCACAGTGATGTGGTGCTGCTGTCTGAGGAGCCAGTAAGCCTACAGAGAGAGGAAAGAAGTTATTAGCGATAAGGAATGACTGACTACTGGTGAGCCTCCCTCCTCAGTATAAAGACAACTTTGTGTGACTGAGAAATAATTACAAGATTGGGCTTTATTTACTACAAAACACAAGGAAAATGGGAAGTCTGTTCATATGTAAGGTTACTTTTTGTGTATTCTAGTTTTCATCCTTGGTGCTAACCTTGGCAGCTAGGTCTGTCTTGTTCTTGTACAGATAATAAAACCTTCTAGCTCATAATTGGAAATGAGTGAACAGTAGATTGTAGCCACCTGAGATGCATACATGCATTCAAGTTGGAGACTACTAAAATTACAAGTGATGGGAAATGACTTGTTCAAGGGACTGCTGTGATGAATACATTGCTTCACCTTATGTTGTACCTGGATGATGTCAAGATGGATTAAATGGCAAGATGCTTTGAAATCGACTTTTGTTTAAAGAAGTTTAGAAGCATTATTTTGGTGTGCGAAGACTGATATATACTAGAGAAACTTCTCTGGAAACAGAGAAGCAGAAGACTTGCTTTGATACTTGCTTTGAAATTGCTCTGTGGCTGCTATCCTTAACAAAACATCCCTGCAGTGACAGCAAGTCCTTTTCCAAGTCGTCTTTTTGCAGCTCTGCAGCTTCAGCTCCCTCAGAGGCAGCCTCTTTAAGCCAAAACAAGGGAAGATCAGTAAGATCAGTCAGCAATTAAAGTGCAGGAACGTGAAGTTTATAGAGCTGCAGTGGTCTTTTATGCTAACACTTCACCTTTGATTTAGTGAAGCTATTTAGAGTCATAGCCGTAATTTATCAATGTAGATACGGATATCTGATTTGATCACATGTGTTGTAGGAGAATGCATTAAGGGAAAAACGTAAAGAATCATTAGTGATACCTGATAATGTGAATGAGCAGTTTTATACTCTTACAGTTCCACTTTTAAAATGGAGTATAATACTATTCATTAAAATCAATGATATTTAATTTTTGTATAGCTGATGTGGGATTTTTTTCCAAATGACAACTTTTAAGTATTCTTCTCTTGAAAAAAAGTATCTATTTATCGATGCAAGAAATAATTAAATGGCAAAGATGCTGCATTTCCAACTGAGCAGAACAGCAGTCATATCTGCTGAAGTGGTGCTCAGAACAGTCACATCTGCAGCCTACTTGTGGTCTCCTGGAGAAACTTACCTAGTGAGAATGAACGGTACTTGGAAACCAAGACATGTGTTTTAGTATTTCGTAAGTCCTGATTGCACATGGGAGCAATCTTGTCTGTGTTCGCAGTATTTAAATTGTGAAGCATTTAAAATACTTCTGTTGCAGAGCTCTTAGAAAATGAGAGACAGCAACATGGGCTGTAAAAGTCTTCTAAGCAAGTGCTTCAGATGGTAGGGAGAGAAAGTCGGAGACTAACAGATTTCTCTGAGAGGTTCTCATTGATCAGGCAGTTCAGGGTGCTGGAAAATGCAGGCATAAACCTCATGCTTTTTTCATGAGAGAATTCTGCTGACTTGTACCCCAGTGCACTAGACTTGGGCAGGTTTTTCCTCTTAGGCTAGAATTTTTTTCCTTTCAGTGTTGGAAATAAGCAAGTTATTGTCAGAGAGACTAATTCCAGTCAGAGTGACATTTATGGTTATGAAGAGCACACTCTTGAAATTTAAGAGTTGAGTGAATAGGTTAGAGGGTTTTTTTCTTTTTTTTTTNAGCTGTTGTCTGCTTTATTTCTTGTGTCTGGAAGCGTTGTAGCTGAACCCAAGCACTGAAGAGAACCCAAAAAACCAACCCAACAACAAAACCACCAGAACCATCCCCAAAGGAAAAACTGAACATGACCTCCCCTGCCCCACGAGAAGAATCCCCTGAAACTGGTCCCTCAACATCAGATCACTTACTGTGCAATGCTAATAAGACTTTAGATGTGTGGTGAAGCAACAGTGTAAAGGTAGAATGGAAAATATTTCATTTACAGGGTCATCCCTTCTGGTTCCCTGCAGAGATAGGCAGAGGGCAGGCATGAGGGTCCCTACAGGGGCATATTATTTAAATTTCTGACATGCAGTTTGTCAGGAAAACACATATTTTGATGACCAGGAGTTAAATATGAATGTGAAGGAGCTTATGAAACCTCTGTGCAAGTGAAATCTGATTTAGAGGACAGTGGCACAAACACCCAAGTCATCCTGGGGCTTGTGCTTCCTACTATGTTGTAATTTTACCAGGTGAGGATGGAGCAAGACTCCTATCCCACACCTCCGCTCAGGTGTGCATCTGCTGGTGGCAGGTGTCTCTGCTTTTCTCATTGCAGCAGAAGTCCAGAGAGGTTCAACTGGCCCAGCTGTTACCAGTTAGCTCCTCATACTGTGTTTAAATGAAGAAAACTAAACAAAGCTTTTTTTTACTGTAATAAGCCACTAATGTGGCAGAGTGCAAGGGAAGCTGTGGAGTTTGAAACCTGTTCTCCTCAAGCCAGGTGTGGTGGATATAGAGCAAGAATCACAAAAGGCATCACCTGTGGGCCGATTTTGCATCTCTTACTGCAGATCTATTCCTATATGCTGTCTCTTTGGTTTTGAGATGGATAGTTGAGGAAAGGTAACTTGTGTGTTCGATTACAACAGAGAAGTGAGAAATCTTGAATTTCACAGTAGTTCTTAAAGCAGTAGTTTGAACTTCATTGAAAATCTATGGTTACATCCAGATTGCTTTGCTATTTACATTGTAATCCAAGCAATACTGGGCCACTCTGCGTTAATTGTTTTAAAAAATGCTCTTCTCCCTATTCCTGTTTTCCTATTTGTGTATTGACTCATTCTGAGAAAATGCTGTAGTGGTTCTCCAGCTCTGCTGAAATGGCAGTGCTATGTTCATCATTTGAGGAGTGTGTTTCAGTTCAGTAGGCCTTGACAATTCTGAACACTATTATCACTCAGCATATTTAGATCCTCTATGAAATTTAAAATATAATAAATTACAGTTGTTTGTAGCTGTAAACCTCTCTTTGGAGTGAATTGGTGAGGAATTTCAACTGGTTTTCTGTGGTCTGACTTAATGTAAAGCATGTCCAGCATCCCTTTCGCTTGTACTGAGGTCAGGACAATAATTTTCAGCGTATCGCACTACTTGACTACATAAGGAGCAATCCTGTCTAATCCAATCCAGAGCGGGTCAGTAAATGATAAATTTTGTTTAGCTTGCAAGCATACTGATTTTCACAGTTCATTTACAGAAGAATCATGCATCTCTGCCTTTGAAGACTCTCCATTTGTTGAAGCTGGTGTCTCTTAACATTCTCGATAAAATGTGCAAGATGAAAAATACTCTTTTAATGGCATATTATTGTGGAGGTATTTTACATGGGGAAACTGGGAAATCATAGAATCATAGAACAACCAGTTTGGAAGAGACCCACTGGATCATCGAGTCCAACCATTCCTATCAAACACTAAACCATGCCCCTCAGCACCTCATATAATTGATGCAGAAACTATCATTTACTTTTGCTGAATATAGGAAAATATTTTATTCCTGGCTTCTTAAGGCTTATTGCAGTCACCTGAATGTCTGTCCTGCCTATCCATCTTTGCTGCCACCCAGCTGCTTACTGGTGCCTTCACTGAGGGGGTGAGGCTGTCAGGGTGAGCTAGATGCTTGTAAGATACTGGAGCAGGTAGTAATCCATGGTCGTCCTTGTCTTGTAGGTGCAGGACAGTAACACTTTCCCAGGTGGTGGGACTGTCTGTTAGTAGAACATTCATGTGTGTTTTTCACATCAAATTCAGGACTAAAATGTCAGCATTTACTGTGGCGACTTCATTTAGAAGCGAACTTTTTTTGGTGCTTGCTGCTGCAAGCGTAGTGCAGGTCATTGTATGTGCAGAGCTGAGTGGGAGGAAAGCTTTCTTAAACATCTTAGGTTATTTAACATCTTGGGCAAGTGTGTTGATAAAGGTTGTAAATGACAATAAAAAGAAAATGCTGTATATGCATATATGTTTTACTAGGATAATTTATAAAGCGGAGTATAGGTTGATAGCATTTCTACTAGGTCACTGCTTGACCACCAGCACTTCTTTCAACTGAGATGCGCTGTGCTCTGGGAGCATGCCTCTGGACATTTAAGTAATAACAGTAAAATGTTTGGTTTTAAAACAAATGCTTTAAGAAATAGCATGGTGACCAAGAGCTATTAGCATATGTACTGTCACATATATACATGCACTTTGAATCTTGCCCTTCTGTTGTTAAGATTAATAGAAGACCCTTTATGTTCTTGCCTTTAGTATTTCAAATCTGGGCATCCAAATGCTGTGGAAAATAGTAGTAAATGTTAACTTATTCCTTCCGAAGTTAAGGAAAAATACATTAATCTTTCAGGTTTTTAATGTCTTCAATTAAATGTTCTGTTGCAGGAAATTATATTGTTCATTGCAATAAGACAGACCAGAGGGCGTTTCTTAATAATTCTAAATAATTGCTTCAATCAATATATGATTTTAAAACAGCTGGATTTATAAATGTAATGGCATGAGTAGCCTAGGCTAGGCAATTATTGCATATTATGGAACTACTGCAGGCTGGAAGGTGCAGTTTTTCTGGCACCTCCACAGTTAGGGGAGATGGCTGTGTTAAGTATCTAGCTCCTGTTGGCAGTGGTTGTCTCCTTGACTACAGGATTCTTTTTGGAAGCTTATGGTTAGCTGGTGAGGAGGATTCCTCTGCTCCAAGACGTAGTACAAGTCTGGAATGGATGCTTAACAGCAATGCCAGGACAAAACTTTACTTGTGCAGGTGGTGGTGCAGGATCTTGATGCTGTACTAGGAACATTTCTCTTTTGCTGTAAAGCAGTTAAATTTCATTGTATGGTTTCTTATTGCTTACCTAGCAGAAAATAGGGCTTTGTGAAAAGCGTTTCATTAAAGAAGTCAGTATTCTATGAAGTCAGTACTAGCTTTTTTTGAGGTGGTGGAATAGGAGCTTGTTCCTACTGTGCATTGGTTATTAAGTCCTTGCATTCACTCTATGTCATCCCATCTCCTCTAAAATTTAGTTACTTTGGATACTCAAGAAGTTAATACTTGCAGAGAAACCAAAAGTGCATTGGAAGAAACAGCTGATGCTCGTTTCTTCTCCTGCTGCCAACTCTAGCTGGTGAAAAGGGTGAATCAAGGGCATGGTCACAGAAGGAGGGCTGTTACAGTTAAAGCTGCCTTTCATTGCAGCCTTTCAGCTGCCCAGCACCTCCAGAAAAGAGCCCATTTCCAGTCTAGCTAAGTGGTCGACCTCATTGCAAGCCATGTGCTCAAATCTGCTTGCATGAAATTGAGGCTGGAGGGAAGGTACAGAGCTGAGTTCAGGCTGGAATCAGCCTTTTAATTTTTATGACAGGGTGTTTTTTTGTTGTGGTTTTAAATTTTTTATTACAATGGAGTGTATGCCTGAATAATCGGTAGGCTGCTGTTCCCATTTTGAATTACAAGGGCACATTATTGTAAGTACTTGCCCTTGAAAAGTATGTGAACTTATTAAGCACTAACAATTTCTGTCATGTTGATCTGTACTGATTTAAGTTTCACTTCATTGGTCCATACAGTGGAGCTGTTAATGATATCAGTTCTTTCCTTTTAACCTTGGGATTTAACAATTATATATTGCTTTAGAGTTATTAGAGGCAGCTGAAAACATTTGCATTGAAAACATCTGTGCTGTGTCACAGGAGGATATATTTAAACATTGGTTGATTGAAGTTACAATAAGACAGTAGCCTTACCACCTTTTAAAACTGCTTGTTAAGTAAACCCTAGTTTTGAGCACTGGTACTGGCTTCTCAACCATTCAGATCTGCATCTGCCTTTTCAGGAAAACTCCTCATATTTATGTACATGAATTGGCATTCATTATACGCTGCATTGGCTCCGATGTTTTTTCCTTTCAGTCTGTCGTAATTTTTGCTTGTGTTGACTAAATACATTGAGTGTGTTGTTTGACTTGCAGATAAATGTATGAAAATTACTATCTGCCTTGGGTAGTCTAGGTGGAAAGGATAGATTTTGTAGCTTTTTTCTCTTCTCTTGTGTATGAGACCACGTATAAATATGTATTGAATCATCTGTTAGCATAATGGTTTATAAAGAGTAATGAGTGCAACTGATTCAGGGTTTCTAAGTGCTTTTGTGTAAATGTCTTTCCAATGAAGCTGAAGCCACAAGATACAGGGAATTGAAGCTTTCCCCAAGACCGCAGATCAAGTCTAGGTGAATATTAATAACAGATTATCTTTTCCAAACAAACCTTCCTATTTTTGGATCTTAAGAACTGCACGCTGTGTTTAGTGGTTTAAATCAATGACAAATGCTGCTGAATGATACCTCTAAGTAGTTTAGTGGAAGCCCTGTTGAAGACTGTTAGTAATAAGATGATGACTTACAACAGAGAAAAGGGAATCAACTGCTCGGTTGACAGGCTCCTAACTTGATTTTTCTGATTGTTCTTCCATTTGTGAGTGCAGGATCTTGCCTTAATCACTAATATTTGGATTAACTGATATATTAAAGGTTACATTTTATGGAAACTTTGCCAAAAGTAATGAAGAACATTTTATCTCTGTCCTTGATTTTGTTTTTCCTTGCATATTCTTCTGTGGCTAACATACCTTTAGTTTTTTGTATTTGGAAAATGCTAAAAGTTAAAGGCCACAAGTCAGATATTTTGGGATCTTCAAGGAGACAGTGTTCCCTGTCCCGCTCTTCAGGTAGATGTGTTGAAAGGAGAGGGTGACTGCCTATTACTTTAAGTTTGGGGAATGATTGGGGTAATATTTGCTAGTCCTTAAAGGTAAGATTCTGAATTATCAACTTGACTTAACTACTGGAGTAGGAGTGTGTACCAGTGAATGGAAAGGGTGGAAATCTGTGTTGCTGCGTCTGTGATTGAATGTTTAAAAGATGAGGCGAATGAGCAAATATGAAGAATTAAATACTTGGAATGCTTTAGAATGTGAGCACTGAAATATATAGAAATGTTGGCAATGTCACTCTATGGGATTGGTAAATGTCTTTGTGGTCTTGTGGCAGATGACCTCTAAAGACATTAATATGTACAATGATGACTTCTAAAGACATTAATATGTACAATGATGACTGGACTTTTAAGCCTTTCAAAAGAGCTTGCATGTCGCTCTCAAACTTTACAAAGAGCTGTACAGGTTATTATTTCATGTCTGTAGATGGGGAGACTTGGAAAGCTGAAGGAAGGTGCTAGTTGGTTGTGTAGCCAGAGGTGTTGTAAATTCCTGAGGTTTACTACAACTCCTGCCTCTCAGGGAAACGTGATGGGGAAATGGTATTGTTACTTAGTCTCCTGATTATTTTCTGGTGTCTGCAGGTAAAATAGGGACTATTGCAGCACTTCATTTTAGTGCCAGCTTTCTTCTGCACCCTGTCCCAAGAGCCTTTTGCGCTAGCCAGACCTGTAGTCACTGTCACCTAGCAGAATATCCACGCTTGCCTGCAGATGGAGGAGGAACTGAGGAGGCTAACCAGGGCAGACCCTTGGGTCTCCTCCAATGGAGAAGTGTGACTTGATGCTGAGACTCTGGTAAACCATCTTCTGGGATTTTATGAGAACATTAAAATTGAGACGTGCTTGATTCTTCACTTAAAGTGAATTGATTTCTTTGTTTTATCTCTTCTGTAACCTGATTTAAAACAGACAAACTAAAACAACTTTAATGAGAGGAGGTTTTACGTTTTTCAGCCATATGGTATGCTGGGGTTTTTAATATATCAGTTTCTATCTGTCACTTGATCGTTAGGATTTTTCTTACCTCTTTTTACATTGAATTTTGAAGCAAGCTGCTGAGGTCAGGAGGTTAAAGATGGTTCTGCCATATGAAGAAGGCTAGAGGGAAGAGATTACAGTAGAAATTGGAGTTTTACCTAAAAATTTGTAGAATTCAGTAGTTGAGGCTGATTAGTGGTGGAAAATATGCACTGTAATATATGTCTTCAAGTTTTTGCCACTTCTGAGCAATGCACAAGATACAAGTTTTTAAGTCTCCTTTGTGTGCAGACAGTGGTTGACAGGATAAAAAGCAAAGTTAAAGCTTGCAGAAGAAAAGGAGGATGAACAAATTAATGTAGCATCCAGGAAGAAAGGAAATATGGTTAAGGATAGAGGTAATATAAATACTTTGTTTAATCCCTTCTAGGTTTGAAAGATTTTTGGGATAATGAGTAAAAACTTAGAGCTAGTGAAGTGATGTAGCTTTTTCCAAATTATAATCCTTGAGTTGAGGATCAAGTCACCTGTCCCCTTAAGAACCCTTTAATTTAGACTGCATCAGCTCTTCGACTTTGTTCATTCTGGGTCTGACAAACGGCTGTGCTGGTATCACCTTGAGAGTGAATAAGTAGGTGAGGAGGATGCAGGCTAAATTGCCATTGCTGCTGAAAAAGCATCTGTGTAACTAAAGCTTCAAATTTCAAAGTGATTAAGTCTTTTTTTGAGGGAAAAATCAGAACTTGCGTTTCTAATGTTTTTAGCCCGTCATGTGAGGTCTTCAAATGTGCACTCCCTAGTATCTGTTTAGGCATTTAAGCATCTTGGCTTGTATCAGAAACGGTGTGACCGGCAGGTCCAGGGAGGTTATTCTCCCTCTGTACTCAGCACTGGTGAGA
>WAAB01019262.1:324284-428317 GCA_013389865.1 Piaya cayana
CGATGATCTGATGGGTCTCTTCCAACCCGGTGATTCTGTGATTCTGTGATATACTTTTAGTAATGTGCACCTCCTCTGGATAAAGATTTATTGATTCTACAGAGATGTTCTAGGTACTCCTTAAGTTTGTTAACGTCATTAGTGGCGTGTGGAAGTCCTCTGTTTGTACAGTGGATTTCTTCCACCAGTGAAAAATACATGTTTTCCTGCTGTAGGCTCAAGATCTTATCATGCATAAAGATGGATTTATTTTTACTTGACCAAATTGCTTCCCATTTCAACAGGTAAAAAGTGGCTGTCTAAATTCTTGATGAAAACCCTTTTCTTCTCTTAGGGCTGGGTTGGATGACATTTTATCTGAACCAGTGCTGGAGACTGCAGAAGATGTGGAGTCCAGTGCTGCTGTGTACAACCCTGATGCAATGGGAGTATGCTTAAATGCCTTTTTCTTCTTGACAAGATAAAGGGCAGCAGCTGCTTGGCTGCTTTTTTTTTTTTGTCTATTTTCTCTCTTGATTAAGTAAAAGTTGGGTTTTGTCCCAGAAGTAGCTAAAAAGGAGTCACTTTCCTCTTTCGTCCCTGCTGTTGGGGGGCTGATATCTCACATAGTGCCATTCTGTGTTGCATGTCTTGCATCTTTCCTGTTCTATGAATTCTGTTGAAGTTATAGTGGATAAAGTGATGAAACCTTGCAGAGAACTAGCAAACGATTTGTGGAATCAAAGACAGTGAAGTAGTTGCATATACATGGTACTTTTCCTTTTATATGTTTGGCTTAATCTGTTTGTAGATCTTGCTTTTATCAGTTTCCCACTATAATTGTTGTAACTATTGGATTTTGAATCTCATATTGACTTTCTTTTCTATTGTATTGCTAAAGAAAATAAAAATCTGTATGGCTCTGTTTCTAATGCTTTAAAAGCTGTAGTTCCGTCTACTTGAGTATCCTTTTTCCTCAATAAGCTTGAAATGCAAAGAGAGAAAGTGTTACATCTGTCTTTGCTGTTCTTCTCGTGAAAAATAAGTAGGGTTTCTTCCTCTCTCCTTAGGAAAATAACAAAAGACTGTGTGGCTTGCTTGGCATTTTATTTTGTAGTAAGTTCCTCATTGCCACATAACTGTGGTTCACATACCAAAATCCAAATGCTAGAATGTTCCAGAGTTTCATCAGGTGCACTCGTGTACCAGAAAGCCCTGCTGCAGATCTGTCCTTCCCACAAAACAGTTGAAATAAGTGAATTGCCATCACAAAAAAACCCCTGTCCTCTTCAGAAGCTCCCAGGAGCCCATGCTTGGAGAGGTGAGTTGTCCCAGCATCTCCATGAACCACTTCCTGTACATCTACTCACTGCGGTTGAGTGCATAAGGCACTGGCATCCAGAAAGCATCATTTGCTGTGTTTTCTTCAGTGAGTTCGAAGAGGAGTGTAGTGTCCTGTTATTCATTCCAGTTCCAGCTCAGATGTGACTAATCAAGACTTCATAATTTTGACCTTGTCCCTATCCTGTCCCAAGAACATTCTTGACTAGCTCCATTGTGGGCCAATTAGTTTATTTTTAGATGAGAAACTGACAACTTATTGGATGTCTGCTTTCTGACTAGAATCAGTGCATTTATACTCATTTCTCCAAGTTTATCCAGATGACTGCAAAGGACCTTCTTTGTAGTCAGGTTCCATTTAGAAGCTGCAAAATGGTCTCTTTGTTAATACTGCCAAAGCCCAGAAGCTGGGCTTACTGTGCAGATGTTGCATGTTGTGCAACGAGAGAAGAACAAGCATGGCACTTACATTCTCTACTAAACTGCACCTGGATTTTAGGCTTTCATTGGGCTGAGGGGTTCTTTGGGAGGTGGTGGAATGGTGTTGGGTTTTTTGGCCTCTTTGATTGGTAAGAGGGCAGAATGATAGTACTGAAGAGGCATCTGTCCCAAGTGTAACTTAACTTGAAAGCTGTTTTGATATCACTTGCTGAATGTACTTCAGAGTTAAAGTTGCTTAAGCTCCTTATCTGAGGCTAAGCAGCTTAAAGAAGTTGCAAGGCTTCACCACCTCTTGCTTCCTGCTATTGAACTATTTTAACGTACAATCTTCTACCAGCATCTGAACATACTAATGTTACATATTTTGTTAACTTGCATAGTTAACTGCTTGTGCCTGTATGATGTCCTGAAAGAGCAAAAAGCTCCCAGACCATTCATACTCCTCTTTTGAAACAAACAAACAAGCAACAAAAACCCAAATGCAACAAAACAAAACAAAAGTGAAATGTTTGAAACTGATAGAAAGCAGTTTGAAGATAAACATGAATTTTTCTCCAGTCTGCTTTCATTCTGAGATAGGCTTTAAATTGCTTAACACAAAATAGGCATGAGTTGTGGTCTGGGTTGTTTGATCCCCTTAACTCCTCATCAGGTATCTGCTGCCTTTCTGGGAGCCTTTGATACTATTGTGGTAGAAGTTTCCAGCTGCTTCTTGAAGCTTTTTATGCTATAGTGTGAAAAGAATTACCTGTAAGCTTCAAACATACAAATCACTAATAACAAAGAAGTACTTTTCCTTTTGTGTCCAGGGACACTTTCCAGCAGATACATCTGCACAGTGACATCTTTAAGAGGACCAGGCTTGGAATTTGTAGTTGATGCATATGACATCATCTCGAAGGGGAAAAAAATCACATTTTTATCTCTGTGGGTATCTTGGCAAAATAAGCAGAAGAAAATAATCTCCTTTATAGTTATGACACTTTGCAGTACTGTAACAAAGGGAGTCTTCTCCCAGTCCTTGCTTCCCTGCAGGAGAGAGGGAAGAGTCAGCATTTCCACTGGATTTTAAGAAAAAAATGTGTAAAGTGCATCAGTCAGGGGAATAAGCACTGCAGACAGTTAAAATGAGTGCAATTCTAATTTAAGTTTCCTTAAATTCTGAGTTTGTAAGGATCTACATTTTTCCTTTCCAGAAGACTCAGTGACTTGTCCAATAAGCCTGATTAAGGTGGTAATGAACATATCATTCTCAGATTAATGTATCTGGGAAGTAGTGTTAGATAATGATTTGAACTAGCTAAATGGTATGTGTGAAAAGAAGTTGTTCAAGATACAAACAGGTGTTGCAGCAGAGAGCTAATTTTCTTTTTCCTCTTTGCACAAAAGAAATGTCAATATTGCAGTAGTACAACACACATTGCTACTTTACATATGCTAAACTTAATGCATAATAGACTTGCAGAAATATGCTGTGTTACTCTTAAGAACCTGAGTGTGGAAAAGTGCTACTGTATATATATATTTTTTTTTCCTGAGCCCAGCCAGATTTTGCTTTGGAAGCAAACCTTTTGCCATCACTAGCTATCAAGGTCTCAGTTACTCTGCAAAGTCACTCCCAATATTTGGGTGGATGTTCCATGCAAACAGCAACCCCAGTTAACCAGAGGGTGGTGTGACCAAGCCTGATGTGGTCTGTGTCACTACAGCTGCTGCTTAGTGAAGCTGCTCCCTCCCTCTGCCTCTTGTAGCTACAAGCCATGTCCTGCAGTGCTGACTCCAGCCTCTGTTTACTTTACAAATGCAGGCAACTATAATTCTGGGCATGCTTGTTATTTGTGTTATTTATCTGGTTCCTTTGCAAATCCTCCCGAGTCCTGAGTGATGTATTATTCTGCTAAATTCCACAAGTTTTCTCTGCATTGTGTGGAGGACTTCTAAAAAAATACAGCCTTCCTTTGTTTCACTAGGATGTGTTTTACATACCTTAGACTAGCTAAAAGAAGCTAATACTTCTAGAAACAAAATCCCAACCAGGCTTTTTCTTCAATTTCCTAGGTTCTGTTATGATATTCTTCCTCTCTAATATTTCAAATATATCAAATTAATGTAATAAGAATATAAAGGAAGTTTTGAAAACCTTCTTTAACATTAGGCTTTGAAAAATACTGGTTCTTGGGATTCACCGTGTGTGGTCAGGTGAATGTAATGGTCTTGTCAGTTAAAAAAAAGGTTCCAAAAGCATTTGAAGAATTAAAGTTACTTTTTTTTTTTTGGACTTAGATTCATATGCATTGTAAGTACAGCTTAAGGTATTCATGTACGAGGCTTTTCAAGTTTACGCTTTGTCTTCTTGCTTTAATGATACCATTTAAAGTATGTTCCAGGAGAGTCTGTTTTAGCATACGTTCAAATCTCATTCCCTGTCCTGTACAATGAAGGATGCAGAAGTGTCCCATGTATTTGAGTAATTGTAGCATCTTTCATGCCATATATCTTAGATATGAATATTCAAATTAATCATTCAACTTTTAGAATACCCTCTCCCTGCTATAAAGACTAGGAATCTATGTAATATACCAGTTGGGTACATCTGTGTCTCTCTTTTCACAGAGGATCTTCCCTCTTAATAAGGGTAACACCAGAAAGACATAGGGCTGTGGATCTTGAGTTTCATACGAACGTTTGGAAAGTGCTAAGAGATGCTCTTCTAGGTCTTAAGGGGTTAGAAAAAAGTACTAGGCAGGACTGTCGAGGAACCATTGCTCCTTTGACCACAGCACAGAGTTATCCAAATGCAGCCAATAACTGAAGTTATGTTGTATGTCTCTAGTATTACTGTTCATAAAGGGTTTCTGTTGGTCTTCTGGCCTATTCATTCTAGCTTGAAACACAGGTATGTTGTTAAAGTATATGAACACCTTCCACCCAGTGCTTTAAATAAAAGACAGTAGTGAATCTGACTAAAGGGAGTAAAGCAGCGTGACTACTTGTAGCCCTCTGCAGAAGGGCTGAGCTTTCTGGGTCAGTGGGTTTATTGGTTCTTCAGGAATTATGAATTTAGTTTCAGGTCATTTGTGGAAAAGCAGTTTCTCTTGGTCTGCAGTACATGATTAATAGTGAGAGCAATGCCATGTGCATTAAGACGTGAAGTGAACCTTGGAGATCCCAGAGAAAAACAGCCTCTTCTGGAGTCTAGGGCTTGTTGCTACTTTAGTGTTTGACACTGGAGAAGAATCGTTCTTCTCCCTGAAGAAAACAAAGTGATGATTGGAAAGCGGAGCCTTCTTTGGTTAACAAAGCTCCAAGTGTAGGTTTTCTGAAGCTATATTTCAAACTTGCTTTGGTGCCGTGAATGATTTCAGAAGATGACAATGATTAGGATAAAATAAAACTCAGAATCATAGAACAGCCAGGTTGGAAGAGACACACCAGATCATCGAGTCCAACCGTTCCTATCAAACACTAACCCATGCCCCTCAGCACCTTGTCCATCCATGCCTTAAACACCTCCAGGGAAGGTGACTCAACCATCTCCCTGGATAACCCATTCCAGTGCCCAATGACCCTTTCTGTGAAAATTTTTTTCCTAATGTCCAGCCTAAATCTCCCCTGGCAGAGCTTGAGGCCATTCCTTCTTGTCCTGTCCCCTGTCACTTAGGAGAAGAGACCGTTACCCTCCTCTCTAAAACCTCCTTTCAGGTAGTTATAGAGAGCAATAAGGTCTCCCCTCAGCCTCTTCTCCAGGCTAAACACCCCCGGCTCTCTCAGCCGTTCCTCATAAGGCCTGTTCTCCAGTCTCCTGAATGTCAAAAGTTAAATTTGGGTTTCTTAATGCATCCCTCTTCTTGGTGCAGACTGTGCTGTCTGTGTGACTCTTCTGCAGGTTTGCTTTCCTGCCATGGCTTTTCATATCCAGGTAGTCTTAAAACTTCATGAACCAATTCACTTCCCATCTGCTTCTCCTTCCACGGTTTTCAAACCTCTCTGAGACACTTCCATACTTTAGATATTCTTAGGTGCATCACCACTGCATGTTATCTCAGTTTATCTCTCTGCTCCTTCATGTTTTGTTTTCCAGTTTTTGTTCTTTTTTTTTTTTTTAAACCAAAGCTGTCAAATTACCCAGCAAAGCCAGTGCAGTCTTTATCACTTCTAATCTTGTACTGATTTTTAAAGATATCTTGCTAAGTAATTTAATTACTAATTGCCTTTTGTCATGCCCTTTAAAAAAAAAATTCTTAAAATGAGGCGTCCTTACATGGAAAGTCTAAAAGGAGTATTAATTGTTTAGCTAACAACTCTAGTGCTTATTCTTTACTGTTTTTTGTCAGCTATAGGTCAACTATAGTTACTCATTGTGTGCTTTAATCTTGGGATAGACCCTAACATTCCTCTTCTAGTATCAGTAGAGGAAAACTCTAATACTCTTTTTTTGAAATTAGCCTTATACTGAAAGTCAGTTTACTGCCTGGATATGTAACAGGGATATCCAAAGAATAATTATCTAAAGTTTCTGAAATGTAAATTACATGTTGTCACTTTGTCGTTAATCATGTTTTCTCCTTCTTCCCCTTTGATTTCTATCATAGGAGTCTGTGTACTGTCCTCTTCCAGTGGTGAGTTAACAAAACAAGCATGTTTGTGATCTAATGCAGAACTCGTTTCACAGTGATGATAGAGAGCAGAGGTGTGTGGAGCAAAACAGGTAACGAGGAACAGGAATAGGGGCAAAAGTGTAAAATGAAAGTAATTTTAACCCCCCCCATGTTCTATGATCTTAATAGTAACCATAAAATGGTTTGGTTCTGTTTAACAGTGCACTGTCATATGCAAGCTAATCAGCCATGCTAATCAATGGAACATCTGTAGCAGCTTTATATTCTCTAAGGGGTATTATTCTGCTTGCTAGTTCAGTTTAAGTGTTCTTTCTGTTCTAATCTCACTTAGGGGGTTAATATCTCTGCTACTAGTGTGAAATTTGGCTGAAATGCAGTATTCAAGTTTTCAGGCAATATCACAGCTTTTTTATTGAAAAAACTTTGCATAAAAATGTTTGAGCACTTCATTTCTATTCACAAGAGGGGAGACTGTCTTGGGCTGAATAACTTTTAAAGTGAAACTTCATAGACATCAATGTAGATTAATCTGCCTTGGTCTGAAGTAAAAATAAGAAGGGAAAAAAAGTACTGAAATGGGTTCAGCGATAACCATTCAGCTGTGACTCTTAGCTTTTCTTCCCTATCACATCGGTGCTTTATGCTTCAAGGGATTATTTTCTTGCATGTGACTTTGAGTGAGATAATCACAGACAGGATAGATTAAGGGTACCTGTGGCCATATCTCTTGAAGCTCAGTTCCTTGCTAAAATTGGTGAGTTCTATCTAGGTCTCCCATTCCCAGGCTATAGAAGTTTCAAACGAATAAGTAAAGGCTGGTAAGACTGTATATAAAATCTTTTAAATCTTTTTTTTCCTTGTATACTTGAGGTACTTATGCTGTTTTGCCCTCTTGGTTTCTTACTTGGTAAAACAATTCCTTTTATAACGAAATAGAGGCAGTAGAAGTCCTTGGCTGTTGCATGTTGGCTGCCAGGCTATAAACAAGTACTGTGGGTGGAATGTTCACAAATGAGACTGGTCCCTCAGCTTACAGGGTGAGGTCTTTGCTTGGGACTGCATTGGCGTGTTCCCTTGGTGCTGTTTTCTTCTGTTATCTTCAACTATTTTAAGATGGTTTGATGTGAGTTACTCCCTGTGAGCAGTTGCCTTGATGTGGAGCATTATGTGCTCCCAGCACTACACTTAGCTTCTCCACCAGTGGAGGTGCTTCGAAGGATGCAGTCAGCTTTGGAGCAGATGACTCTTCAGAGAAGCCTGTTGCTGTTGGCTTCTCTACCCAAACTGCTTCATGTCTTAGCACTGAGTTGACTTTTCAAGTAAAATCTATGCAGCATGTGCGTATTGGTTTGAGACTCTTGTCCTCGGAGATGTGTGCTGACCTTACAAACAAGGATTTTCTGCTAGTTCAGTGATATATATGCCACCTTGTGCTTGCCTATCATGACAAAAACTATAGATGTCTAATAGCTAAAGAAGAAACAACAAAGGATTCCCGTGTTTACCTGCAGGCTTCTTCCCCTGTTTATCTGGTCATGAGGCAGAAAACAAGCTAGGTTGGTCTTGGGTCACCTTGCCTCTAGGGCATCTCTTCCTCTTGGTTTGCTTCTGCTCAGAGAAAGGAAAAAAAGAAGCCTGTGTGTGACACTTATGGAAACACGAGAGATTTTTTTATCACTGCTTATGTGGAGTAATGTTTCTCACCAATAAGTTTGCATCAATCTAACGTCAACTTTGGACTAAGGAGTTTTTCCTAGGTACTGGCCAAGAACAAACAATTGGATAGTGTAACAGTAAAATGTTAAATTCACACACAAATGTGCCAGAGGACCCATGCAGGGGGCAAATCATCTGCCTTACATTTATATGATAGTATTATCAGGAGTTTTGACACATTATCTTTTGTAATGACTCTCTGCTAAGTTGTGTGAAAAGCTGAAGTAGTGGTTAAAAAAAGCCAAACCAAAACCAATGCAGAAAACCTGTCCATCACACCTCTGAAAAGTAACGTGGGAGTGGATGTCACTTTTTGCTCTGAGTAAGTTTGCATTAACATGTATTATCAAATATTTTAAAATATAAAATCTTGGAGGCTTTTTCCATTTAAAAGCCACGTTGAGCCCAAACCTTTGTGGGAAGCTCCAAGGTCCATAGTGGCAATCAGACTGTGGAGGTACAGATGGAGCCCAAAAACTTAGAGACTCTCCTTCTCAAATCTCTGTTAGGATTTTTATTCCTTTTCTCTTGGAAACACAGTAGTAATTGCTCTTCCTGGAAAATGCCTGATTAATGCAATATGCAGGTTGTGTTTTAAGCCTTGCTAAGGTGTTTTAAGTAACTAAAGAGATGGTCATGCATTGACGATTTCTTACTTCGACTGAGTTATGCATATGTCAAAAATGCCATTAAAGACGAATGAATTTTCCTGTAGGTAGTTGGGCGTTAATTTTAGACCTCTGCGGAGAGGAGGGAGAGGATGAGAAGGGATTTTTCTGCAGTTGTCTTTGATGTACATTATTAGATTGTTACATACCTCTTACAAATAGGTAGCTGTAAATACGTGTGTGTATGTGTGTGCACATATGCAGAGACAGCAACATGTTTTACTGTTTAACATACAAAATCTGTAGTTGTGATTTTTCAAGCCCCCAAGTACTGATGATTTAATTTGTCAGGTATAAGGTTACTAGGCACAGAGTTATTTTTCTTATGTGTTGCAGTTTAAATTCTCAGTTTAAAGAAAACTTTAATGGCGTAGAGATCTTGAGTTTCTGTATGATCTGTAGGGAGGTAGATAAGAATGGCTGGAGTGTATTTTTTGATGAGTATTTGGGGGAACTAAGAGCAGCAATATTTGTCAGTGTTTCAAGTGGATTGATACTTGTTTTCTAGCTGCTCTGTTTTCTTGTGGTGTTTTGTGGTCTATCTATAGTTAGGTTTTTTTATTTGTTTAATTTCTTTTTGTCTTTCTGTATTGAG
This sequence comes from Piaya cayana, assembly GCA_013389865.1. Taxonomy (NCBI): domain Eukaryota; kingdom Metazoa; phylum Chordata; class Aves; order Cuculiformes; family Coccyzidae; genus Piaya; species Piaya cayana. Next base: position 333,644 of record WAAB01019262.1, read on the forward strand.
GAAAGACTTTAGGAAATGTTTGGGGGTTGTTTTGGGTGTTGTGTTTTGGTTTTGCAAGTACTGGAAGATATTCTGTTATTTATCTGTGGTTTCTTTGCTCCCTAGATACCTCAGTTCAGGTAAATGGGAAGTGCCTGAATTCCAGTTTCTGGGATTTTAAGCCTTTTCAAGGGTAGAAGGACTGTTGCTTGTGTTATAACCTGTTTTTGTATAGGTACTGCACCACTATATGAGAGAATGACACATTTTGCTTATAAAATGGTATTTGAACTAGTTGGTATTATTGTGGGCAATAGGGTTATTGGCAATTTGCCAGTCTTTAAAATTTTGATGAAGAAGGAGCTACTGACAAATTGCTGTTGGTAAATCTTGGAACCAGTTCAGCAAATCCTGATCAGCCTTTGTGGGGTTCCCTGGCCAGGTGAGGCGATGCCCCGTGGGAGACAGATGTTAATGCCAACTGGGACAAGGCAATATGTAAAGATCAACTTTGTTCTGGCCAAGCAAAATCAAAGTGAAATTATGTATGCAGTGGAAAGTCATAAGTTAGATTTGGGCAACCACGCAGGATAAAAGAAGCTTTTGAAATTATGATTTATAGGAGATGGAACCAAAGGTGTTTTGAAAGAAGTAATTATTTGCACCTCACCAGAGACCATATGCTAATGTGGTTAAAAAGGCTCCTTACATAGGAATGAGGAAGCCCTAATAAAAGTAACCCAAACTGCCACAGGTCAATCTAATTTTCAGAGACTGCTGTATCACGTAATTGATTAAATAGTTCAGAGATTGATAAGCATTTCCCTGTAAACTTAGGGGAAAATGCAAAACTCTTTCTTTTGTGAAGTGTTCCTATGGACATCCTGATATTAATGCAAGTGGGCTGTCTCTGCAGGTGGTGGAAAGTAAAGACCTCTGGCTAGATTTAAAGAGGCTCTCAGACTGTTGATACACAGACTTGTGGACGGCATTGGGCTCAAAGTAGGATTCCTGAGGACTTAAAGGAAAATGTCATTCCGTAATTATTTTCTTTTTGCAGCTTCACTGCTTTTGTTAACACGAAATAACTCCCTATGGTAAAAGGCTCAGCTGAGTTACACAGCTTTCTTTAGTGTTCATAGCTCTTAAATGGAGAACTGCAGATAGTGAGTTGAGTAAACCTGTTGGTATATTCAGAGAGGATCTTAACGTTCTCGTGATGAATAAGAAGTATAAAGTAGAGATGCTTTGGAACACCGTAGAAAAAAATAGTGTAGAGGGAGGGTGGATGGACATCCAATTACTACAAATGTTTTTTGCTCCAATGGGAAATGGAAGGACTAAAACAAGTGCAGGGCTTGGAAAGATGCTCTGTAAACCAGAACCACCTGTATGGTCCATGTACTGGAGAAATTTAGATTGAATGCAAAGGATGGGTGGGCAGGTGAAGCAGGGGACCATGGCTGAAAGTCAATAAATGCAGTGAGGCAAGAAAAGTTGTAATAAAACTCTCCATATAATAGTTTCTCTTTATTTTAAGGTTTTGTAGATTAATTTTATTCAAAATGAGGCTTTTAAATATGTCTTTGCTAGTGACACACTGGAGATTTCTTAAATCATATTTAGTGCTTGTTAATGGTGGCTTTTCTCTAAAACTTTCTCCCTCCTTTTTGCACTGGCAGTCCAACTTCATTGGGATGATTTGTCTATTGTTGATATCCCTGTAGGCATAGGAAGGCTGAGGAAGAGCCACAGGCAGCCTCACAAGTGCTCCTTGCAAAGGCTGCTTGCTAATGAGTTGGTGCTACCATGCAGCTGTTGAACAAAGATCTAATGAGACCCCAAAGGAGTCAAAGCAACCACTGTTTTCCTTGGAGCACCATTTTAAACTTTTCTTTGGAACAAGCCACAGGATTGCTTAGCAGGCTTTTCCTGTGTTTTTTACCATGCTTCTTGGCTTTTAACTGGTCAGTTCCTATTTGCGTAGCCTTTGAGGTCTATTAGATGCATTTACATTTCATTCAGAAGTGTGTTGCTAGTACTAGTTCTGCAACGTTCAATATTTCCTCTGTTTTTTTGGTTTTGAAAATCCTTTCCAATCTTCACTGTGATATTACTTGGGTAACTTTAATCTATAGATTTGCCTCTTGGATGATGTCAAGAGTTGAATTAATTCTTTCCTTCAAATGACAGGAAGCCCTTACAAGTTCTTGAGCTGGCACCATGTATCCAATGGAACAAATAACAGATTTAAAATTTCATTTTAAAAATAAAAACATATGGTAAACTCTGGCATTGAATAGATCTGTCTTTGACTTGACGCTTCTATGTATCTTTAGCGCTTTTGACTTAGATTCATCTCACTAGAGACACATCGCAGTGAACTGGACTATCTCAGTATCAAAGCAAAGTCTAGAGATTAGCTAGTATTACAGAAAGATCATTATGTGCAAACTTAGTACTTATAGATTTTATTGTATTTAGCATTTTCAAAGCCTGCAACTGGAGCATCTTTAAAGGATTTTCTTTTTACTGAGTGTGTATGCTCGCTATATGCTTTATTTTTCAAAGCTGGAATATTTTCATCATGGCCCCTGTTCTGGTCAGTCTTAGGACATGGGCTAAGAGATGGTGGTTTGGATATGTGATGTAGAAACTGAGAGTCCACCATGTAGGTATTCCTCATTGAAGCAAAGTAAATTGGGTAATTTTTTACAGCAAGTAATTTAATTTTGAGGGAAATGAGAAATGAGTATTTTCAGTTTCCCCTCCCAAATTAGTTATTTTCTTCGTGAAGTTGTTGAAGCATGTTCCACGCTAATCAGTGCATCTCAGTTTTATGATGCCCTGTGGAGATGACTTATTAACTAGAGTGTTAATCTCTTAATTCATCAAGATGAGATGATGATAATTCTTTCCCTTTGCAAAGATATGCTGACCTCTAGTGTCAGTTCATCAGTTTATTTTCTGTTTTGTGGTCTGTGATCAATACAGAAAAATAAGTTTTCAGTCCCTGTAGCTCTCCTTGGTTCCAGCAGTTTGATTGCTTTAAACTCAACATATTCCTCCAGCTCAAAACCCAAAGTTTAACTTGAACTTGTCAGCCACATCTGACAAGTTCCACTTGTATATATAGAAATAAAAATTCTGCCTTTGGGGAACTACTGCTTTTTACACTTTGGGTAGTAAAATTAAGGTCACTGAATAAAATTACTGACTCTTGAACCTCTCCTTAAGTTTTTGTTTAAGACGTTCTCGTCCATCACTTGCTATATTATATGATCTCAAAGTGCATAGGTTTTGGAAAGCTAATTTTGAAGGAAGAAAATAAAGTTGAAATTTGTGTGTGTGTGTGCATTCATCCTACATAGTTTGTTTTGCTGGTGTTGGCTTTTTCTTGCTATCCTGTGGTTATCTTCAACAGGCTTCTTGGAGGAACTCGTGAAGATTTGCTAATCTGAGAATCAAAATAGAGGTTCAGTCTGCACAACAGAAAAAAAAAAAATCACAGAAAGGGTCATTGGGCACTGGAACAGGCTGCCCAGGGAGACGGTAGAGTCACTTTCCCTGGAGGTGTTTAAAAGATGGGTGGATGAGGTGCTGAGGGGTATGGTTTAGTGATTGATAGGAATAGTTGGACTTGATGATCCTGGGGGTCTTTTCCAACCTAGTGATTCTGTGCAATCTGTTGTTTTTCCCTGGTATGTTTGCACTGCTCTACAGGTTTGCTTTCGTACTCTTTGGAAATATCTTTTGCTTCTCCTGAAACTAGAGCCATGTCTAATTCTAGAAAGCTTTCTCGCTTTAAAAATACATCTCCTTTTACACTTTTTGTGGGTGTAACTCTGTTTGTTTACTGCCTATGTTCAATTGTAACAGAGGTTGTTTGTCTTTATTCTTTCTAGCCTTTAAATATGAAGTGCCTCTGTAGAGGTAAATTAAGTCCATTCATTTCCAAAAGCACCAAAATGATGATGTGGATCTGCCCCTTTGCTTCTGCAGAATGAGGAGGAAGTAGAGTTATTCTTTGCTATTAGTATCGCGTTACTCTATTTGTAACATACAATATATTTGAAATATTATGATCAAATGTCAAGGAATTGGGACTTTTTGTACTCTTCTTCACCTCTTTGTGAATACGGTTGATCTGAAAAATGGATTGGATTCTCTAGGAGCTATGAAGGTGACAAAGGTGCTTAGCATTGTTGTCTGTTTTTGAAGCCCTGCACTGGCAGTGAGTATATTATGCATTATGAAGATTAACTCAAAACCTCTCTAATAGAATAGATTTTTGTCTGTTATCTGTGATGGGATTCTGATTTTTACATTAATACAGTGACAGTAAAGCTGAGCAGCAGTGGTACTTGATACTTGATGTTTGGAGCAGTTTCAAAGCAACTTGTATACTCCAGTGACAGATCTTCCCTGAGAGTCTATCAACAACCTAATACCATCCTCCAGTTTGGCAGATCCGACTTGAGTGCTGAAGTGGGAGGGTGTGGAGCCCGTGATTGGGTATCATGGTTTGGAGCCCTTTAGGTCCCTATTGGCAGCAGGCTAGGATGGTGTCAGCAGAGGCAGTCTCCTTTTTGCCGCTTTTAATAGGAAGGTTGTTGCTCAAAAATATACCAGAGAAAAACGTAAAGAAATCTATACTTTGCTTGGTGTTAAATTGGTTTGTGTATGAATTTGCATCTTCCTTTGTGAAGAACTGACCTGTTATTGATCGTAAGGCTCTGTTTATCTGGCTTAAAACTACACATGTGAACACTACTAAATGTTATATTTTGAAAATTAATTTTCGGGTGTTTAGGAATAAATCCTAGATTAGCAAAATCTTACAGATGAGACAAAGTGAAGCATTTTAAGTAACTTAAATCACACAAGGTTGTCTATCTGATAACTGCCATTCTTTTAGGTATTCAAATTTATTAAAATATAATGCAGGCAGAGGTTGGGATGTATTTTTTATTTTATACCGATATATAAAACTTTTCAATTTTTTTAGCTTCTACTAAAGCACTTTTTTCTTGCCTGAAATATATCTATTATGTTCTGTTTTGCCCAGAGCACTCAAAGAGCAAAATCAAATTAATTTAGCTTTTCCTTCTGTTTTTCCTTTCCTTCCTTGTAAGATTGCTAGAAGGCTGACATAAGTGTGACCTACTTCAGTATTCCTGCTCCACCTCCTCCCCTTTACCTTCTGGATATCCTTGCTTCTCAGGGCAAATGTTACAGCTATAAAATTGGCTCATTCCCATGGACTGGGATGGTGATGCTTAGTCAGGATTTAGTGTTGCAACCCAAAATGAGGGTGTTCTGATAAGCCCTTGTGCCAGGCTGGTGTGGCACTGGGACAACTGTGGATTCTGATGGCTGCAGGAGCAGCCGATCCTCAGGAGCATGGATGGAGCTGTGTCCTGGATGGCGTTAGGTTGTCCTGCCTCTGGTTCTGGGTCTGACCATGTATAACCTTCCTTAGCAGAAGGCTTTGCAGATGGCCCTTAGGAATCATAGAATAACCAGGTTGGAAGATGGAAGAGACCCACTGGATCATCGAGTCCAACCATTCCTATCAAACACTAAACCATGCCCCTCAGCACCTCATCCACCTGTGCCTTAAACCCCTCCAGGGAAGGTGACTCAACCACCTCCCTGGGCAGCCTGTGCCAGTGCCCGATGACCCTTTCTGTGAAAAATCTTTTCCTAATGTCCAGCCTAAATCTCCCCTGGTGGAGCTTGGGGCCATTCCCTCTTGTCCTGTCAAGAGGTAATGGAACCACCGCCTGGAACACGGGGTGGTGGTAGGGAGTGACCAAACACAAATTTGCAGTTTGAACAGAGAGTGTTTTTCTCATTTCTTGGGTTGGGGGAAAGGTCTTTAACTACAGATATGATACAAAACAGGTTTCTGCCTTCCTTCATGTGATCTCAGTACGTGCATCTGACGTCAGTTTTTTTTTGGCTTCAGGAAGAGTTATGGTTTTGCTAAAGCGCCATGGTGTGTTTCTTAACATGAGAACAGAACTTAACAGAATTTGTTGTGCTTACGTGACTACTTTTGGAAACTGTTAATGTTTTAGTTGCATATGATAAACTTCTTGAGATCTTAGTCTGTGAGAACTGTGTGTGGTTCCTCAAACTGTCTGATCTGGAAAGCTGCCTAGCGGTGGGATACTCCCCTCTGCTTCTCCATATTTAGGTACTTGGGAATTGCTTTGGCCCTACAGTAAGTATCCTTCCTGTACCTGCTTTGCTGGCAGCAGATACCTGCTGAGTGATCAATATCTGTTACTTGATAAGATGGTGGGAGTTGTTTTTTCTCATTTTCTGATTTATAAACATGAAAAGAATCTGAAAGCAATGCCTCTGGCAGCAAAGAGGAGAGGATGCTGCTGTCAACACCGTGTGACTTGCTGGGGAAGCTGATGGTGTTCTCTGTGTGAGCCAAGATCACAGAATGTGAAAAGATAAGGTTCTTGTGGCAAAGGGCCATGCGATGTTTTTCTAGGGAGCTGAAACTCTTCTAGCAAGTCACAGTGTGGGGATGTATCAGTGTGTGATCTTTTTTCTAGGATGCTTAGCTTGAAATTCAGACATGTAATGTGTAATTTGAACTGTAATGTGAAATACAGTTCACATGGAAAAGTAAGTTCAGACATCTTTGGTATGGCTCCTCAGAGTTAATGATTGTTTTCTTGACCTTAATATTTTTGTGCATTGATCTGTAGCCTAATCCCAGAAGGAACCATTTGATTTGGCCTGTGTACTGCAGAACCTCAGATTTTGCCCAACCACCCTTTCTTTAAAGAAAGAGGATGCCATAGAAGTGACATGGACAAAATATAAAGGCCACGGTTACCATACAGCTTTAGAAAATTTACTGTAAAGCTTTTTTTTCCTAAAAAAATAAGAGTAAAGTAACAATGTCATACCCAGGCTAGGAGAACTTGGGAAACCATTTATCATCTAGCCGGTAGCAAAGGTAGAAATAGAAACTGGCAAATTAGTTCATAGCCTGTCATTGCACCTGATGCACTTGAGCGTGATGTGCTCACTGGTGGCTGTTTTTTGGTTGCTAGATCTTTCTCTTTAGATTTCTACAATGCTGTTCTGTGTATAGAGTAGAGATTTAGTATGGAATACAATGGAGATGGAAGGAAAAAAAGGGAATGGGTTGGGTGTGGCTTGAATTATTGAGGTGCATACTCCTCATGTGACAAATGCACTGCGGTACTGTACTTTGTGTATGATTGCACCTCATGTTCTCCACGTCTTCCTTTAAATCTACTGTTTTTTTCAAATAAATGAATGCTGGGGATTGGTGAGAAGTAGGAACAACAAAATCAACTTGCCTGTCAGCTCAACTCTTGTTGAATTGTATGACACAAGAGAGCTGGGGGTGTTTAGCCTCGAGAAGAGGAGGCTGAGAGGAGACCTCATTGCTCTCTAATTACCCAAAAGGAGGTTGGAGAGAGGANATCCAACGCCTGGTATCCACACCTGAACAGGATACATGTGTAACATTCTGTTGAGGGTTAAGTCATAGGGGAAAGAGGAACATGAAAGGTTCTGTCAACTTTATATTTTTTTAAAAAGTGCATTAACAAGCAACCCGGTTCTGAGGGATCATCATGGGATTAAATTTTATGTTTGTTCTTTTTAACAGGTTAAACCTTGCCACTTGGAAGACAAAACAAACAGTTCACCGGAGACTGAACCAGAAATACTGATTTAGGTGACTGAAGATGCTGCTGCTGTGGAAACAGCTGCTCCTGGTGTCATTTGTTGGCTGCCTTGGAGGTAATGCAATAATCTCTCTCTTCCAGTTTAGAGCTATGCATAAATCTCCAGATTCCAGATTTGAACTGAAAATGAGGAATAGAAACAGAGATTTTGAAATGCAAATGTCACATAGAGTTTAGAAACCAAGCATGCAATAAATATGTTAAAAAACACAAAATATTAACACTGAATGAATTAAAATAACATTTTTTCTCCAAAGTTACTACATAAGGCTATGCTTTCAAAACAAGTAGAAGGTATTGGAATACATTAGGGATGTAATTAGTAATGTATGTGTTGTAACTTTGCTGATTTAATAGGTACAATATATGTTTAACTGGAAACTTTCATTCTCACTGTAACTGGGGATGATTGCTGCAGCTTTAGTCAAAACTCTGTTTGCTTTAGAACGAGTTTATTTGTGAGGAATAGTGCTATGTTACCCCTGCATCAGTTCAGCAGTTCAGAGGTTTACCTTTCCTACTATGTCAGAAATTCTCAGTGTTTGAAACCTGTTCTGCTTTTCAGGTCTGGTCTTTCTGGGAACTTTAATTCTTCTGAGTCATTTTTCTTTACCTTAACGAGGTCAATGCTCATAGCAGCAGAAAGCTCTCACTTTTCTCAGTGATCTTTGTTCAGTGTGCATTCTGCTTGAGCATCCCTAGTGATGCCAAGGTGTCTGAGGTGGAGAGGAGAGGCCCCTGTTACATCCTCAGGGCTTGGCTTTTGGTGACCTTAGTGCACTTTGGCATCACCAGGGCTACAAAACCAGATGGAGCTGGTGGTGCCCAAACTGTATATGCACATGCTTTAAATGAAACATGTAAGTTAAATGGATTATAGCCTGGGTCTGTTGTGAGAAGATGTGTTTTCTTTGTAACGACTCTAAAGCGAGGGTTGATAGAGAGATGTTGTTGCTGTGTCTGGCCTGTGCAGTCACCCAGCTGTGATTACTTCCTCTGATACTGCAGCATGTGCTGTGCCAGCCTCTTCTCTCATCCCGCTTCCTCCTTTAACCAGTGCTTATGTTCTGGCTGCTCTCAGGAGGATTGACTTCGTGCATGGGATGCACAGAAACATAACTGAGTAAAGTGTATGGATTTAGCTTTATATGGGGACGCAGAAGGCCAGGGGTTTGGTTTTGGCTTAGTCAAGCCTTGGAGAGAAGGATGCCACGTTGTTAAACCAGTCTGTAGAGTGCCAGGTGCTAATATTGCTTCTGTCAAATCCAAACAATTTTCTGCAGAAAAAGAAAATCCCAAGATACTTAAAATATAAATTATTTTTCCTGCAAGACTACTTTACAAATTGCTTTCTGGAGGAGATTCTGGGCATTTCTGACACTGAAACAATCATACAAGACTTACACAGAATTATTGGTTGAAATAGAGAGGCTTTTGCTTTTCTCCCTTTAAACTGCTGGGAGCAAAGTTACCTTTTTAATAATACTTCTGACTAGATAACTGTCTTTCTTCTGGATCTGTATTTTTTGTGTGCCGGTCCCGCCTGTCCAACTGCTGTGATCTAAATCATTCAATGAGTGCGACTCCCTTTGAGCCTATGGAAATACTAAACCAGTTGGGGAGGAAGAGGCAAGGGAATGTTTCCCCAGTAGGAGGATTAGAGATGCTTTGTGGCATTGCTCGATACTGCTCTTGTGCTTCTAGCCCTTTAGTTTCAGCAGCAAGTGTGCACAGCAGTGGTGCTGCACAGGGCAGAGGGTGAAGTTGTGAGCATCCTGTATCCTGAAAGTGGAGCTACCCCTCTAGCCAGGGCTGTGCTTTTTCTGTTGGGCTGCATCTAGAAATACTGCAAGTTGAAAATGTATTTGTAGTCTTAACGGTGTGTAGGACATAAGTTCACTCTCTGCAATGCCTCCTGCTATGTCTGTTACTGTTGGGGAATTACTTGTGAAGCCAGTTAACTGCTGCCGTGTCCTTACTGGTAAAATTTGACATTATAAATGTCAGTAAAACAGTTTGTTGCAGAGTGTATGTATGAATGCCCTTCTGAGCCTCTAACACATAACTTTGAATTTCTGATGACCATTTAGTACAGTTATTCAAAGCAGGTGTGTTTTTTGTTTATTTAAATATAGACTAAATGTAATTTTTACAGTGATTTGTTGATGTAATGAAGGATACTGGAGGGAGGGGCAGGGTGGAGAGTGGAACCAGTAAAATCCAAACATTAGAGGTCATTCATTTCCTGCGGGTTTTTTCAAAGGGTGGTCTTGCTGGGTTTGATCTGCTCCATACTGGTTTTGGTTTATTTACATTGCAATACTTAACTAAAATGTATGAATAATTTCCATGCAGTAAATCTCTTGTATTGGTGATTGGCATCAAGAATATTATTTGTAGTATAATGAATGGTTTCATTATGTCCATGCTTCTGTTACTGTTAGATGTGTATTGATGCTAAAAAAAGAAAGCCTGTGTTTTAATCTGTTAAAACATGTCTTCAAGTTTTTCAGTTGATGTAAAGAACATAAGGACTAATAACTTTATCTTGCTGTAGTTCTTAGTTACATTTGTATAATTTCTTAGTTATCCTTTGAATCATGACAAATATCAGAGATAAAACTAGTATAAGAAGGGAAGGCTAAAACCCCCAATATTTCATTCATAGATAACACAGTAAAATGTTCTTTTGAAAAACAGTCATTTTACTGTTATTGAAGTTATATCTTTTTAAATTGCAAAGTATGCACATATTCTGGCTTGATGTGTTGCATTTAAATATGCTTTTTTTTTTCAAATGCATAAAAGCCTTTGTGATAATACATTAGATAGTCTACCCTCCTGCATCTGAATGTTAACTCTTAGATGAAATTATAGACTCATAGAATGGTTTGGGTTGGAATGGACCTTAAAGATAATCTAATACCAACCCCCGTTCGTGGGTGGGGACACAGATTTCTCTCCTTATCTCTCAGACACTGCTGATATGTTACAGGCAGTAATATTGAGAAAGCTGTAAACACCCCTTGTTGGAGACTTGCAAACAACTACTTGGGAGTATGAGCTGCAACACTTGCTTGAACAGCCATTGGTGTGACACCTTAACGCTCTGAGATTACTTTGACCTTGGTAGTGGTTTGTGTGGAGAAGGATATAACCTCCTTCTGCAGTGATGAAAGACTTTTTTTTCACCTGTGTGTTGAAGGACTTCTTATGTCCTTTAATCTCTCTTACATTTTTATTTCATGTTGTCTCTGTTCTTTTAGGTCATGTTTAAAAGCAACTTAGATGAAAGTAAGTTTTGGTTTTGCTGTCTTTTAGGAAGGGTAGCCTTAAGGATCCAGAATGAATAGAAAGGTTTCTTATGTTAAACAGCCTTGACAACAGGGGTAGCAAATTACTTCCTAGAAAAGAAATCTAGTCATAAATGTGTGGTTCTATGCAAATGTAACAACAGAAAGACACCAATTCATCAATTCACATCTCTAAGTTCAATATATTCAATACTGAATTTGGCACTGACTGTAGTTGAGTTTGCTAACAGAGAAGTGTTTGTTATTCAACTAATTACTCTACTATTCTAATACTTAATTGCCGATGACCACTGCAGTAACAAGAAAAATGTTGCTGATATTTTGAAGTGCAAATGATTCTGGTTTTTCAGACTGCCCTCTTCTATTGTTCATCCTGCAAGCCTTTCTTTACATCTATTTCACCTTATCTCCCACAATTAGGGTTCATTCCAAATATTGGTTCAGTACCCCGGGGGAGTTGGAGAACAGCAAGAAATCAAGCAAAAAAAAGCCATTTTTCACATTGCCAAAAGCCAGAAAATTTGATGGAGCAAAACTGCTTCGAAGCCTTGAACACCTGTAATTTATTTATATATATAAATATATCTCTGTGTGTGCGCTGTGTAAATGTGTCCCAGACTTAATGCTATTGTATTGCTGTTGTTGCTTGCAGTTACAGTCAGCACTTGCAGAGACAAGAGCTTGAGCCAGATGTAATTTGCTGAACAGGCTGAATCGAGTATTTCCAGCTGCCTAACCCACCTCACTCAAAACTCTGCTGGTCTCAGCCCTGACATATAGTTCTGCTATTTGGAGCCTGGGCATGTGTTTAATGCTAACATTACCTGCTTGCTGCAGTTGCTTGAGTGTTACTAGTAGACCTTTGGAACAGGGCTTGCTTCTAAAATCCACTCGGGAATCCTCTAGTTGAATTTATTTCAAGACACATTTTAGTAAGAGCACTCTGTAAATGTAAAACAAGTTGTTAAATAGTTCTGAGACTATTGCTTTTAACCTGCCATTAAGATAGATCAGCAGGTATTTTGACTCTGTGGAAGACAATTGTTCTTGTGCTCCGCTTATAAGCAGAAAGACAGTTCTTTCAAGACCTGTCTGCAGTACGGTGTTATGAAATAACATCATAGCTGCAGAAATGGAGATGCTGCTGATATTGGCTTATAAACCTTGACATTCTCTGTCCTTATAGATAATGTATTTCAAACTCGTTCCTTTATTACATTGTCCTATATTGAATTGCTTTTCACTTACCCTATGTGAATCCTCACAGTTCATCAAAGTGGGGATGTGAGAGCATCTAATGAAAAAAAAAAATGGCCCTTGGGTTTTTGTTTATTGAAGTATAGTTATATTTGTATGACTAATGATCCTGCAGTCTCTTTGTCTATTTACTTTGGGGAGCACAAAGGTGATTACTTAGCATTAAATATGTATATATGGAGTTTCAAACAAGTGAGAAAAATGTCTACCTTGTTAGGAAAGGAGTTTCAAAACACATACATTAGTGTTACTGTGTTTAAAATACTCTGAAGAATAACTTCAAAGGTAAAAATTAATAAAATATGCAAAAAAACCCCATAAACAGTTAATGTGCAAAACTGATGATTTGTGGTGAAGTCATTAATTCCACATGGGTTAATTTCTCTTGACCCTTGTATAGACTTCCTGAGAATTAAGAGGAAAAAGAACTTTTGAGGGATGTTTGAATGGGAGATGAAGCTGTGAATCAAGTTTAAAGAAATTGAACAAGGAGAATGATGTGTGTAGTGGTGTTCTTCAGGAGATGAATGGGCACATCTCAAACAGGGTGAAACCTATAGAATCGACTTGGACTAACTTTCTCTGACAAGCTTCTAACTCATTGCCACCACAAATAGTGTGGCAATCTTAACACTGTCTTGACAGCACTTTGTCCAAATAGGGTAAACTGAAAAATTAGGATTACATTTTTTCTTCCAGCCATTACAAATCTTGGCAATAAAAAAAAAACCCCAAACAAACCAACACACCAAGAACAAGAAAAACAAATAACATCCTTCCTCTCCTAATCTCTAAATCCTCCCACCAAAAACAACCAAAATAACCTGCCAAAAAAGCCTATTGTAACATACAGAAACTATTTGGACATTGAAGGCTGGTTCCTGTTCTGTCCCTTTATGCCAAAATTTGCCAACAGGGAGGTTTGCCTTTTAATTTCTCATTTAGCAGTCTATTTTAATTTAAAGCTAGATCGTGTTATATATATTTCTTTTCAATTCAGGTGTTTTTGTTGTTTTCATTTTTCATTTTGAGTCTAATTCTGAGAACAAAAAACCCCAAAACTGTTAAACCCTCAGGCTCAGCAGTGTCATGTATCAGATACATAGTTCACTTCTTTATTAGTATTAAGTTTGGGGGACTTATGAAATTGGAAAGCATGTTTCTTATTCTTTATCATCCAAACAGCATGAAAACAAACTTTCTGTGTTCCTGCTGATTTATTGTTTCTATTAAATCATGCCAGAAGGAAAGTAGAAATATCCTCTTTGGAGGAAAAGCTTGGTTTCCCACACCTGGAACACCGTTTTATGAGGTGGTGAGTGACTTGTTTTCCTGAGCATGCTGATCTCAGCCAGGTTTCTGTTTTGACCACACATCTCCTATCCTGTATTGACTGGGAGAGGCAAAAAGAGGGTCTTGCTCAAAGTGTGATAGGGGTCTACTTTCAAATATCATTACACCATTGATCCTGAAGGATTAACGAGGTGAGTGAACAATATTCCTGTTCATCCTAGGATCCAGTATAACTGGAGATGGGCTTGAATTTTTATCAAATCTTTTATCAGCCAGCTGATCTGGAAAACCCTTGCTCCTGGGCTAACAGATGCACTAGTACATATGTTTTCCCATTAGCGTAGGCTATGTATCTTCTTAGAATGCTGTTATAGAATCTGACCAGAGTAAAAAATGTGGTCTCAGTGTGCACTGCCTTACACTCTTAGGTGCGGTCTCTTCGTTCAAGAGCTCAGTCTCTTACCTGTATCCACGTGTGTATGTTATTTTCCTCTTGGTGTGCGCTTTGGCATATGGTGCTGTTTCCTTGTGGTTAAATGTCTTTTGAAGGCATAAGGATGCTTTCTTTTTTTGGCCTCAGTGTTTCTTGAAAATACCGGATGTACTGAACATCAGCATGTTGATGAATGTAGATGAAGAAATAACTTGTGTCTTCCAGTGAATTCCTGGATGGAAACAAATCCTGTGTAGGACTATATTTGCAGTTATAAATGTATGATTCTTCGTGTAGGCTTCTTGGACATTGGCAGAATGCTGACAGTACTTTCCTTCTGCAAAACAGATGTGCTTTTCCTTATAGCTCTTAGAAACTGGCAATAATTTTGATTTAGTCTTTGGTGAGGGGTTTCTGTATGGGTGAGAATCCATTTGTAGAACAAAAATAGCTTTCACTGCTCTTGTTAAAATTCAGTTTTCATTAAGAGTTACAGTATTCAGACAGAGCTAGTCTGTATCTTAATGCATAATGGTTTTGCATATTTGTAGTAATATTCTTTTTGTACATTTTACATGTTTAGTCATAATGTTAAAATGCCTCTATGATAGTACTGACTGTAGGAATTGTTTAGCTTGAACTGCTTGTATATTGCTACAAGATTCATTAAACTGATAGAAGATTATTTTTGCTTATTGAATAAGTTACAAAATGAGGAACCAGTCTTAGAGTTTTCCTTTTCTATGAATTGTTTAATTCTATGCATGCTTCATACAGATCTGGAACAGCAAACAAAACTGCTGCTGTGTATCAGAAAAGGCACCCATTGTACATATCACTTTGAACTTAAACCCAGCATCCATCAAGCCTAACTACTTCTGTATTATAGTGAAAAAGGATATGCAAACAGCCTAGTATTTAAGCTCTGAGAGTAAAGAAACTTGCCCTGGTGCAGGCATCTTTTGCCTAAAAGCTTGTGGGGATTCTAATTTTTAGGAAAATTAGAGAAGGAATTTAAGTGCTTTATCCTGCAATGAAATTTTTTTGTTGCAAGTATTACTGGGCAGGAAGGCTGTACATCTGTATTTATACAGTTCTTCTGCCTAGTGTACTTAGAAATGCAGTAAAATATACTAAGCACTTCCAATATATTGTTTGTAAAAGATTAGTGAGCTTGGGTGTATTGGATAGTAGCACCTAACAGAATATTTAGCAAATCCACAGTAATTTATTTAGTAAGAATGGTCTTTTCTGAGTTTCTTAGTAGATTACTGGTAGATTATTTAGTATATGGCTGCTTATTTGTTGTATGACTTCAGACTTATGTTTCAAACACCTTGGAAAAAATACCTTTTGAAGATATGTAGGATGCCTGCTGTGTCATGAAGGTTGGGCAGAGCATCTCTACAACTGCTTTTTGGATTAGCATGGTCCAACATTGGCAGCTCTGAGCTTCAGAAGAAGCAAGGTCTTGGAAATTACTGCGGGACAGCTTGCTTCCACCCCAACATCAGGCATCTATACTCTTCCATACTTCTATCCCTGTCCTGAGGTGGAACAAGGGGACACTAGATGCTATCTGCAGCGGAGGCTGTCATCTTCTCTCAGCTAACTGGGATCCCTTCTTTTTTCATCTCAAAGCATCAGCTTATCTCTTCTTCCTTGTCCTCCAGCAGCAACTATTAAAGTCATTCTTCTTTACTTGCCAGGCTGTCCCTACTGAAGAGATAAAAGCTTAGAGCTTGGATGTTTTGCCTTTCTTCCCCAGGTTTGATTCAGGAAATGAAGATAAAGCTTTCACTCATTACCTGAATAGAATTGAATAGCCATCCTAATGTTTCTTCTGTCTTTTGATAGCAAACTAGACTGAAGCATCCAAGACTTGCTGTTCAGTCATCTTAATTGATTAAACTACCTCTGAAGTATCTATTGTTAGCTACTGCTGAAGGATAAATGATGATCCAGATGGACAAGTAATCTCATCTAGTGTGATAATTCCCGGGGTTTTGTGTACTACCTTTAAACTTCTGTTTCTTACCTACAAAAGAAATCTAGTGGTGCTCAGTGCTTTCTGAAGTCATTGCTTTACGAGGGCTGGAGATGTGCAGGGGAGTCATGCTTATAGAAATACCAAACCAGGCAAAAGTAACAACCTTTCTCTGCTAACAGAAAGGTAGAAGACATTGAGAACAGGACACAAGGGAAAAGGGCTTTGGGAGGAGTTTGCTGTACAGAACATAAACTGTAGCAGCCCAGTACTTGGGAAGCTCCCCCCACTGTGAGCGGGGAAAAGTAGCGTATTAAAGTGTTTGAAAGTGAGTACTTTGGCAGAAGTTCAGGAGAACAACAGAAGTGAAAATACTTGTTCTGTTTCAAAAAGGCTTCCAGGATAAACTGTTCTGATTTTGTGCTTCTTTTTAATGATCGTGTTCAAAATTAATGTTTTAGACTTTTAATTTTTGGTAACATTAACTAGTCTGATGGTAGCCTCTTGGACAAAAGTTTCTTTTTTTTTGTCATAATTAACCTTCCAGGTTCTTATTAAAGAAGTAGTGGGTTAAATACTAGCCTTTAACTTTACCAATACAGGATGTACATATCAGTGATGATATTTTAGGGATCAGTATTTATCAGGGATCAAAACACAACTTTCACACCTGGTTTTCAGTAAAACAGAACTTAGGTTTTGAAAGCAAAAGTTTAACATCAACCATACTACTATATGTCTTTGAAAGCCTGAGCAAATAAAAGCTCATTTATATTCTTGTCTGATTGTGCTAATCAGAGCTGATTGATGCTAAAATGGACTAAATTTCCATAACTGTAAACAGAATATTAAAATATAGCTGTTTATTGTTGCATGTTGTTTTTCCTTTTTGAATGGAGCAAATAGTAACAACTTTCTTGTAGACTTTTTAGGAGTCTGGCAGCAAAGTCAAAATAATTTCAAACGTCATTTGGCAGGAATTGTGGGCCTTTTTTCTAGACCAGCGTTGTGCTCCCTTGGGAGAGAAAGGAGAAGATGACAGCGGAGCATGTTGATACTTGGCTATCCTTTACTCTTGCATGGTCAAGGGTGAGGTGTTCAAGGACTGCAAAATCATTGGAGAAACATTTGAACATAGAAATGAGTTTATTTGAACCATATTCTGGAAGCACTTGTAGTATTTTAATCCAACAGTAGGGAACAGAAATCTTTAGTGAAGAGGAGGAGGTGTGGGATAACTTGATGCAGTGATTTACGGTGAGGAACTCTGTGTACTGAAGCAAACAGGATGTTTCCCTACAGTGTAAAATAAGAAACCTGGAATAACCTAATAAAAAGGATGCAGGGCTCTGGATTTTCAGGAGACATGAGTTAAAATGGTGGTGGCTGCGACCTTTTTCAGGTGACTTAGCAGTTTCCATTCAAATTGCCAGGAAAAAACAATAATCCTAGTAAGGACACATGTGACATGCATTTCGCAATAGAGGTTTTCTACTTTGCTTTAAATACTCACAGGGGTTTGTTCCCTCTCTGAAGTGTAATTTTATTAAGAAGTACCAAGTGTAAGGAATCTGTGGATTACCATCACTTTTGTTTAGCAGAGGTGATGGACTACAGGGGGAGTTAACTTTAAATGAGCAGAAAATTTTAAAACCCCTGTGCCACTCCTCCACCATCGCGTGTTGGAGAGGCTTGAAATGCCACCTTATCCCCAGTGAGCTGTGAGTTATCTTGCACACATGGCAGATAACTTGCAAAATAATTCAGCAGTTGTTGTGTAATGAGAATTTAAATGTTTTAAACCTGAATTAAAACAGCTTAATTTGCACAGTGTAGGGTAATTAGTGTAAGTTTTATCCCGGTCCCCCCCACAACTATTTAGAACTCTGAAAGCAGCATAGAAAACTCCCAAATAGCTCAACATTAGCTTCAGGTAAGGATCCTCCCATACTTCAGAGGTGGGAGATAAAGGTATTGCTGTTCAGAAGCTGATTGCAAATCTGATGGTTTTGAAGATAGCAGGCAAATTGTGATACTGGCAGCCTTAGTACCAGACACTGGATTTCATTCAGACTAATGTGAATGTACCCTGATATAAATGGCATCTAAAGGAGCTTCAAATTTGCTCCTTGGTCATTTTTAGGAGGTCCTTGCATAGCATGGAAGAACTAAAGTGTGAATTAGAACTGATACTTTAAAGGTCAACTGTATGTTGAAGAAATTTTTTAGCTAGTTCTTTCCAGATTACTTTTTTCTTTACATTGCCAGTGATTGTCCATTGGTAGAGACTTTATGAATTGGATCATTTAAGGTTTCATCACGTTTCTCATTTTTAAGGCTCCCGCTTTGTAGGGAGATCATGTGAGTCAAGGCAGCTTTGGGGATGTGTAATGGAAGGAAGTACCTTACATCTTTTAGAATGCAAAGAAACATTTCTCCTGTATTAACAGCTTTAAAATTGGACAGATTCATTCCTTCCCATGATGTTCTGTGCTACCTGGGAAGTGATTCCAACAAGCTCTGAGAAGAAACGGTGTTTCAGGGATAAACAGCTGACATTAATGGTGTCTTGACTTCTTTTGGGGGAGGAGGCAGTGTGGTAGTTTATTCTGCCTTCAAAATTTATATGAATGGCTTTTGATTGCAGCTGTGGAAAAAAAAAATCTGTATTTACTTACTAGCTTATGCAAAACCTTATGGCAAATTATAGACTGTAGTTTAAAGAAAGAAAATTACATGGCTGGATCTATTTTTAATATATATTTTCATGTAAAATATAAAGATTCGCCTGAAATTCCATATCTACATCCATAGCATCAATGTAGGGTGGGTGTATTTCAGCTTTTACATGAGCTTCTGAGTGAGTGACAGTAGTGAGCAACATATTGGAAAATATTACTTATAATATTCTTTAAAGTTTTTTGCATTTTAATTTGAATTATTCTATTCTGTAAATAGTACCTGAACAGAAAATGGACTTGCATAAAAGCATAAAGTAAATGAGGGAGAAAAAGCAGCTGTTGCAGATCATAACTTTATTAGTTGGGGTGACAGTTTTTCATTCCGTTTGAGTTCTCTCCAATTCTCATCATCTTTATGTTGGGTTAAGTAAAAGGGTTTGTTGTCTTATTCCCATAGCAACCTTATTTTTTTAATGTAAATTTGCTTGTCTCTTACTGTCTTTTAAAGCTTGCACATGAATAGATGGTGAAGGAGAGGAGTACGGCAAGGAGAGTGAACAAAGACTTTTTGTCATAGGAAATAAGGGGAAGAATATTTTGGAGAGCTATGTAGGTATAGACAGGTGTGTGTAAAACCATCATCTTTTTACCCAAAACTAGCTATTGCATTGTTTTTCAGTGTTGTTCTTGAATAAAGACTAAAATTTTCAGGCTGTTTTAGTAGATTGAAGGCCAACCCAAAAATGCAGACTGAATGACCTGCAACATTAAGGCTTATATAACTTAAGAGTAGTGCCACTTTCAGTCAAGTTTTAACTTGCCATGATCCTCATGTAACTTGGAGTTTCTTAAGATAAAGTTGGGTGCAAGCAGAAGTTTAGCTGGGTGTTGTCTAGCCCTTCTGCCTGCTGATTCTATGATTGATGGCCCACAGCAGAGACTATCCTGATCTGGGGAGGGTCTCAGAGTCCTCCATATAGAATCATAGAATAACCAGGTTGGAAGACACCCACCGGATCATTGAGTCCAACCATTCCTATCAGACACTAAACCATGCCCCTCAGCACCTCATCCACCCGTGCCTTAAACCCCTCCAGGGAAGGTGAATCAACCATCTCCCTGGATAACCCATTCCAGTGCCCAGTGACCCTTTCTGTTAATTTTTTTTCCTAATGTCCAGCCTAAATCTCCCCTGGTGGAGCTTGAGGCCATTCCCTCTTGTCCTGTCTCAGCAGGGAGGCCCGAAGTCAGAGAGCAACACTAGTTTATATAAAAGGTTTCATATCCTCAGATGCATCTGCCTGACACTTTAAGGCAATAAATGAGCTTGAAATAAGCAGCTGTGGCTTCGTCTCTGTAAATTTTTTATTCATATTAAATATTTCGCTTGTGCTTGTCAAATTCTTTTGAGTGGTGACTTCCCTTAGAATTTTTGCATGTTCATAAGCCTCTGGAGCACTTCTACATCTACATTACATTATTACCACTTAAAGGCCTGATCTAAAGCCCATTGAAGTTGATGGGAATGTCCTGTAGAAATTTAATGCTTTGGTCTTTCAACTGTAGTTTTTACAAGTTACAAAATCAAATATAAAAAACATTTCAGTCAACATAAACACATCTGTGTTATCTGTGTTGCACTTCACCCTTCATGACTATTGCATTTGAAGCCTCCTTAAGCTGTAATACTTAAAATAATAATTCTGAGTGCATTTTACAGCAACAAGTTCTGACATAGAAAAAATGGTCATGCTAAAAGGTGTATAACAAGTGCAATTGTCTTGTGATGTACAGAATTAGCCTAATACGCAATGAATATATAAATACATAGTCAGTTTTAACTGTAAGTAACCTATGACTGCAACACAATAAACATCAGATTTAGGAGGAATTTAGAATCACTATTTAAATGTTTTCACTGTGAATCTTCTTACTTTAAGTGTACTCTTTCGGGGCTTCAAATTGCTGCCAACCTGCCTACTTTGCTTCTTGATGTTTATTGTCTGTATAGATACTTGCTAAGCAAAGAAGATACCTTAACACCAACACGAAAGAGCTTGAAGAACTACTCCTATTACACTACGTTGCTTCTGTCTGTATTTTTGTATCGATAATGTATTTATGCAAGTGTTTCTAGTAGAATATGGTAGTGAGCGGTGACAGAGAGCACAGGCTGTGAATTGTGGAGAGACTCATTTAATAACCAAGGAAATTCTCACTACTTGCGAGAAGAGATGCAGTACCTGTTTTTTATTTTCCTGTTATTACCCCTCTCAGCCCTATGCAGCTGAGAGATCCTTCTTTCTTTTTTATGAAACTGTATATTTTCAGCCTGTGGCTTTCTATTAAATTGTAGTTAATGATATACTCGTGAGGATTACATCACCCCACATGGAGCAATTTGGCTTAGGCTAGAGATCAATCTGCACATACAGCATCTGTCACTTAACAGTTCTGCTTAGATACCAGTAAAAAGATTTGAGGTCCCACTGTGTTTTGAGGTTTTTTTCCTTATGTACATGTCTCAATCTATTAAAGTCTTCACTAGCACTGGGATTGTATTTGTTTTTATAAATGGAGTAGCAGAAGAATAGGTAGGTATTTCTGGGCAGTTTTTCTCTGCTTCTGCAGCTTCTCTTCTTGAATGGTATGATGGTGAAATTATTAATCTATGCAGTTGCTTGCTCAGGTGTAATCCCTTGTTCAGCTGCATTTATTCATTCACTGAAGGATGTGCACATTCGTACATCATGGTATATTAAAGGTTTACCGCTGCCTGCCACAGCTGTCATCTCTCTGACCCTTCAGTAAACCAACAGTCTTCCACATAATTTTGCTTTCATCCAAATATAATGCTATTACTGCAGAGACAGACGGAATGCAATTCTCTGAAGATCTTGTCTCATTCCCTTCTCTTCCAAGGAGGTTAATGTGCTCAAATGATCCCTGTATTTTCTTATTTTCAGTCTCTTGCTGCATGAAGAGCAGAGAAAGGAAGTGCTCTGGGTGGTATTTGCACTAGCTTTTTGGGGAATGGAGCAAATGGGAAAGATCATTTCAGTGAAAGGCCTCTTTACCACTCAAATTTCATTTGTTTATTTAGAACTCTTAACCTTTTTGTTAATAACCACAAGAATATATAGATCTTTTTTTTCTAATACTCCTTACCACACAAATAAGCCAGTCAAAACCTCTTTACCCAAAACCAGCTAAACAATGTTTAAATGTTAATGGGGTATGGTAATAACCTGAGTTTAATCCATGTTCTGTTCATGCTATTTGTCATATACAAGTGATACCACTTCAAAAACCAACCTAAATTCCTCAACTTCATTTTAATGTTTGCATTGTATTAGTACTTTGCAGGCAGTGGGGATAACCTTGTGATCTTCCAGAGTTCATGGAGAATGTGAGAGTTTGCAGATGATGGGCTGAAACTGGTGTCTGGGGACATCTGTTCAAAGCCCTGGTCTGTAAGGCAGCAGTTGTCGTGTCATTGACTGCATTTTCTCTTCATAAACTTATTGTCATGTATAATCATTTGTGTTTTCCTAGTGCCTTTGTATTGATTACTTACTCTGTGTGTGCTAGTATTTTACCTAGTAATGAAGCTAAACAATCAAGTCAATATTTTGGGGGGGTTTCTTGGTACACCCCGGAGCAGTAAGGGAGNTGGGGGGTTTCTTGGTTTAGAGACTGGTTTTACACTGCCACAGCTTCTTATCTGGTCTTTGAACTAGTGTTCATTATTTGCTTAGTAACCTTCCTCACTGACTCCCTGAGTACCAAGTAGGTGTATAACATGATGCTCTCGATGATTAATAACCTCATAGTAATATTTTTTTTGCATTTCCCTATCGATTGTTCACGCTTTACATTCATCAGGTTTTTTTAACCTCTGATTTCTTAATACATATCTCTTTCTGGTTGTATGTAATATTTTTGTAAGGGTTTTTTGCATATTCAGTTTTTTTGGTTAACAAAATCTAGCATTTCTCTTTAGTGTTTCATAACTTCAGCTCTTAATAACATGGTATTCTTGTTTACTCTTTCATCTTTGTGTAGAGCCCTTTTGTTTCCTTCCATTTAAAAATAACTGTAGTCTGTCTTTAAGCCAGTTCTGTCTTAGCTGTCCCGTATTTTCCATTCTCCTAGTGTTCAATGGGGATTCAGTGGAATTACTGTCTTGGTTCTTTTAGAAGCCTTTTTGCCTCATAATAAATCCTTTTGTTACTGAAAAACCTTGTCTGGAGATTCCAGTTCAGAGCTTTGTCTAAACTGTTAGAACTAAACGTACTTCCAGGCTCCAGTATTTACTGACTATGGCAAGGGTAAAATCCATTTCTCACACCCTGACATCCATGAGAAGATGCCTGTCTAGAGGCTGGAAAAGGACTGCGTTGCATTGCAACTGTGTGAGTTGAAAGCAAGGCACTTAGCCCCACTACTGTGCTGGTCTGCCATACACCCCGAGTTGCATTGATTTTTCACTATATAAGGTGTCAAATGGATCAAGTTAGAGTGAATTCTTATCACAAGTCATTGTTTTGTGTAATGATTTTAATTTCTCCCAAGTCATGTTTGCAGGAGTCTTCTGTTCTTCCAGGTGAATCAGTATCAGGCACCAATTCATTCTAAATAAGACCAGATGCAATTTTATCATCTATTTAATCCTCTTTAATTACATAGAATTATAGTCCCTGTTTTTATAAACCAAAATATGGGATTTACCTGTGTGGGGATTATACTGTTTGTTTTCGAAATGCGTGTCTATATCTGGGTCAGAGGAATGATTAATATTGCAAGAGAGATTTTGTAACTAGGCTGAAGCTGTGGCACATGTATAGAAATGATCATTATAGAATCACTACATTGGAAAAGACCTCTAGGATCATCGAGTCCAACCATTCCTATCTGCCACTAAACCATGTTCCTGAGCACCTCGTCTACCTGCCTTTTAAACCCCNGATTTTACAGAGGATATAAGAGGCAAAAGATGATGTGTGACAGAGCAAATGTGATTTTGGCTTAATTGCAGTGGGTAGACTTTGTAGTGCTGGTCAGGCAGATGAGCTTGTTTGAGTAGCTGGTAGGAACAGAGAAGTTGCTCACTATAATAAAAGATAGTGTTTACAGTACTTAAGATTTGAGAAAATAAACTGCACTGTATGTTACTGATGTCTTTCTAAGACTAAAGGTTGGGAGGAGCTGTTAGATGATCTGTTTTGTTCTCCTGGGTAGCACAATAAGTTTTGCTAGGTAACCCCTGTATCAGACTTTTCTCCAGTATGCTGTAACTTACTGCTTCTTCTGAACTATCTGGAGTTTAAGATCTGACTTGAGTTTGTGGTGCCAGCCTTTGGGTTGTCCTACTTAAGAAATGATACCAGGAGAAACCCCTGTGAAAATGCGATCAGCTGGCAGGTGGGCAGTGTGCTGCAGGGGGCTGCTGCAAAGCCAGCGCCTGTGATGTAGGTCACGGTGGTGTTTGCTCCCGCAGTATTCCTTCCCTCTGCTCTAACGATTTCTTTTATTGACTGCTGCGAGCCTGTTGATGGGAGGGTACAAGTGTAAGAAAGTTGCTTACAGTGAAAACATATTTCAGTGTAGATAAGCAGAACTGCTGCAGTGTCTCTCACTGTGAGTGTTGAAGGAACTGCAAGCGTCTCTGCTCATCAGGTTTTCTTGAGTGTCCTACCAGGAGCGTGAAGTCAGTGCTCAGCATGAGCTGCTGTGCTCTCAGTTCCTACTGCAACTCCCTGTAGGTGCAAAATAATTTGACACCTTCCACTACATATTCAGACCCTCAAAAACTAATTAAATATATTCAGCAGCGCTTGAGGAAAGGAAAGGTTTCCAGATAAGACAAGAAGCTGGCTGTTACAATAGCAGGAAACTGTGATAAAAATCATCAGCTCCTCATAGAGAGCAGCTCCAAAATGAGACCAGATGGCCCTGAGACAGCCTTTAGGCTCTTTTGGTTGAATTATCTCTTAGTTTTTGTCTCTACTGCTTAAGAAACATCTCCACCAAATTCTGCTTCCTGAAGCTGCCCTGTTTCACTGCACCTACTTCTCCCTGTACCTTAGATACAGACAAGAAAATAACATTCTAGGTCTTTCCCTATTTGTGGAGGCTTACGAAGAGTATACCCAAATTCTTGATTGCTCTCCATGCTTGCCATTTAGTGCTTTTTCCCTGGAACACACCTAATGGAGCCTGGTATTGCTGTTGAGATGTGATGGTCTGACTTGAGTTCAGACCCTGGCAGCAAAAGCTATGAGCTCTCTCTGGATTAAAAGAAAAGGGAGGAGTTGGGAGTTTAATATATTGTATTGAATATCATCAACAGAAGTCAGGGGTGTGGAATTGGTAAAATGAGTTTTATGAGACTGAGGATAAAGGAATCTTAAGGTAATTTAAGGAAAATGCTGATCCCAAGCGTTAGTAAGTTGAGGAGGCTGGAACTGCTGGAGAAGCAGGGACTGAAGGGGAAACCACTGAGGAGGGGGGTAAAGCACAAAGGTGTGTGAGGGATGACAGAAATATTTTGGAACTGAAGCTGAAGCATCCCAGACCTCATGAGAGACCATGACGTTGGGAACAGGACACTTGAGCTGGAGGTTTCAGTTGAGATAGCTGCTTCATGGGATCTGTTTGTTTTTTTTTTCTTGGTCAATATTTGTGATCTTAGGCAACCTTAGTTCTGGTATTTCATAACTCCAAATAATTGAGTTTGCAACCTCGGTATGTTCTTTTAGTTTTGTTAGGGACTTTAGAGTAATATGTTTACACAGAATACTGAATTAAATTCATAGAGTGCTTTTTAGCTTTTCATTAAATAATTTTTTTATAAGAACTCGGGCTTGTGCATGAGTTGGAATCGTGGCTTCATGGGATGCTTTTCATCCTTTGGCTTATATCTTCCATATTCAAGAAATTATTCGTCTGCTTGGACTGCACAATCTCCTGTCTCCCAGAGATCAAGTTATGGGGGGTTTTTTTGTGTGTTTTTATGTGAACCTGGAATATTTTGTTGTTTTAAAGATGTCCACTGTCAGCATCACAATGATGTATTTCTTCTTTTATTTTTCCACCTTATCTGCAGTAGAAAATAACAGTTTTGCTTGTCAGCTGCAAATGACATCATGGCAAGAAATGCATTTCACTGCATCCCGTTTCCCTGAAGTCTGTAAGAAGGTAACTACAGACCATCTGGTTTAGCCGCTCTTCCCTACTGTAAAGGAAATGAACAAAATATATTTTGGTTTGCTTTGACGTGCTTCTGAACATCCATTAAGCTATAACTTTAGTGTTGCTGTATGGTACCTGGATAGAAATGGATTGTTTTTCTTATATATCTTGTCCTCCTGAGCCTGTTAATGTAGTCTAATCCTATCTAGTAACTGAAGAGTTTTATAGTCATAAATGTTTGCAGCAACTTTCTAGAATCTGTTTTATGCTGTGGAAACATCTTTGTACTTCTCTAGAAAGTGCTGCAGTTAAGGTGAGCACCCAGGTAATTGTGTATTGTATCCCTGTTTCAGAAAGATTAGATTTGAACATCGTAGAGGCAGTTAATGTCACTGCTGTGTGCTGTATTCAGGCCACTAAGTCTGAGTTATTTTATTTGTCAGGTGTGAAAATTATCTTCCCTCTTTCTTAAAATTGTAATGTGAATAGTTAATACAGTAAAATAGCTGCTCTTTGTCTAGAGGAGCCAGGCAAATGTGCTACCATAAAAATGTGTTACTTTTATTTCTGCCTATGCCTTTTTCATCTGCCAGGAACTCTGATAATAAAATCAGAAGTTTTAATTGCCTCTGAATTTCTCTGTAAAGATAATTCTTGATATGGTATTAATTTCTGCGCTTGCACTCTATCCCTTCTATGGCTAACTTCAAGTAGGTTACTGAAATCGCCTGTGTAGAAATAGTCATCTTCTATAAGCTCCCTTGTACTTTTATTAAACGAAAGAGTTGAGGTGCAATGTACCTGACAAACTCATCAGTCTTTAGGTTGACAAGCAATGTATTGGAGAATTATTAATATAATAAAAATAAAATCCTTTAGTGTTAGCTCTTCAGGATTTCCAACACATCAGGTGGAAAGGTTTGCTCAGCAGTGGAGCTAGAGATAAAACCCAACTGATTTTGAAATAGAAAATGACACAGGTGATTTTGGCAGGGTAGGTCATGGGGAAAGGTTTGCTGTCTTGTAGGCAAACTACTGTAGTACTGTTGCTTGTGGATGGAGAGATGGTTTGTTACATTGCACATGCCTGCTGGCTGCAAAGCTAGTGATAGGGCCACAGTTAAAGCTACTTCAGAGTTATAATTGAAGCAGGAAATGCAGTCTCAGGGTCACAGAGCTTTGGAGAGCCTAATCCTCAAAGAGGGTAGTCCACAGACTACGAAAGCTAGAGGCTCACTGAAGAGCTAGAGCAGCTCCACAAAGATGGTATGATTTCCTCCAGGGCCATGGTTTTGATTAGCTATGTTGCAGTTAATGTAATTCCTTACTAAGTTTGCAGTTCTGTATAAACTTGTGCACTTTATATTATTTTACTTAACCTAGCTAGGACACGCTTTGAGAATTATGAATATTTTGAAGGTCTGTGAATACTGTTTTTATGCTGGCTAACAAGTTAGTGTATTTTTACGAGTGAAGCAGCAGCTGTGCTAAGACATCTGTTGACAGGACATGTGTTCATCTGCTATATCTGTTATTTGTCATCATTACATCTGTTATAGTCCACATGGCTTTAATCAAAGCAGTGGGACTTTTTGCCAAGTGCTCCATACCAAGTGAGATGGGGAAAATGAAATATTTTGGTTACCTGTATCCTGTCAATAGTTTCTGGTGATAACCCAGTTGTATTTTGTGATACTTGTAGGAGGATAAATGTATTTCTTTAAGGAAGGAGGCTGTCTTTGGTATGATAAAGGAGTGAAGTCAGTGGCAGAAAAAAACAACCCTGTTGTAATCAGCATATTTCCGATGCTTCAAAAAGGAACTGTTGTAGGATGGTTTTAATTGATCTGTTTATTGATGAAAGTCTTTTTGGAATCATAGCACTTAGTTAACTGAAGGTTAGTTTATTTATTAATTAGACCTAGATTGGGCAAAGCATTTAGCACATCTTAATGTGAATTGCCTGGTGGTGTTCATCGTGAAACATTGTTTGCGGTCAGGAGTGGTTAGTGGTGGACGTACTTTATAGATTTTTAGGAAAGCATTAGGGGGGCAAAATCTGTGTTGCATCTGAGACCTTGGCTGTAGGATAATTTTTTTTGAGCAAATATCCTTGCTTCCTGAGATATTTCTTAAATTACTTGAATTGCTTTGTTCAGTGCTGTGTTTGCCTTGAGTTCACTGATAATTCCCTGATAATATGAATTTATGGAGGACATATTTCTTGAAATATTTATTGGAGAATTTCTTACCTTCAAAGCATGCATTTCTGCTATAATGCCGTTTTCCCAGTTCTGTCTTTGCATATTGCCATTGCAAAGTGTTTGGAAAAAAAATTGCTGCCCATCAGGTGTTGACTCAACCTTTGAACTGTTAATGTTCCTCTGTTGCCTTTTTATTCTGCTGTCTCTGGTCTCTTCCTTCTGTTCCACACAGTATCATCAAGCATCTTATCTCTTGCTGTCCTTCTTCCTGCCTTTTCCCATGTCAACATCTCGGGTTCACTGCACTTTGATACATCCCTGCCAACTTCTGTTTAGCTCTCCCTAGTTGTGTTTATGTAACACACTCTGTATGACTTCTGAATTATTCTACCTAATTACTGTAAGAATGTTTAGTTGTTTTCTGTTGCTTTTCTTTTATGTTTGATAGGAATGGCTGGACTCGATGATCCAGTGGGTCTCTTCCAACCTGGTTATTCTATGATTCTTGCTGCATCCCAAGTAACTTAAGGGGTGGTGAAGAGTTTGAGAGTTTTGTAAATAAGTTTTCGTTGCCGCTGGTTGGTGCTGTTTGCCACAGCTGACTCCAACAGCTTGTAATCCCTGCGTGGCTTGTTCATTAGATGCTCTGTTTTCCATGCAGTGGAAACAACCTGCTGGGTCTCTTCCCTAAGCTGCTTGCTCTGTGTAGAAGTTTGCTGTGTTTTATTGGTAGTATGTAAAATGGCAACTTAAATGGGCTGTGCTGAATGAGACTGATGTGATGTGAACAGAGATGGCAGCACTATTCCAAACTAAAAACTTCAAAAGTTTTTTAAGAAGTACTTTGGGTTGTGAGTAAAAAGTGCCCTGAAGATGGGATGCTGTTTCTGTTTGCCCTGTCCTGGAACCTTTAGGGCATGAAATGGTGGCTGTACTGTGGGGGGGGTTGGGGGGAACCAAATGTACTGTTAGATTCATCGAGAGAAATGTTGCAGCGAGCTGGATTGGTGCTGGTTGGATACTGGTATCTGCCTAAAGTAGTACAAAATGCCTGGCTATGGAAATGCTTCGGAAAAGCCAAGGTTGGGTGTGGGGAAGGTGGTTTGTTTATGCACGTAGGTGATTTAGGTAGTCGTGAAGAAGTCTGGGTTATTTAAAGAAATAAAGTTGTCTTATTCTGTTTTCTCTGGAAGTTATTACCAACAGAACTATTACAACATGCTGAGGGTGTTATATTTTCTTAAGAGCCAAAGGCTGGTATTTCATTTCTTTTTACTAAAGTGACTTTTTCCAGGGTAAGCTGGTTGTGAATTAGTACTTCATTACATGCTAACATCAAACTAAGTCCCCACTTCAAAATTACCTGTGCAAGAAAACAGTTAAGATTTGGCTCTCTGACTCACTTAGATACTTGAATACTCTACCAGTACAGAATTACACAGAAAGTATATTTGCTGTTTTGAATAATCATGAGTGTAATGAAGTAATGGAATAGATGTCCCTCTTCAGGGACAGTTATGTTTGTAGAACATCAGCCCTTGTTCTGTAGTTATCAAAACACGGTAGAATTGCAAATAATTGTTGACAATAAATATCAGTTGATGATATTTAGATGCCTGAGTATCGCTCGACTTTGAGTTGGAAACCTACTGAATTCTGCTTTTCTCCAGGGAGTAAATGTGTCCTGTGTATTACTTAAATAAGTAAACAAATAAAAGTTGGTATAATTTCTAGCAGCCTCCATTAAGCGTATTCTCTCCCCCCAATAATTTACAAATCCATGTGTTTTANCGGTATAATTTCTAGCAGCCTCCGTTAATCTTATGGAGTTCCTATGTACAGATATGTGTGACTTGGGGTGAAACAGCACGCAGGTTTCTTGACACTGTGATGCAGCTCAGTCCTCTGAGAATATATAAGTCATAAGTCTGAAGCAGATTTGTCATTAAAAATTCTTTGGATTTTTCATAACATGTTGTTTTATGTCTTTTTAAAGCATAGGTGTAATACTTTGATATGATCTTGCATGATCTGTTTGCTCACTTTCCTTGATAATGCAAGATGATGGAAAGCAGAATCATTTTAGAAGGTACTTTCAGTGAATGCTGTCAGCAGGCCTGTGTCTGCAGGTGAAGATTAGCTTCTTTTTTTTATTCTTTCTTGTGTATTGACATCAGGTGAGAACATGGTCTGGCTTTCCTTCTGCAGAGGTTTCATATAGCGTATTCTCTCCCCCCAGTAATTTACAAATCCATGTGTTTTAATAACTGGGGATGTACTTTGATATGCTTCTGTTCCAAATGCATAGACAGTTATTCCAGGGCAGAGACAGTGGAAATTGTGCTCATGTTGCTTTTGTTCCATATTTTGAAGTCTTTCTTAGTAACTGCTTGTTTATTAAATGGAAGGAGAGAACCTGATGGAACATACAGAGTTTTCATATCCTTGTTGTTTGTATGTGCAAGAATATGTCCCATTGTTCTCCTTTTTGGGGGGAGAATAAAAGACTTTTCAATAGCACTTAATTACATTTTCTTGCTTCATTTTGTTGCAACAGCATGCATATTTCAGTTGATGTAACTTTATGTACTTTGTACTAAAGCTATGAGGAAAATACACATATTATTCTGGAAAGAGAGAGGAAAATGCTGTTTCAGGAGTCAGAAAAGTCTCAGTTGCTAATTTTAAACTTTCTTCTATATGGCGAACTGTAAACAGGCACTAAAAATATTTAATTTTCAAATTATCCAGTTCTAGATTGGTTTTAAATTGAATTTTTTCTTCTTCTGTAGTCAGGATTTTGGAATATTTTTACTAAAATATTTTGAGCATTAGAATTGGAGACTTTGGTAGAGTTAGGTAATGAAGTTGCACATTTTCTTCTCCAATGGTAGCATTTCAGATGAAAGGAGCTAAAAGTGGAGCACAATAAATCATAATAAATGCAAGTAAAAAGCTGTAGACAAAAAAACCTAATTAAAATACTTCTATTTTGGCGACCAGTTTGAGAATGCAGATAAAGTTTTAAAATTCTGATGATGAATAAGACAATCCATAGATCAATAGATAAAATGCAGAAATGCTTTTTATCTCTTTCTTTCCTTTTGAACGAAACAATGGGATATTGTCATCCCATGGGATACTGAAAAGCGAGTCCTGTTCTGACTCATCGCTTCTGAAAACCATCTTCTGTCCTGTTCTTATCTTATTCTTTGTTTCCACTTATATTTTACCCATGAAGACATTTCAACAGGGTACGAGCCTCTGAATTCAGAGATATAAATTGATCTGTAAAAGTAAACAATCTTTTCCATTGTTTGCCCACCTTTTGCAGTATTTCATTTACCTTGTCAGTTTTCTGAGAACTTAATGTTCCTTCCCAATGATTTCATATAATAGCAAGTTTTGTTAGAAGATACAGCACTACTCCCCAGTGTTATTGTGGTTTGGATACTGGTTTTATTAAAAGCGAAAAAAAAGCACACCAAAACCCACCAAACTAAAAAAAGCTTAAACAAAACAAAAAAAACCCTGAAAGAAACAATCTCTCCTGCTATTCTACTAACTGTGACTAGCTTTGACCTTACTTTGAATATGCTACAGAAGTGCCTGAAAATTGGACCAGAATAATCAGGGAGTACTTTCCAAGGTCAGAGGTTTAGACTTCGTTGTATAATGCTAAAAGAGAATTTTATTACTCTTTTGCACAGTGATTTTTAATTATTTTCAAAGTGGTGCCAGACAATGTATAAAAGGAATATGCAAGTATATAAATGAACTGAGTAATGATGTTTCTGCAGTTGTGTGATGAGTCTGGTACTTAAACCACTCTACAAGGTAGGGTGGAGAGCTTCCTGCCTAAGTAGGGAAAAATTATTCTTTCATTGTAGTACAGCTCATATTCTTCATTTTCTGATGGATTCTACATTGCTGTTGTTTCTCAAAAAAACTACTCTCTTGTGAGAGCAGTCTTCATCTGCAATCAGTGATTAATAACTTCTGCAGTGCAACATTGCAGCAGATCAAACTGGAGAGCTGTGGTGGGTCCCCACTGGGTACCTGTGGATAATGAGTACGTGCCTTTCTGAATGCTTTGCCATGTCCTGCAGGTCACGTCTCTTCCCCAAAGTGCTTCCATTCCAATCTCATCCTGCTCGTGCAGCCTGTCAGACAGCACAAAGATGACAGTTTCCTAAGGTCTGTGTTTGCCAAAAAGGAATATGCATGCTTAAGAAGTACTAAAAACATTACAATTACAGGAATTCTGTGTATTAAGCAAGACCAATGACTCACAGTAGTTGTGATATGAGAACAAAATTAGGTCTAATTTTTTTTTTTCATATATGTAAAATAGTTTTTCTTAGAAAGTATTAAAATCCCAATTGCATAGCTGTGTTCATCCCCACATAGAATACTATCTATCCTCTGGGGTGCCGTCATCTCTTGGTTGTTCGTTTCATGACTCAACCAAATTGTGTTAAGGGTGGCTAAATAAATCTATATTGCTGTGGAGGGAAGAGAAAGAGGCTTAAAAGGCCTGAAACTAGTTGCAGGGCATGCTGTTTTACTCTCCCAGTGAAATTTGGTTCGTTGTGGTTCCGCGTGACCACCGTAGTGTGTCTTGCTGAAGGACCAAAACTTATTCTGTGTGTGAAAATGTAGGCCCTGAGATCCACCTGCACAGAAATTCGGTTGGTAAGCTGAAAACAGCCCTTTTAAGAAACAGTCCTATAAGCTTTATGTGCAGTAACAAAGACTAATACAGCACTATGCTATTTCAGCATTGAATGTATTTTTTTAAATTAAGCATTGACATTCTAATCACTCTTGTTCAGTGTTCTTGCTGTAACAGCTGTTGCTTTTCAATACTAAAAAATATTATATTTTGGGAAGTAGCTGCTGTTGGTCAACTTACTACTACTATTATGCTTGATTCTAAAGATAGCCTTATTTTAAAGATTGTATCCTTTACAAGTTTATAAACAAATGTTTTTTAAAAATTGTCTTCAGTTTGGTTTTATTATGGAAACATATATGTTTTATTAGTGGAAAATTTTTTCTTTGTGGGACCTCAGTTTTGGTTATATTGAATGTTACATCTAACTTAATTCAAGGTTATAATAAATCGGTACATTCTTGGATTTTTGAGTCACTAATTAGAGGGAAGGTTAATAAAAATTTATGCTAACATACTGCTGCTCTGCAATTTTGTGTTTGTATGTTTGTTAGGATTTTTTTCCCATCTTCCTCTGCCTAAGACCACTACAGAAGACCTGAAACCAGTCAGAGCAGAGCACAGCATGGTGCAAAGGGCTTAGCAATACTGCAAAGGATGCTGCTGCAGGGAGGGGGTCGAGGGGTTTCTTTTCTATTTGAAAAGATATATATCCATTTTCTGAGTTATTAGCATTATTACTAGTGTTATTAGCATTATTTTACGGTTGGTTAGATGAGCTCAGTAGGATCTCGGTGCTCTTTTCATCAGAGCCTTCATTTCAGAAGAAACTGGCTTAAGGACCTATTTTTAAGTTATGCTTATGATTCATTTCTTGTTATCAAAATTAGGGTAGCATAAGCCTAGCATAAGAATAAAATTAGCCATAGGATCTGTTTAATTATGTTCTTGTAAATTAGTTCACTTCAGTCCTAATTCTGTCATCCTCTCTCATGTTGAACAGTCATTTCTTTTGCAACTGATCACTGAAATCACTGAACCTAGTTCCATATTAAGAGATGCAGTATCAGGATTTGAGAACTCAAACTTCTGTATATTGAGTCTTTTCTCTTTCCTAATATCTAGATCACCTTTCTTTCAATAACAGATCATGAAAACTCCAGAACGAAAATGAGAAGCGCTGTCTCAGTTCGAGAGGGGCAGGGAGTTGTGCTGCTCTGTGGACCAGCCCCCCGGGCAGGAGGTAAGGGGCCTTCCAGGCTCTGTGCGTCAGCCAGAAATGAATGACTGTAAAGTGGAATATTGTCCTAGAAATGCACAAGGGAAAGCAAGAATGAAACCTTTCCTTTCTGAAGGAAATGCAGAGAGAAAGAAAAGAAAACCGAAAGAGGGGGAGGGAGGTCCTTTGGAGGATTTATCTTGGAATCCCTTTCTAGCTCCTTTCTGTCCACTTAACATGCCTGGTTGGTTTGGGTTTCTTTATACTTCGAGTAATTAATTATATTCTGGAGTTTAAATTCTGCCCAGTTTCCCAATTGCCAAGGCTCAATGAATCAAGTTTTCTCTATCACTAGACAATTACAGAGTAGATTGTTGTCTTTAATTATACCAGTGTCTGCCTCTTGTCTTGCATTCAAGACATTACTGCATTTGATAGTGTAATATACTGATGCTGGCGTGATTTAAACCCCTGCTGTCTTTCGTGACGTGAGTGAAATGGATATATGGTGGACCAAAAGTTGCGAGTATGTTTTATTACTCATTCTGTGTCTTTGGCTAATTGCTACTGAACCTTAAGTAATACTTGAAATTTGTTTTTAATTGATATCGAGTCTCATTATTGAAGGGTTGTGACGTTAAACATTAGATCTGATTGCAAAGATTAGGTAATACAAGCTAAACATTGAGTACAGGAGCACAGATATTGTGGTCTCTTAAATTTGGCAGAGTCCAAGCAGACATAGCCATAAAGTGGCAATTTTACAACTGTCTGAGCTTGCAGAATTTTTTTCTCTATAGACTGATACATACTCTTAAATCATCTTTATAACCTTACAACAGCTTTGTCTTTTCAGCTGCTGAGAAAATAGGTTATTCTCCCAGCTATCTACAAGAATTATTAAATTTCACTTCTGTATGAAGTCCAAAGTCTGAATTACCCTGACCATTCTAATACTTGCATCCTATGCATGGATTAAGAGACAGAGGTGACCTCCAAACTGACTACAGCTCTGCACTGAGTCTTACAAAGTTTGAGGTTTTAAACAGGAGATGATACAAAACATGCTTCTGTTGCTAAGAACAGTGGTTCAAATCAACATGTGGGAGAGGTGAGAATTTTTTTTCCATTCAGCAGATGGAATATGATTGACACCCCTTGCATTGTTATTCATGCAAAAAGAGAAAGCTGAGGGCTCCCTGGATTATCAGATGGAATTGAGAA
The DNA here is from genome assembly GCA_013389865.1 of Piaya cayana. Classification (NCBI taxonomy): domain Eukaryota; kingdom Metazoa; phylum Chordata; class Aves; order Cuculiformes; family Coccyzidae; genus Piaya; species Piaya cayana. Next base: position 368,852 of record WAAB01019262.1, read on the forward strand.
GTGCTACCAGAATTATTTAAAAACCATTCCTGGAGGTGTTCAAGGCCAGTTTGGATGAGGCCTTAAGTTACCTGGCCCAGTGGAAGGTGGCTTTGCCCATGGCAGGGGGTTTGGAACCAGATCATCTTTAAGGTCCCTTCCAACCCAAACCATTCTATGATCTGTCTGGAAGTTGGAGGATTAACCAGGAGAAATGGAGCAAGGTGGAACAAGTCCTTCCTTCACAAAAATAAACCTGTAGCACAGCGACGTGAAGTAATGCCTCTAGGTCTGACATGGTAGGATTCAGATTGGTAAGTGACAAAATATCCATCCATTAAGCAGAAGTAGTTTGACAGGAATAGCAGGGATGGCTTAGGAACAGCTGTTCATGAGGGCTGTTCAGCTCTTTCCAGATCAGTGATCTGATTTTTTTTTTTCAATTCCATATTTGTTGTGCTGAGCTATCAAAGAATTTCAACACTAATTCTACAAACCTTCTCAAATACAGTGTTTTCTTTAGCCCCCAAAATATTATTCCTTTGTGTTCTGCCATGTCGTGAAATTTCAAAGTTCTTTCTAACTTGATGTGAATTTTTGCTTTTTTTTTTTTTTACATTGTCTGTTAGAAGCCTTCACAAAGGCTTTCTTCTAGACTAAACAAATCCTGTTATCTTAGCTGTTCCTTATAAGACTTTTTTTCTCTCCATATCCTTCACCAGCTTCATTGCCTTTCCCTGGATCTCTCCAGCCCTTCAGTGTCTGTTTTGTCTTAAGGAGCCCCAGATTGAACATAGGACTTGAGGTGCAGCCTCACCAGTGCTGAGTACAGGGAAACAATCGCTTTCCTGGTCCTGCTGGCCACACCATTTCTGATACAAGCCAGGATGTTGTTGGCTTTTTTGAACGTGCTGCTGGCTCTTGTTCAGCCAGCTTGTAAACCAGCATCCCCACATCCTTTTCTACTGGGTAGCTTTCTAGCCACTCTTCCTCAAGGCTTCATATACTTCGTGGACTTCATACATGTTGGACATTCCCCCAAGTATTTTATTAGTTCAACTGGGTTTTTTATGTTTAATAATATAAATTCTATTATAATTGAGCAGTGATTTTTTAGATAATTTGGATAGTCAGCTGACATTCTTAATGACCATGCTTCTGTATATAATTTTAATTCTGTTACTGGAAACTTGTTAAAATACCCTGTTTTTTCCACAAATCAGTAATTCATCTCCCCAGCAAACTCAAAAGATAAAATTATATCTAAAATTGAAATGTGTCAATCTCTTTAAAATTATTATAACAATTAATTTCTACCAAACTTTCCATAGATATTTTGACCTTTTACTGTGTTACTGTTATCTCTTTGATGTTTTTAAAGGACTGCCAGTAAACAAACATGAACATACAAAACTTAATACTGGACACGTTTCACATGCAGCCAGTTAAAAAGCATTCATGCGATGCTAATGTTTTTCCATTCTGCCAAGAATGGAAAAGGCTAAACATATGGAGATCTAAAAATGATTTTTCTCTCCTAGTGGTTTTGTTCCAAAATCCGTATCTAAGGAGCGACAAAGCATGGGTAAAGCAAGTCGGCGAGTTCCTTTACTTTTGCCTACTGTTACTGCTATGTGTGTCCTGATTATTATGTAGCTTATTTTAAGATACTATCTGTGTTTGCTAGACACTGGTTTGTTTTTGTTTAATACAGTCAGTATTAGTAATCTGAGATCAATTTCAGATATCAGAAAATGTTACTAGTTTATGGAGTATACTTTGTTGTTCAGGAGAGGAGAAAGCAATGAGGCATGGTTGGTTGTCATTGGTGGTAGTTTCAGGGCTACTTTTTACTGGCAGAAGTGGAGATTTGCTTGATGGTTATTCAAACATTTCAAGGAAAAGAGGCATGACTGGAAAAATTAGGCATCAGTTGGTGGGTGTAATCCCTGCTGTTTTGCTACTACGCGAAATAAGACGGTAACGCACGTGAACTTAAGTCAACGATAAGAGTGTTGTGGAACCAAGGAGCTGCTGCTTGGAAATTGCAAGGAAATTCTACTTGTCTTGTATATATGACTAGTGTCATGTGATACGTGTTCCTATTTAGTTTAATATGACAATGATATTTCTACATAAATAAAACAGCAAGAATGTACTCCATCTTACTATCATGCCCTGATAAATGTGGTCTTAATTGAGAAATGAGACCGTATTTGAAGGGTGGGGATCAATGTAGCTTATAGTTTATTGTTTTAAAGTTGTGACATGCTGGTTTGAAATATATAAGATCATGGAAAAATAGATCCCAATTTTACTGCTTGCTGCTTGGTATGACGAATAGTTCAGTATGTAATATGTCAGTCACAAATTAGTATTTAGACTTGCAAATTTTTGCTAATGTCTCTTGCCATTTGGAGACCTGCGAGTTCCAGCAAGACTGTGTTTCATGAATAACATGGCATGGGAAGTATCTCAGATGCCAGAAATACTTGATGGTTTGATTATTTCTTTTGCATGACTCTTGAATATCAACATGCAGTTTTCCAGGGAACTATAAATAGAAAAAAATTTACTCATTTGCTTTGGAAATATTTCACACCCTTAAAACAAAGCAAAAGCAAACTGACAGAACTGTAGATTTGGTTTCTGTTCTACTGCCCACCAGTGTGTTTTGAGGAGGTGAAAAGCTTCCTGGTTTTGTAACTGTACTTTTTGCATTTGTTTCAGATTGTGGATGACACTCATCTGGGCATGAGCAATTAACCATACTTACAGTGGACGCATTATGGGGGTTTTTGCACAAAAATGCATTCTAGGGAGAATTGTAGGTTTGAATTATAAAAGCAATGACCTTAAAAATGATTCCATAGTGTTCCCGAGCAGTTCTCAATCTGCCAGAGAGAAATGGTATTTTAAAATAAAAATATATTTTACGTTAATCCCGTTTGTGTCATAATCATCCACGCAAATTTGAGCTGACAGTTTGAATTAAATTGTACCAGTGTCGCTTATGATTGTCCATTGGAGAGACAATAATACATGTTCACAGCTGAATTTTACAATGATTTCTGATTGTCAGAGCATTATTTTCACCACCAGTAACAAACCAATTCTACAGATGCTTGCTCTGTTCAGCATTTTACCAAATGCTGTCTTTTTAAAGCACTTTTTCTTTCAATAAGCCTGTGAAAATCAGACTGAAGTTAATATATCCTTATTTGTAAATTTGTACAGCATCTGCAGCTGCTTTACAGTTCATGCTTTTAATTTAGTGTGGAGGTTACAACAGGCCTAAAACTTCTGGCAGAAAGTGCATGATTCCACTTTGGGAAAGGACAAACTGGACCAGAGAGGTTGCCTGTCAATTATTACATAACTCTTTAACTCCATGTTTTGTATTGCACGTCAATGACACTAAATGAATACATTAGTATTTCCGGGTTTTTTTCTTTGACATTTGTTCTTCTGTTCTTTTTGTAAGTCTTAGCTTGAGATGTATATAGATCTTGAAGGATAGTTTCATAGCCGAGTAGTCAGTAGAGCATAAAGCCTGGAAACACCCATGATTGGTAATATCAGGTCTCATAAGTTTTAAACTGTGTCTTCGATACCTATTGCAAGCTGATTATGGGAATATTGCAGCTTTTTAATGATTCTGTTTTTGAGGAGAGATTGTAGCCTTCAGTCTTTCTATATGTGTTTTTTAGAATTCTAAAGTAATATTCCTAAGCATACTTATCAGAAAAAAACAGATCTTAAATCTCAGTATTTAAAAACTAGATTATTCTTTTCCTTAGTGGGGCATGAGAGCATGTCAGAACCTGTGGTGTGTGCAGAGGTGAACAGATTCACCTGAAGCCAAGGAGAAGTTTTTTGTGTCCGCTAAGGATTCACTAACATTTCAGTGCTTTTCAGTAGAGATGTAAAGTGGGCTGTTGTGGGAGAGGGAAAAGAGTGGAGCAGGCTTTGGTGGCACTAATACATGGTGCTGATGAAACTTAGGCAGTATGTGGGCACTCCACACTGGAATGTGCCTTTTATTGCTGATTCCTGCTCTCATTTAACACAAAAAAACTTTTTCAGTTAACTAGTTCCCGATGTCTTGGGTATTCCTTGGGAAAAAGAGAAGGAAATAGGAGAAAATAACTGTATTTGGCCCTCTACCAAGATTATTTTTATCCTTAAATTATTATTGTGGGGGTTTTCTCCTGCTCTTTTTCTTCTCTACTAAAATATTTGAGTTTTTACTTGAGAACTGGGTAATTGATTAGGAAGAGGCAAGAGGGAGATGGCTGCAGTCCCAGCACACAGTCGTAGCTGATTGTTGTATCCTCAGCAAGAGAACTGGGAGTAATTCTTTTTTTTCACAGGGGTTTATGGAGTACCTTCTCCTAAATGAGTGTAAGACTACTAAATTAAGTTTGTCAATAAACACTGCTTCAATATTTAAACATCAGTATGTTCCTTCAAAAATTTGCACTTGAGTATTTCCATTAGTTTCCATTAGTTCACTTCCCTAATACTTAACATTAGGAAGAAATCAGATGTGTTTTAGTTGAGCAACAAGCTAAGCTATCATCTTTTGATCCTCAAAATTGTTATAGGCAGGAAGCAATTTAGAATACTTTGAACTATTGAAAAAACACAACAGAGTTGTTAGAAATGCTCTGAGCAATTAAATGTAAAGTTCTGGGGAGGTGATTAAAAGAACAATTTGTCATTTGAAATGAATATGGCTAATGGGCATATATTTAAATATTGCTTCCCAAAGCAGTTTCTTACTATTCTGCATACTTCTAGGGTATGAACAATTTGATGGGAGCCAGTTCACTTTGAATGACACAGCTAGTCTGAAACAATTAGTTCAGAAATGGGGGAAGCAAAATTTTTATTCAATGCTGAAACCCAAATGTAGCAAAACATTTTGTTAGACTTGTCGATTAGCATCTGAACTTTCTTCAGAGCACTAGGGAACATTTAACCTGCTAGTCAGGAGCGCTTCTAAATTACTAGGTCACATTTGGTTTGAAACTTGGCACGCATTAATAGTCAAATTCTACGTCTGACAGGAGGAGTGGGATGGGAAGACAGACAGCAGGCAAGGTCGTATTGCCAAACTGCTTTTCCAGTGAATATGCTGTTTTGAAATGTACTTGCAGTGAGTTTTTCTGTGGTATAAAAGAAATAATGCTGCCGGTCCTGAACATCTGTGTTTCCCAAGGATGAGCTTAGAAATCTTTATGGTTTAATTACAATGGCAGGCTTTGCTTTTGCTGTAAGATTTGGAACAGTGCTACAAATTGTAGAGTACAATGAAAGACAGAACTTCAGGGGCCTGTTCTGCATTGAGAGAGCTTTGTCACCTGTGGCAGCTGTGCAAAGGTAACCAGCTGGTTTGTGTGATTACTTCTTGGCCAGTCTATGGTTGTGTTGTAGGTGTGGGGGCAGTACAGAACAGTATAATAGGTGCTGCAACTATGTTAAAGGAATTGTGTCTTTTTTTTTTTTACATTACACTAGCTCATTTCAGAATTGGAAAATGAATGGACTCTTACCATATTCCATTTAAAAATGAAAATTAGGTGTTGGCCTGGAATAGAAACCTTGCAATTTCAGCTAAAACATTTCAGTATTCTTATTAAATGTGTAGATTGAAATTGCAGATATTACATAGGCCTCTTGTGCTGCTGTCATTGGTTTGGGTTGTTCCATGCACAGAAGTTGCATGCATAATTACCTACACAGCATGCTGAAATATGATCTTTTTTCTACAAAATAATTCACCTTTTCTGCCAAGAAGATTAATGGTGTACATTAGTTTCAAATCAGAGTGTTTCTATTACTACTCTGGAATAAAATGAGTTTCTTGGGATATGTTCTTCAGTTTTTGTAGTCAGACTCTGATTCCAATTATGTGATTTACATTTTATATAAACAAAAATATCTTCAGCCTAAAGAAGAGTTATTCTAACGAGTTTGAGGGGAATTTCACAAGCATTTGTAAAATCTCCAAACTTTTTTCTCTAAGTTGGAGAACAAAAATCTACTTTATCCAGAAATTAATTTTTCTGATCTCACTCCTAGTGGTCACAATTCAAACTTTATTACTGAAGCTTGGTTTGTAATTGTCATTATTTTCATGTAGAATAAATTTTTAAAAGTAAACTATAATACCAAACCTGCAGTTCATACATAGTCTGTACTCTGAAGTGTGACTGCAGCTTTTTTAAATAACTAGACTTGCATTATTAGTGGTAAAAATACTTGCATGCAAACAGTTCAGGACACCTGTCAGAAATACATGATCGGAGATTTAATTTCCCCAGATGAACATACTTAAGATAGTTTTGCAGTTTCTGGGCGTTTAATGTGCTCAGTATACCCTAAAACCCTGAAATAATGTACAATTTCATTACAATAAAATTCTAAAGAGTTTTCTTCCATTGTCAAAAGTATGTAATTACTGAGAATGGAACCTAAAAACATTATAACATCTAGTTTACATGTCTGTTAGAGAGCCTTATGTTGGAGTAGGTAAACACTTTATCCCTACAGTGCATAAGATTTTTATATGTAAAACAATATTTTTGGCCAGAAAAAGAAATAAAGATGCAGTTTACTTTATGGCAGAGATAAAATATTACCTCGTTTTTTGTTCTGGCTGAAGCCCAGGCACCAAGAACAGCCTTGCAACAGGTTGTGCTGGTTTTCCAGAGGAAGGATGGACTACTTGAGGCAATGAACTAAGTGAGGTAAAATTATCAGAGTTCGCCCAAGTGAGAAGGAAAGAGTAGTTAATGAGAAGTTTGAAGGTAGTGCATGTAAGATAAAATGCATTATACCCTCAGGGGCACTCGCCTCCACCACTATAATGACCTAAACCCATAGCAGTGTAATCCTCTATGGATTAAGCTGTAGTGAACTGAGGAGTGTTTGCATCTTAGTTAAGAGCATCCTCTGGGAGTTTAATACACTTTACCTCATGCAGATTAATTTCTTACTTTTAAATAATTTGTTTGCACTTCCCTAGGGCCATACAGAGGCATCCTCAGAACTGTTGACAAATTGACATTTCTATATGTGACTGGCCTGCGAAGAAACATACGTGGTTGCTTCAGGTCTGTGCTGTGAGAGCTTACTCTTTCCAGAGTTATGCTCAGCCAGAAAGTGAAAGACTTTTCTCTATTTCCTGTCATTTAATCATAGTTTCAGCTGAAACTGGGCTAAATGATAAGCAGGTTTCTTTCTTAATTATGGAGTCTGTCATTATCCTCTCAAAATCAGTGTTATTTTTTCCATTACTCTTAACTCTAAGGTAGATAATTCAAAATAACTGTTTTTTACAGATTTTCATGTCTCTAACTGTAGTTTCTGTCCTTGCTAGATTTTCTGTGATTATGATCTTGCAAACAGTTTTTGAAAGGCATTAGAGCATCCTGTGGGTTAGGCAGACTGCCAGTTGGAGAGAGAAGATACCAGGATGCTTCAGCTTCCCGTTGTATCTTTGTTACAGAGTATTGTAGAAGTCTCAACTGGAGAACTGTATAAGATAATGTATATTTGTGTATCAGTGATTGACATGAAACTTATTTCTTTTAATAAAATGAAGTAAAACTTAATGGTTTAGTGTTTGATAGGAATGGTTGGACTTGATGATCTGGCGGGTCTCTTCCAACCTGGTTATTCTATGATAAAACATGTAACTACTGTTCAGTCATCTTAATGCATTCAGATATTTTCATTTCATTTTGGGATCATGGAAACAACCGCTTCACTAATGGAAATTTTGTCAGTTTTCAACGTATGTTTAAGTCTGTTTCAGAAATATATTGTTCACATAATTTACTTTTGACTGTTTTAGAAGTCTCATTTAGATGTGAACTCTAGGCCTAAGTAGATGTAGGGGAGTGGTGGTCCTGAAGAAAAGGAGCAAGAGGTAGTGGGGAATGGCAACACAGGCACTTCTACCTACCCACTCCCAGGAAAGGGAAATGAAAGGGAGAAGACACCCATGCACCACTGGTCAAGGAAAGCAAGAAGAAAAATACCTGTGGTTTGGAAACTAAAATTAAAAACAGCTTTAATGCAATAGTAATAATAAAGATGATGAAGAAAATGGTACTACTAATAAAATAAAATATATACAAATATCAAAAATTGCCCACCGTTCCCCCAGGATATGTCACCACACATGCTGCACAGCAGGCACAGGGGAGGGTGTGGGCTAGGAGGAAACTGGATTCAGGAATGCGCTAATGTGGGATCGGAGGCAAAAAGAGAAGGTCCTTACTGGATGTCAGACATCAAAGAAGAGAGTGACCCATGTGACCCCTCAGTGTTGTAATAGAGTATGACTGACATGGAATGGAATATTCCTGCAGGTGTCATTTCTTTGACTTACAACACTCCACCAGCTTGGAGATGGTCTCGATTTCTATAGAAATGAGTATAAGCAATGGCTTTTCTACATATCATTGCCCTACGTACCAACTTCTAAGGAGAAAGACTATCTGAAAAAAACATACAGTTAAACTTTCAGAATGGAGTTACTTAGACAAAACTAAGCTAAAGTTAGAAACTGATTCAACTTCAGCTCAAATCAGAGCAGTATGTACTTTATTAATTATCCTTTTCCTTTTGGCCATAGGTCTCTATACTCAATCACCCCCAAACTTTTGTTTTGCTGTCTTCCTTAATTAGTTTATAGTTTTTGATTCCCACAACTACTGCTCTGGTTTCATTCCATGCTCTCCCGCTGAGGTATTGTAGCCTCTCTTAGAGAAAATGTATAATGTAATTAAAAGTGATCTTTTCCAAAAGGATGTACGTGAGTTAGACTTAAAGTCTAACATCAAATGCACTTAAAAACTTCTAAATGTGTGGGGCTTACCCCTTGTCTTCCTTTAGCAATTATAAACTTCTGTTACACAGGAAGGTATGTTTTTCAAGGCTTGTAGGTGGCAGGAAAAGGCTATGACAGGTAATCGAAGTTAACGATTTAGTTGTTTAATTTTTTGTAACAATCTAAATTTAAACGTGATAGGTGGTTTTGTGAGCTATTTTTAGTTGAACACTTAGATGAACGAAGCACCTAGAACAGTATAAGCATGCTGAGCATGTTGTGGGTGTAGACTTCACAGTAAATAATAATCAAATAATACAAAACAAAGGGGGAAGCCAACCAAGATATTGTAAACAAATAAAAATTGAGTAATAACTGTAATTTCAAATACCTTATCCATGTATGGTTTCCAAATAAGGAAAAAATGCATTGGAAAGCAAAGGCTTAGATCTCAGAGGAAGCCCAAGAGAGACATATTACGTCCATTTATAACAGAAAATCAACTGAAAACTTGTAATTGACAGAAAACGAGTGAGTTTATGTCCCTTGAGGTAACCTTGGATCAGCAACAGGCAAGTGGTGTAAACATAATAAATCACAGAACAAGTTGGTTAATATAATATTTTTTGGGGAAATAAGAATACAATTTTATATAGTATAATAAATGTGAAGTGGGGTATGGCTGTGGGACACTGGTAAAGAAATACCCAGCTCCTTTTTTTAAGTGAGTCAAAAATATACATTGAATGGGAAATTAGGTTTCCAGGAGTGTTTATACATACGCTGTGGAAGAATCCAGTTAAGCTGGAATACACTTTGCATGGCTTTCATAGTCATAAAGACTAATTTCAATGAATTTACTCTCTACTTAACCCAATACAATAGGTATGAAGTCAAGCTGCATATTTTTCTGCTGCATATCCAGGTCTGTTTGTCCTCGTTAGATGTTTTGAATACTGTCTTTTTTTTCTTTTTTTAAAGAATAAAATAGTATTTGAGTTAAAGAAAACAAGTAGCTCAATAAATAGCAGAAGCAATAAAGCCTTCCTTCCCACACTTTTTAGTCTTGTGGATGTCTCAGTTTTATGTAGAGCTTAAAGTGCAAATTACTTTTTCTCTTACAGTTCCTAAATTGATACCTAATTTTGTCTAAAGCCTTTCTCTCAGCTTTTATGGTCACTCTCTTCCTCCAGCTGCTCTGTGGAAATGGAATTAGGCCTTATTTTCTGGTCTTTCCCTTTTAGCCTCTCAGAGAGGTCGTAGTCGCCCTCAAACTCTTCTGTTTTGCCTTTTTCAAAGTAAAATTTTTATTTTACTTTTTTCTGTTTGAAGTGGCCGATAGATACTGAATGGTGCTAGACCACAGCCAGAATGATGCACAACTGCCTTAACCTGCTGTGTGGTGCTTACTCAACAAACCCTCTCAGTTCAACAACAAACGATTTACACCTGCATCTTGGTATTTGTGTTGTAAGATGGGAGAAGAGCTGTACAGAATACTTATTTTGTTGACTGTATAAATATTCTTTGGTTTGTGTATGAGATTCTTGTGGCACACCTCAAAACGTTAGCTAAAGTCAAAGTAGATCAGTTTTACTTCCCGCTGTGCTACCTGCCTTGACTTTTCTTGGCAAATTATTGTTGGTTTAGTTAGCATAAAATAATGAAACTCCCCGTGTTATGTAGGAAGGAATTTCTAGAGAAAATCTTTATTTCACCAGAGGAGGCACACTGCAAGTCTAAAAGGGTAGATGGCTGTTTCCAACAATATTTCCAAATATAACAAAATGTTAACGCTTGAGAAAAGTTTTGAGTCTGTTAATTGTTCATCCACTTCGCCTCTGAAAAATTGTGTTAATGACATGGATTTAAATATTGATAGAAGAGAATTAAATGCGATTATGATAAACCATTTAATTTGATACCCTTTTTGCATTAGTTAGTCCATAAATATTTTAATAGTTTCATTTATTGAATGGGGTTTTTTTATCTGCACAATCTTACCTTGTGTAAAATTGTCCTGTTGGCCTAGCGCTTTCCTGAGTACATATTTGTACTCAACAAAGAGCCCTATGAACATGCCAACTCTCCATTTCACGACTGCACCCAGATTTATGCACTTCAAAATTAAACCTGTGCGAAAAGGGATGATCTACATCTTATAGGAGCCGTGCAAATGCTACAAGATATTTTAATGTGAAAGCAGGTCAGTCAAGCTATAATTGTCTCTAATTAGCACTTGCAGAAGCTGTAATCTTTTTTATAAACTTTCAGCTGAGTAGCACTTGGGTGAAAAATTATTTATTGCCTGGAAAACCATTAAAAATTAATTTCCTTAGATTCTGTAGGATATGAATGAGACAAGCACATGGCCTTGCACAGGAAGGGGCTTTTGCCAATTAAAATTCGACACACAAAGCTCAGAGTAGTTTTCTGAAAAAAAAAATTACAAATTATAATGTAGATATTGCTAAATATCTTAGTTTGTCTTTTGACGTGTATTTTTTCTTTCAAGTGACTGTAATGAATGGTAGTGAAAGGTACTTTGCCATTTCATACAGACTTTTTAAAATAGTGTTCGTGGGGTTTTGTATGAAATAAACAGTTTTGCACTGTGGAGAGCCCTACAGGGAATTTGTGCTTCTTTTGATATGCTGTTCACTTGCATACACCTGTGCTGTTCTATCTGCTAAGTGTCTAGACAAATTGTTAAGTAGCTACTGAATGAATAATGTTTCCGTTTTAGCAAAGTTTGGTCTCGATTTTGCTGCCTGCTCATCTTTCTGTGCATATTAAGCCTTAAAAAACCAGGTAAAGTTATTCTTGTCTAAAGTATTTTGAATTCCTTTCACCTTTTTCTTCTGCTGTAGAAGATATGGCTGTAGTGTAAAACATGGTTAGTTTTGTCTTTTTGGGGGGTTGCTTTTTCCTAGTACCTTTAAATTTATTTCTCTCCATCCGTGACTTCCTGGTATTGTTTGTTAAATGATGCCATATTATATATAATAAAATACTTAAAATACAACACATTAAGTAAATAAACTGATCTTTGAAGGAAAATAAAACAAAAACCCTACAAAGCATCTTTACTTCTCTTTTATTAACAAATAGAATTGTCATTTGCTTGGATCTTCAATGAATACCCATCATTTGTTCAAGAGGACAGTCGTCGATTTGTGTCCCAGGAGACCGGTCACCTCTACATAGCCAAAGTCGAACCGTCAGATGTGGGAAATTATACCTGTGTTGTAACCAGCACTGTGACCAACAGCCAAGTTCTTGGGTCACCAACTCCTCTAGTGCTGCGGACGGATGGTATGACTTCCCTTCTGCATTGTCACTAAATAATACAGCCAGTCACCTGTAAACGTTTCAGACTCTTACACTGTAACCTTTTATGCACTCTCAGGATGTTGGTCACTTTATAAGAAGATAAGCTATTTAGTGTTGCATGCTCCTCTTCCTCTCCTGCATCTGTCAGTGATTTAAGTGGAAGGTCCTCTATGCTTGCATTCCTAAATGGAGTTTGAGTGGTTGGTTTTGAATTTAATGCGATATCGTGCTAACGAGAGAATAAAGGAATTAAAAATTACCTTTTTCAATTATCTCATATAGGTGTGATGGGCGAATATGAACCCAAAATAGAAGTTCAGTTTCCAGAGACGCTGCCTGCAGCTAAAGGCTCAACTGTGAAGCTAGAATGCTTTGCACTTGGAAAGTAAGTTTCCATCTTCATACATACTGGTAGCAGAAGTACGTTAAGGTTCATCTGCATAAGAGAGGTGGAGTTCTGGCAGTTGTTTTGTTGGTATTTTCTAAAGATCCCATTTTCATCATCACAATTATTGCCTTGGAAAAAGAGGGCAATGAGTCTTGGAGTCATTTTTCGTAGTATCAAAGAATACCAGGTTGGAAGGGACCTTCAAGATCATCTGGCCAAAACTTTCCTGGCTGCAGCACCGTGTTCAGCTGGCTCTTAAAAGGTCCGTTTGGAAATCCACCACTTCCCTAGGGAGACTATTCCAATGGCTAATCGTTCTTAATGTGACAAGTTTTCCTCTTGTGTTCAATTAAAATCTCCCTGGGAGTAGCTTTTACCAGTTGATTCTTGTCATTTCCATGTGACTCCTTGTAAAAAGTGAGTCTCCTCCTTTGTAGCCTCTGTAGATATGTGGTCATAAGGTCTCCCAGCGTGGCCTGACAAACACTGAGTAGAATGAGATAATGACTTATTTCTCTCTGCTGGTGGTGCAAGCCAGCATCCTGTGTTTTCTTTGCTGCAGCACCACACAGTTTGTTCTTATTGAGCTCATCACCACTGAGACCCCTGGATTCCTTTCCACAGAGCTGCTGCCCCACCGGGTAGATCCCAGCCTGGGATTGTGCTGTTGATTTTGTTTAGAATTAAAATGCGTATGTTTGTGAGAACAGGAATTTATGTTTCATTTCAAATTATTTTTAATACTATCAGTGTAGTTCTACATATAGCCTGTGACCTAGCTCTGCTTTCTTTGTGTGGAAGGAACTGTTAAAGTCAGCAAAAATTTTGTCTGAACTTTACTGTTAAGTGTACTTGATGCTTTCTTAATACTGCTCTTCCTTTGTAGTGGAAATAAAGCTTAAAATGCATTCCACTTCTGAATGATATTTCACTCGAACCTGACACCTTTTGTCTTGCACAAATGTTCTGAGAAAGCATTTATGTTTCTGTAAATGTATTTACTTACCACTTTGCAGTTTATTTGCAGACAGCTTTTTCGGGTAGTCATAATTTTAAGTGTGAGATTGATGACTGATTCACGTGCTATTGCTGTCGTTCCCCAGCTAGGTGAGTGAGAGTTTTAAAATCTGAGAATGAATGGCTGTTTTAGGATGGGAATTTCAAAAGACTTGCCTTGAACTCCCCCTCCATGGAAGTCACTGGTAAATCTTAGCCATCTTCAGGGGGGGTGCCAGTGCTGATTTTTTCCAGAAATTTTAGAGTCATTGGACAGTCACACAGTAAAATTTGGTACCGCAAATAGTATTATGTAGAACAGAATGATACATACAAATCAGTAGCAATAGTGTCTGGGTGTCTGTCATATACAATATGAACACAACTTTTAACCCAGTATTTTAGTCACTTCTGAGTTTCATTGTATGTAAATTTAAGTATCTAATTTTGACAATCAATTACTTTAAGCAAAGCTGTTATTTTCTTTTTAGTCCTGTGCCTCAGATTAACTGGAGAAGAAGTGATGGTCTGCCATTTCCGAGTAAAATAAAGCTGAGGAAATCCAATGGAATGATTGAAATACCTAATTTCCAACAAGAGGATGCAGGGCTATATGAATGTATTACTGAAAATTCAAGAGGAAAAAACATTGCAAGAGGACGTCTCACGTACTACGGTAGGAAACCTTCTCTCACTTCCACCCTTCCTAAGCATGAAATATAAAACGCTCTAGGGTACTTCGCTTTTACAGCTTCTGCAATACCATCAAGCATTTGTACTTAAAAATCCATGTCATCCTAAGTACTCAAAGAGAATGAGAATTTCTGCACCAGGTTTTTTTCATAACTTTTCTAATACATATCCAGACTCTAAAGGCTACCTAAGAGTAGCGTAGAAAGTACTTGCGCTTATTTTTCTATGATGGAAAGACATTTTTAGAAACCCTTCTCATTGGTCCACTGGTGAAACCTTAGATTTTCAGTCAATTGAATTATTTTGGGGGATCATTTAGGCTTCACATTTACAGGAAATAAAAATTCTATCTTGCTTTAGGAAAAGATTACCGACAGATACTTTCAATCCTTTGCTTTCAAAACAGCCAATTTTATTTTAAAATGAGTAAATAAATGAGAGAATGTAATCTAGTGTAGGAAATGAAATAATACTAAATTTAATAGCTGGAAACAGAGAGAGTCTCTTGTGCATGTAAGGCTGTAGAGTGAAATGAATATTGGCAAAGCACATTGGTGGTGTTTTAAAGCTAGAGTGATTTGCAACAAAGTGGTAATTGACAATTTTTGTTAAAGCCAGATCTCAGCAAATATAATTTTCTTTAGGTAAATGGCAATTTAAAGAGTGTTTCAGATTGTGCTTTGGAATGCTGTTCCTCATGTAAGAATATTTGAGGAAAGTTTGTTTGTTTGTTTTTAGTTGTATAAGAAAGTATAAAGCATAGCTACGGTGCAACTTTGGGCAATTGTTCTTTCCAGTCACTGCATTTAGCTAGGAAGCCGCTGTTGGAACACAAGGAGAGCTGCAATATAGACTTTTGTAAATGAAGATTTTATTATAAGACACAACACAATTTATGAGGAAGAAGTAAAAGAGATTTCTTCCCTCCTCAGTTTCCAGCTTAATAGTTACCATGAATCAGTGCCCCATCATTGGAAGTGTTTGAGGTTAGGTTGGATGAGGGACTTCGAGCAACCTGAACTTTCCATGCTAGCTGTAATTATCACTTTTTGAGAAATCTTGTGAGTAACATAGGTCAAAGGACCGAAGATGCTTCATTTAACAGTGTCACCTGTCATTTCCAGCTTGGCACTATGCTTTTGATTTTATAAAGTGACTTCTATTAGCTGCTTGAAAAGTTTCAAACAAGATGTGGTTTGTACATCAGTTTGGTGTAGTATTCCTACTCTAGTTTTAAATTAGGGCAGTTGTAAGACACGTCAATATAAACTATGTACAAAATAGAGTAGATCGTCTTTGTAGCCCTTCTCTGGATCCGTTCCAATGGTTCCATATCCTTCTTATGTTGAGGATTCCAGAACTGCACACAATAGTCCAGATGGGGTCTCACAAGAGAGGAATAGAGGGGCAGAATCATCTCCCTTGACCTGCTGGCCACACTTCTCTTGATGCAGCCCAGGATGCAGTTGGCCTTCTGGGCTACAAGGGCACATTGCCGGCTCATGTCAAACTTGTCATTGGCCAGCAACCCCAAGTCTTTCTCTTGAAGGCTGCTCTCAATCATGTCATCCTTCATCATGTACTGAAATCGGGGATTGCCCTGACTCAAGTGCAGGACCTTGCACTTGGCCCTGTTGAACCTCATGAAGTTCTCAGTGGCCCACTTTTCCAGCCTGTCCAGGTCCCTCTGGATAACTTCCCATCCTTCCAGTGTGGCAACTACACCACTCAGCTTGTGTCATCCGCAGACTTGCTGAGAGCGCACTCAATCTCGCTGTCAATATCATTGATGAAGATATTAAACAGCACCTATCCCGGTACAGACACTACTTGTCACTGATCTCCATCTGGACGTTGAACCATTGACCACTACTCTTTGAATACAACCATCCAACCAGTTTCTTATCCACCATCCACCCATCAAACCCATATCTCTCCAATTTAGAGAGAAGGATGTTGTGGGGGACCGTGTCAAAGGCTTTACAAAGGCTGTGGTTACCCCATCATAGAAAGCCACTAAGTCAGTCATACAGGATTTGCCCATGGTGAAAACGTGCTGTCTGCAATTAATCACCTCCTGAAATTAAAAAAAATCAGTGTGAATATTTCCTTTACAAATCCAGGAAGGGATTTGAACCATCAAATGGAGTTCATATTCCAGTATAAATGTCTTCCCATATTAGATTCATCCCTAATATGGAGGTTTAGCATAAAAAGAATAATGAGACCTGTAATGACATTAATGGCACTCCAACTGTTTCATTTAATTTATTCTGCTTAATGAAACCCATTCTGCAGAATTAAGTAGATTTAAGTAATCTTTCTTATTTTGTTTACTTGCTTTGTTGTTGCAATAGAATGCCAACTAGTCTGTGCTCGGGACAGGATCATTTTAACACTTTTTGATAATTTGAAGGATTTTAATTCCGTTTCTAGATTAATAATGTTGTGTAACTGAAGATAATATCTTCTGATTACTTGCCGCTCTGATATCAAAGCTCAGAAATCTGTCCAGTAAAGAAATCTAACCATATGCCACTCGGTCTTCCAATGGAAGGTCAATATTTAAGGAAGTTGTTGTAGAAGCAGGTGAGGATTTTGGAGAAATTAATGCAGTAAACTAAAGACTTAGAATAAAAACCGTCCCTCTGCCAACGAGTACCTACTTTGGCAAAGATGGGTCAAACGTATGTGGGAATGTTTGTGTATGTTGGCTGCTGTTAATTTTTATTGGTAGAAGAGTAATATATGTCTACTGATGTTATACAGAAAAATATACACATTGCAAATGGACAAATTCCTCTGTATTTCAACAGTGACAAGTATTATTTTGTTGCTCCTCAAAAGAACAAAGCATGTTTCTGGCTTACCCACGAGGGAGTATAAGAAGAATCGGGGTTTACATGTCCTAAGTTGTCTTAGTGAAATAATGTGAAAAATAAATCTGTACAGGGAAAAAAAAAAGCAGACCAAAATCTTCCATTTGACTGAAAAGTAGGTTTGTCTTTCTTTGCAGGTTTTAAAGATTCTTTGTAAATGAAGTGTAAAGCCAGTCCTAAACAAAAGCTTGAAATATTTCATGGCTCTGCTATGAAACAAAAACACTCTTATTTTATTCCCCTGCTTTGTTTTATGAGCTGAAGCTGTAAAATTTGAGTTCTGAAAATTGGATTTTTCAATGCATAAACGCTTTGTTTAAAAAAAAAAAATCAGTTATATTTCCTGTGCTATCCTGCCTCTTCTTCCAGTAATGAATTATAGTCTTGAAATCACAAAGCACTCGAACACAGGCTCAACTTTAATTGTATCCGTAGTAGTTTTCTCAAAAATGCTCATAAATTTGGTTTAGAAATTCTGTGCACATCTGTGACTCTCTTTATGAAAACTAAAAGGAGTCTGTTTTTTCTAATTTCATTGTGAGTTTTAAGTATAAGTCTTAAGGCATAGTTGAAGTCGATAATTAAAATAGATACTCTAAAACAGCTATTTTGGGTTCTTTCAAAATGTTACTAAAAGACTATTAATCTTCCTTTTTTCTTAGGAAGGATTTTATGAAGAAAAGCCCAACATCAAATGTTCAGGGTTTTGTACTTTGTATAGTTCCAGCATTTGTTTAATGACAGTTTTTCTCCTCAGGGGAGTTCAGAGTGTGCTAAAAATAGGACAAGATTATCTGACTTTGATTTAATATAAAACTTAAATATATAAATAATTTGCTTTCCCTTTATTAGTATATTTATTTGTCATTGCTATTGGCCTTTTCCATAGAGACAGAATAGAAGAAGAAAGAATCCATGGAGACATTTTCATAGCACTGAAAAATGAGAAGAGATGGAACAATTACCTTTTTGTATTTTAAGATGCTATTAAACATGTAACAGGGTAGAGATACATAAAGCAATTAATTTAAAGTATAATTGAAGAGAATATATTCTTAATTAGCACATGCTGATTTAACAGAACTTGAGCTCGACAGTACTGAAGTAAAATGTTTAACAGGGAGAAAAAAAATTATGCTTCTGTTCTCATTTTGCTCTGCAGTGGTGGTATGTGATAACAAGCTCCCCAGTAATACATACACTCTATATAATTTTTTTAGTATATAAAAATATACTTTTATATTTTATTAATTACTTCAGTAATATTGTGCCACCCAATTTATACTGAAACTGTTATTTATGTATGTCGAAGAGCCTCACTATTTAAAGCTTTACTTTAATAACCTGGCTATCTTGTTCAGGGAGATGTCTTCAAACCGTGAACCACAAATCTATAAATCAGGGAGTTGCTGAGTTGGATCAACCTAGTGTTTAATTCCCGATATCGTCTAATAATTTAATTGCTGCACTACGGAAACAATTTTTTCATGTTTTTGAAAGATTTTAATATTTGTTTACGTAAAACTTCACATAATGACGTAGCAGTTGCCTGTTGCTTGAGAACGTCTTTTATTTTTTGAATGGAAGCCAAATAATGGACATTTTCAGAAATGGTTCTCAAGACCCAGTTGTTACATCAGAGAAAAGTTAGTCATGCTTCAAGTCACTTGAAGTTTGGGGAAGAAAAAAAAAAAAAGGAACTGACAATAGGGTTCATCACTACAGTAGGCATCATTGTGCATGTCGTAGCCTGACTTTCAAGTATACTACCTAGAAAAAGGAAGGTTACATTCTTCTGGTTCTTTTTTTTCATGGGAATGCTTTATAGCTGCTTTCTTTTGAACTATGGAAAGTTCCTTTTGTCTCTGATTTATTGCCCAGCTGCTGAGCTGTCCAAAGGTATTTTCAAAGTTGATTTCCAGCCTAGGCTGTCGTACTGTAAATTTGTAAGTAAAACGTGTATAAGCAGACTTCAACTTATGTGCAAGCCCCATTTAGGGACTGTCTTAGAAGAGCTTCCCGTAGTCTTCTGCATCCAGGCAGAGTCACAGGAGACCTCAGTACTCTCTGGGAGACCACAAAGCCTAGACAAAAGTCATGAGCCTGAAGCTCTGCTTTTCCTTCATGCTATTCCTATGGCTTACAGAATTAAAAGGAGATTTTTGTTGGAGTCTCCTACTCATATTTAAAATCATATAAAAATAGATGTTGACATANAGAGCTTCCCGTAGTCTTCTGCAGGCAGAGTCACAGGAGACTCAGTACTCTCTGGGAGGGTGCAGTGCCTAGACAAAAGTCATGAGCCTGAAGCTCTGCTTTTCCTTCATGCTATTCCTATGGCTTACAGAATTAAAAGGAGATTTTTGTTGGAGTCTCCTACTCATATATAAGATCATATATAAAAATAGATGTTGACATCCATGGTTCATGGTAGCCCACAAATTATTTGCAAATTAGATCTTGGCAAAGCTTCTGAAAAGTGTCAGATTTTTTCAGGCATTGCTTCTAGGAGCTTTGTCACAGTCACTCATTGCAGTTGGTCTTCATTCATATCCAACCCCAGAAAAGTCATTGCAAAGGGCTTCTTAGAAGTCTTAAAAAACTGGTTCTTCCTTTCCTTATGGCTTACAGGCCCTACAGTGCAATGAAGCAACAGTAGTTTTGTTCAGAAAGTCTTACGTGGCTTAGTTAGCTGGAAGAGGGATTGTAGACACCATAAAAAAGGTGACCAAGTCTTCTCAGTGGGATAAAGTTTTTTAAGTTACACACTTGTATCACTCCTTGCCTGTTGGACCATGAATATTGCAAGGGATATTTTAGGCAAAAGCACTTGCAGCAAAATACAGGCTGGTGTGCTTGACCACAAAGCTGACAGCCAATCTTCTTTACAAAATCAGTTACCTACAAGGATTTAGTCCTAAGGGAACTGTATATGAATCTTTCATGAAGATTGCACAGCAAGTTCTGAAGTATTCTTAATATTATCACACAATAGGGATTCCTGTCACAGTCTCAAACCCTGGTCTACAATCTCCATTAAAATTAACTTCCAACTTACATGACATCATCTTTTTTTTTTTTTACCATCTCAATTAAATTATGTTGCCCTCCTAGCTTAAGGAGGAAAGATTGGTGTCTCCTCAGGAAGAACCAAATCAGTGCAGAAGCTCCACAAGAGAATGCGGTTTTGTTACCAAGTCTTCCCTCAGGAGCACAGATGTTGAGATGGGACAAGACCACACAAGGAATAAAGCTGCATATTCAGAATCACCTAGGTGCAGTCAGGCAGAGCTTCATAAAAAGGGACAGTGTTGAACCTGGAAAGTTATGCCTATTTCATGAAAGGATATGTAGGTGTACATAGCTCTGTGATACGACAAACTGCGTGACCTTCTATCTGCACTTTTCTCGGCTGCTGCAGTGTGCCTGTCTTTGCCAAGATTCAGAGTATTAAGTGGAATATTCCCAGCTAGAATTGCCCTTGGTTAGCTACTTTTTCAGTTTTGAACTGGTTAGTCAAATTGTTCTTTTTCAAAGAGTTTTTAATACTTTTACAGCCACTTTTAAAGACTTTGAGATATGGCAGAATGAACAGGGTATTTTTCTTTGTGCTGGATGCTTTCATCAGTAATTTGAAAAGAGGTTTCTCTGAGAAAATCACTAAAGTCTACATCAACACCCTCTTGTGAATGAACAAGCACCATAACTTTCTCACGTGGCTTAGGCAGCTCTATTCTATTCATTTCTGGTTTGAATAATTGGCTTTCCAAAAAGACCCAGTTTATCATGTTCACTGTGGAGACTTGGGAAACCCTCTGATGGACACTGTGACATGATACTTTCAAGTGGAGATGTGTAGCAGATGTGAAATATTGCACATGTATGGATCTTTGAATAATTCATGTGCTGTTGCTTGTAGCATAAATATTTAGGTGCGCAAAGTGCAGGAAGCGTTTCGACATGGAGTCCTGAACTTTTATCCCCTTGACACTTGTGGGCCAAATAATGTGTGATAAAGTGCCTCTTTCTTGAACTCCAGTGTTGTTAACATTAACTGTCAAGATTTAACTATAATTAATATAAGATAGTGCATTTGTGTGACGTGGAGACCAGGTTATCCTGTTGTTTAAAGTCCTCTTTAATAAGGAGAGTGTATGTAATATATCATTCCCAAATCAGTGAAAGTCATTAATCCTCACAGGGTAAGAGAGATGTGGAAAACAAAAGAATCAACAGAAGCTTTCACTGTCAGCAAATATTGGCTGAATTCCAAAACCTCCTATAGTAATATCTCAATGAATGCATTGTAGTATATTCGTCTGTGAGAAGTTAATCCTAAGTATGTATACATAAATCATAAATGGTGTTAATCTTTGTCATCATAAAAGTATGGTGCTGTACATGATCATTTTAAGATCTTATCACCGTGTTGCAGGTTGTATGATAGAAAAAAATTGGCATGCTAGCAAAGAATATATCTTTTAAAATGAAATTAATAACAACCATCATCCAAACGTTGGTCTGTTGGTCTTGTGCCTGTGGCAGTGGAGCAGGTTCAGCTCTCAGCTGTGCTGTAGAACTTCCCTTGTGGTCACGGGCAAGTCATTAATTTCCCTGGTCTGAATTAATTGCTAATGTAACTCCATTGTAGTAGGAAGTTCAACAGGAATTAATCTGACCTTCTGTGTTTCCAAAGCTCATGTATTAAATAATAATATTTTTCTGTACCACCAGGGACTTTTTTCTTTCTATTTGTTTTGATATGAGAGTTTTATGATCCTAAGGTATCAGTTTAGGAAAGCCTTTAATGTAATCGAATTGACTCCAGACATTCTTTGACCCGTAGCTGTGTACTTGCAACCAGTTATCATCCTACGTTTTATCTGTTTTCTCCATACGCAGTGACCAGAATTTATCTTTTCTTGGAGAAACAGTATGTATTGAGATTATAAACTTTCTAGTAAATTGAACATATTCAAAGAAAATTCACTAAAATTGGCTATAAAATGTTGCTGTGCTGTTGTATGAAACCACAAAAGAAGGAATAAACTGCTGTTGTCATGCAGTGCTGTTTATTTGGCAGGTGAGGTTTGTGGGGTTTTTTTTTTTGACACCTTCTGAAAGTTTTAGCAGATGTTTTAAACTCTGTCTTTACATTTTTAATTGTATTTTAGGTAATTCTGAAGTATGGATGGTATTAATACATTGACAGTTTGTTCAAAAATCTGTGACCTTTATGGACTTACTTTAAGGCCATGTTCTGGTTTGCATCATCCAAGTACTGTGCTAAGACTAATGCTTTCAAAACCAGTCTCATATATCCATGTATTCATCCGGTTAAGTACTGATTAGCATTAGAAAACAATTCAAATGGTATTTAGAACTAAGGCTGACATACTGTTACATTATTTTTAGGACTTAAAGGATTCCGTTCAGTATTAATTTGATGATTTAGCTACATCAATTATTTAATTCCAGTATCACCACTAATTTCTTTATCTTACATTTAGCTCAATTTCAGAGTTTTGTTGTTTAAGCATAAATGATTTTCATTTTGGTTTCTCTAGTTCGGCTTTAGTGGTCTGTAATCTCGATTTTCTTTTGGTTTGCTCCTAGTAATAAAAATGTATAAAAGGAAGAGTGAGTAATTTCTTTCATTAGGTGAGTCAAAGCAGAACCACTGAGAATCTGTGGTGGTACAAACCAGTCCATGGATCACTGCTGTGCAAATTAACCCTTTGATTCACATACAGAACAATAACTGCTTAGGGTCTTACTTGTTGATGTGTATTTAATCTGCAGCAAAACCCCACTGGATCCAGACAATAAAAGATATTGAAGTTGCAGTAGAGGACACCTTATACTGGGACTGCAGAGCAAGTGGAAAGCCCAAACCGTCTTATAGGTGGCTGAAAAATGGAGACCAGCTGTCAACAGAGGTAACATTCTGTTTTGAAAAAGGTGATGCTATGCAAAATTAACAGTACTTCGTATAACTATGACTGTTTAGAAAAGTCCATGTAATTAGTCATGACAAATATTTGATACTGTTTTTCATATGTTTGTCAAGAGCATCCAGATAGAAACTTAAAAAATATGCAGTACCAGGAACGCAGACAAATTATGTTGTACCAAAACATCCCTGCTGAAAGGAGATTTTAAAGCAGTGATAAAACCATACTAATAAGTATTTAAGGAAAGACCAGAGAAGAAAGTTAACATTTTATTTTAACAATCACAAATGAGGGTTAGAGAATTTAAAATTACTTTGTTATACTTGCCATTGACATTTGATTAAAGGCAATTAGAAAACCTTTTCAAACTTCTTAAGAAAGACAAAACTTCTAAAAATTCAGAATGCACCATTACTTGATGCAAAGAGTGAAATACAAACGTCAAGTAACATAGGTATTTGTTTTAATAAAATTATTATATTAAATTAATGGAAAGTAATGCATTTGGTGACATGGAAAAGTACTTCTACTTAGAAGGCGAGATGCTTAGTTTCCCAGAAATGCAGAAAAGCACATTACCCATATTGATTTGAAATCTCACTGCTTCATTGGGAAAACTACCCAGTTCAAGTAGTCGGGAATATAAACTATGGGCACTGTCCCATTACAGGAAGGTTATTTTACCCCTGACCAATGCGTTGTGCTCAATGATGGCATCTACAGTTGAGAAAGAGCAAGCAGGTGCTCAAGTGAATTCAGTGGATGGCTATGAAAAATGACCTGAGCACTGAAAACCATTCCTTACCATTCAGAGTGCTGTAGTTATATGCTCACTGAAAGAAATGGCAGTGTGTTGTGGACAGGTTAAGTGGGGGAGTACAAAATCTCATCTCAGTGATTTAAGAGCATTGTTACCATCACACACAATGTCACTAAGCTAATGTGCTTTTTTACCTCAGTAAGGACAAAAAGACCTTCTCTTCTTCAGTCTTCCCATTTCTCCACTTTTGAGCACTGGTCTCCTGCCTTTTAAAAAACACAAGGCCATAAGCAAGGCTCACTCTGGAAGCATTTAAGGACTGTAAGCTGTAGCACAAACTCTTCGAAAGCTGGTGCTGAGGAGACATCAGAAGAGGGGTTCCCTCAATATTGTGATTATTTGTCTTCAGCTCCTTTGCTGCAATAATTCATGCTGGATCTCCTCCACAAAAATTTGCTGGATTTGTTCTGCCTAGCCCCCTTTCTCCAGATACCAATTTCCTGATAGGAAGAGTAAGAAAAGCAGCTTGGGATGTTAGAGAGAGAATGAAAACAGTGGAGACTTAGACTTGTTCCTTTTTGGGGTTTTATGCATAGTCTAACTAGCTGACCACCTTGCAATAAACTGGGAAGAGACCTTTCAAGGAAGGAGCTGAGCAGATCTCTCATGCTTGCCTGTAGATAGCTGGAGTCACCCTGCAGTGGGGCCACCTCTAAATACATGCCCTTAAGGGAAGGCTACTGAGCCACATCCACATCACTTGTTAGGCAATTCTGCTCAAAACAACCCCAGAAAATGTTTATGAGCAAATAATTTGTTCTTCTGGTTCAAACTTGTTTCTCAAGTTTCCCACTTAGGAAGATACTCCTTTGGTTTTATATTTGCCACTGGTTCCTTTTCTCACCAGTTCCAGTCATGCCGTCCTTCAAATTAGTCACTTACTGGAATTCATATAGCTTCCTGAAAATAGGCAAGGTGAGAAGATCCCTATGCTTGAGTAGATTTTTCAGCTCTAAGGCACTTAAATGTGTGTCTTCCACTTAAAGACTCTTGGAATTTTTTCTGCATCGTATTACAGAGAACTCATTAGCAAGTGGCATGTGTGAAATCTCTAAATAGCATGAAATGCCAGTGCCATCTGTGTAGTTTGGATACTCTGGTCTGTCGTGAGAAGCCAACTATGATTCTGTGATATTTCTGAGGGAATATGAGGCTATTTGAGATTAGAAAACCTCTGTGAAACTGAGCAAGTTTGAAGAATATGTTTCATACACTGTGTTGACAAGTCTCCCTATTTGATCACTGTTGCCATAACATGGTACAGTCATGCCACTTATTTTAAAACTGCTCTCAAGATTATGCTTTCATACTTACCCTGCTATATTTTGTATTTATGCTTTCCTGTTTCTTAACTATTTTAAAATTTTCACAGAAAATGGGTCATCAATAAAGATATTTTTCTTAATATTCAGGGAAGGATCCAAATTGAAAATGGTGCACTTACAATATCAAATCTAAATCTGACAGATTCTGGCAGATACCAGTGCGTAGCTGAAAATAAACATGGTGTCATCTATTCAAGTGCTGAGCTCAAGGTTATAGGTAAGATTTTCCTTTTTTACTAAAACACAGACCCCATTCTCCTTCTCTACACACCCTCCACCTGGGTCATATTCTGCCTCATCATAATATCAGATTTAACTCACACAATAAACATTTTCGTAGACCTGGTATGTTTTTATCTGCAGTGCTGAGGAGTCGACTCATCTGCTTCCAGAGGATTTGCAGTCCAGTCATTCATTGCTTTAAAACAGAACACAGCTAAATTTTTAATTAGGATAAGAGAGAGATGGGGGCTTGGACACAGGCCTGAAGATTAAAACTGCTGGTGTGGTCTGGAGGCAGCAGTGGCTCAGCACATCAGTCAGCCGCGCTCACCTTCTGCACCACGCTCCAGTGCTCCTCAGGGATCCCTGCTGTTTAAAAGCAATAGGATGCTCTTATGTGCAACCTTGCTAGATCAAGGGGACAAAGGATTGTCATTCAGTCATTCAGGCTGCATGTGCTTGAGTCAAAAATAGTGACAACTCTTTGTTTGATTCTGTGAAAACTAAGCCTGTAAAAACAGGCTGTTTTGGAGACTTGAGTTACTTACTTTTTGTTGTTAAGGTTCCAGTCAGTCAGCAGGCTGCTCGTTCAGACTTAGTCTCCTAAAATACTGAATTTTCTCTCAGCATTCAGAGTTGTGTGGATAGAAGCCGTGTGCCTGTTCTAAAGTGGTACCTAATGCAGACTATAACCATTTGGAATGAGCTTCACTGTACTTTTATGTCATCTAATATATCCAATCTGATGCAAAACTAGCAATCAACCAGTTCCTTGAGTTTTAATGAGACTGCCGGTGTTGACTGTTGTCCCTGGACTTAGATAAATCATGTTCACTTACATTCTGCGAAGCATAAAGTTAGCCCAGATAAAGGTGGTGAGATCTTCTGGTCATGCTTTGTTAAGGTGATGTTTTCTGCTCATCTGAGTCCTTCACTTTTGTACCAGTATAAGGGGAAGAAAGGCATAATTGTCCAATAGAAGTTCCATTTAAACTAAATAATTCATAGTTTTAATTACATTTGGAATCTGAGAAGCGTCATATAAGTGCTACATAGTAGTATCATTAATGTAATTAAAGGTGCTTTATTTCACCATTGCAATCCCCTCTGTTTTAGCTTCTGCTCCAGATTTTTCCAAGAATCCAATGAAGAAACTGATCCAGGTTCAAATAGGCAGCACAGTTGATTTTGAATGCAAGCCCAAAGCTTCCCCTAAGGCCAAATGTTCCTGGAAGAAGGGAGGTGAGCAGCTACAGGAAAATGGAAGGTATCAAGTTGCATTGGTTTACTTATTTTAATCTTACCAAAAGTTTGCTTATGTCATTTTATGAAGTAGTCTGTTCTGTATGTACGGAATCTCGCTGAAGTCTGTCTAGCTGAGGGGGTTGTTTGCTTGGTTTTAATTGTCATTATATCTAAGTACTGAGAGGACATGCATATAGCTTTCTTCAAGGTCTAGGGCCAGATTTTGTTTTCAGTTTAGTGTGGAGTTCAGCGTGATTTAGAGAACCAGATACAGATAGAAAACTGAAAACGCAAAGCTTATAAAACAGTACCAAAAGCCTTCAACAAAATACTCTGAGAACACTAGCAAGGAGGTGGATGACACATATTACAGCTGTGGTGACAGTGTGGCTGAGAGATAAAAAGAGGTTTTAAAAGAAAAAAATTGTGGTTGGCAAAACTTATAATTGGGAATAGCACTCTTACTATTTTATTACTTTTGGTTTTACAGTTCTAGCACTGTGTTTACTTAGATGGGAAAAGCTTTTAGAAAAATGACTTAGAATTGTACGTGACAAACACACTCACACACACTCACTCACACTGTCACTTTTGCAAGGCTTTCCAGGTGATTGCAAGATGGACCTCATAAAACCAAACAGTGCAGCTGAATGATGAGATGAAAATCAATATTGCCAAATGTGTAATACACTTTGGAAACCAAAAGCAAAACAGTGAACTGTTTGCATCCACTTTATGTAAATTAACTATGAACACTGAGGGAAATGATACAAACATCCATGTGCACAAGTGGATCTAAATATTCAGTACATATTATCAATTAAATCATATACTGGTGATATGTATGGGACAGAACAGAAAATAACTTTGAAAATTTTGTTACATTACAATTCATTGCCTGGATATTGTGTTGGTCATCTTCTCTCAGAAATACATAGTAGAGGTGGATGAGGGATGGTTTAGAAGCATGAATAATGGATCTATACTCAGTTCTGTTATTAAAAAAAGGTTAGGATTGTATGATTTCGAAAAGAGCCAACAGATGTGTGAAAGAAAATGAGTGGTGTGCGCATTATGAACTTACTTGTTCAAACGTATGCTTAATTTCATGTGCATGTTGTTCAAATGAAAACAGGAAAAGAATATGAAAATATGCTTTCAGGGTCTGTTCAAGCAACCATGAAGTTTATATAGCAATGATAATGTTGGCTGCTGTTTCTTTAGTGCTTACATGATAGTGGACCTGTTTTGCTGTTAGTAATTCTCAGTGGAGAGTTTGTGATTCACATGTAGGCTCAGCTATTGACTTCCAGCAGCATGTAAACATTTTTTCTAGCAGTACCCATTAAAGCATTATTGAATTAGTCATAAACTAAAATTGCACAAGTCTACTTATTAAATCGTATAATCAAACTCTACAGAGTGTACCTTTCTCAGCTCTGGAGCAGCTATTTGCTTTGCATCTCCCCAGCATTAGGAATTACCACCTTTTCAAGCTTTCTGGTTTATATTTCAGTATTTGCATTGACTGAGAGTTTCAGGTAGTGAACTGAGAGAGAGGTAAGAAAAAAAAAGCCTTAGATGAATGGTGTAATTAGTTATGTATCTGACTTAGCATGAAATTTGATAGTTTGGTACTTAGGACATTCCAGCTGCAGCACTTTAACACTCAGTGCAGGCTGTAAAAACTCAGAAGCAGAATAACTATTTGGGAGTTTAGTCTGCCTTGAGGTCAGCCTTTTTACCCCTAGTTACTGGAATATCAGAGCTAGATACAGCCTGTAGTCACAGCAACAGCCGCAGAAAGTGATGGTGTTTGTGTGGGAGCAGTGAGGACAGGGTAACCAAGAATATTCCTCTTGAAGCACTGGTGCTACCCTGTACTTACAAAGGTAATTCAGGGACAGTGGTATCACAAAAGTTTTCAAAAGTAGAAATGTGAAACTGAGGTACCTGAACACTCTTATTTTCTGAAGGCAAATTGCCATGGCAGTGTATCATGTTTTCATGAATGTATCCCTGCTCCTCTAGTATTCTGCTTTGCGTTGTACAAAGCTTGGCCTATCATTAGGAAGCTATTTCTGAATCAGGTGAAGTTCTTCTAGTACTGTTCCTATGAAGCACTACTTCATGGTTTCCTTTTGAAATTCCCAAATGCAGAAGATGCTAACAATCAGAAATTTTGGGGGCTGTGATTGAGACTATTACTTGCTGCATTGTAGCTAGAGTTCTCTCCTTGTACCCAAAAGATTTGGACACTTGCTGTCGTCTTGATGTGTGCAGCCCTAGCTCTTTCTTCACAGAGAACACAATAGTTCTTATTTGTTCAGCTATTAAATGCTGTCAAATGTGGCAATATGGTAGAAGATAAGGCATCTGTCATTACAGAGCTTGACAGGGTATCACAGACTCCCTAGCTGACTGCATGCCTGCAAGCAAACAAGCAAAATCTCATTCGAAATAAACCTAGTTGTTTTTTGCTTTCTGTGTGAAACCTCCCAACATCTTGTAATGACATAATATCATATCGATAAAGAAGTGTACCACACGGCTGCAACAGTCTCTAAAACTCATGTGAAACCTCCTGCTGTTCAATGATTCTCAATTGTTATTACTATTGTGGTCACTTTTGTAAAGTGCATGCATAAATGCATAGCACCTCATATTCTCCATTTAGAAAAAATTCCTAGGTTTTGTCCCCACACCATTTCCATAAAGAGGCAGGCAAGAAGCATGGTATCCTTCCCATACCTGCCACCCTCTTCTTGGAGCCGCCTGTCACCATCTTTCAGATAACCTGTGTAGGTTTGATTTGTGATATTCCAGAGGTTCAAGATACGTCTGGACCTTGCAGGGCTTCACACATGGCCAGGAGAACAGCATTCCAGCCACATCTTGTGCCTTGCTTTGTGAACTTCCTATGGATCAGCATCAGATCTGGTCTGAATAGGCATTAGATCTGGTGCTAGTGCTCGTTTTGGATTGCCCTTCAAAAGCAGTACCCACCGATTCTATTTGTGCTGATGGTACCAGGCTAAAAAAGTAATGTTCAGTTTCTGAAAATGTATTGAGAATACGTGATGCTGCCTGCTTAGATTTATAAACAAAACTTACAGCTTTTAGTTGTGCAAAGTGCAAAGCTTGGCCCAAAGTGCCTCCTACTCTGTTTTTGACACGCTGTAAATGGCTACACACACTTATAATGGCTACAATAACAACCCAGTAATCCGGAATTAATCTAAATGAAGCACATTCCCTTCAGAGAAAAGCAGAAAAGCAGTTCTTTGCAGAGAGCACAAGAGTTCATTACTGTCTGCTATGAATAATTGCAATTCATGAATTTCTTGCAGTTCTACAATTCTCGTAATTCAGGAAAGGGTTTCTAATTAGTAGTATATTTTTCAACCTTTAACTGCATTTCTAATGGAGAAGTCTGTTCGTGGGAGTGACTCTCTTAATTGCAGAAAAAGAGAGGATTGACTTCCCAGAAGGGGTAATGTTTGCTGTGGAAATCCAATGGTGTCTTTACCTAGGAGAGGTAGGGGAGGCAGAGTGAGCTCAGACCTACAGTAGGACTAAGGCTCACAGGATAGTCTTTAGGAGAGACAGATGGTGATTGAGTGTAAGAGGGGGAATTCCCTGCTCCCCTCCTGCCAGGCGATTGTAATTTGTTTGTAAAGAGCAAGAGGGAAATCACAGTCTTAAAAGAATGCAGCAAGTTATTTTGTCTCGATAAGTCAATTCCTGCAAGGGAACAGCCCTTGCACTAGTTGCCACAGGGATATATACATGTATGGTTTCCCAAATCTGTTTGCCCTGGAGCAGTTAAAACCACATTCTTATTGATTTTGGTAGGTCTGGCTGTGATATAGTGGAGTTATTCAGCATTGGTAGAGAATGGGGTCAGTGTAGTTTTGATTTCCATGTAAACATACACAGATTTTGGAGCCTGTCCCCTCCTGAGGGTATGCCAACACACTACACCAGTACTCTGGTAGAGATACTGAGGTTAGATGATACTAATATGGATTTCATCTAAAGTGAAAAGACTCTCGAAAGCTCAGAGGCCAAACATGGCTTAGCATGAAGACACAACTAGTCCTTAGTGTCAGCTGTAAAATTGAAAATGTCAGATAAGATGGAGCAATAAGGATAGAATCTGTATGTTTTAAGAAAATTCCTATTAGAATATTAAAAATTAAGCACAAATACTCCCATTACTTCCATGTATTCGTAGTATTCTGTTGTAAGAGAATCTGTGTTTTGCTGGAGGTACTGACCATGTTTCTTTAGTAAAGCCTGAAAGATTTTCGTTTTGATGGCAGTGTTGCTTGTATTCTTAATTTACTTTTAAATGGTGCCGGGTTTTTAGTATGTAGAAGATTTGGATAATGACTCAGTAAATTTTAATTAAATGAGCTGAGTGTGATACGTCTTGTGGAGGGAAGAAAATATAATTCATAATGGATTCATGAGCTCTGGACTGAGAAATCACTTAACATTGAATAATACAACCTTGCTTCTTGTTAGTTTTGCAAAATATGTGGCTGGGTTTTTTGTTTTTTGGTTGGTTTTTTTTAGAATATCTTGAATAAAGAGAGGTAGACAGTATAGAGCAGTGGAATACAGAGAGAAGTGAAAACATAGCGGTAACTGTAGAACGTGCGGCAGGAAAGACAGAAAATAGGAATTAAATTAATTGGATATTGCCTTCCACCAGAATGCAGTTTTGGAACTTGGACATAAGTAATTTGGGGTGATGTAATGAGCCTAACAATCAAGAATTAGCAAGAATTAGTGAAAATTCTTTTGTCTTTAATGACTGCCAGATCAGGTCCTGAGGGTAGTCAGTTAGCCAGCAGAGGGAATTTTTCATCCCATATAACGGTTCTAGCTTGTACTTACTCAGGCTGTTCCTTGCCAGCTAACTCACATTATAGTGCCCTCAAAAAATTTCTGTGAAGCAAAATATAGTCATTAAGCCACAACTAGGTTTTGTTTATTTCAGATTAATGTGGAGCAGCTTTTACTGATAGCAGGCCATAGCTCCCAGGGTCTGCAGGTAGAGAGAGCAGAGGGTACAAATTGTAGTTGCCTTCAGGTATCATCTTCTGTGTTGAAAAGCCAGCCTGAGACGCCTGTCTCCAGGCAGATGTGCTTTTAATTTTCTTTTATTCTTCAATAAAGAAGGATTAGACGTTTAACCAAGGTTAAATAAACTTGGTACTAGTTTAACTCATCAGAAACAGAACCAAAATACTATGCAGCCTAAATAACTCCTTTAGAGGAGTTCTTTAAGTGTTCTATGATTTTTGATTGATATATAGTACTAGACTGCTTCTGCTTATTGGCTGTAGTAGGTCCTGTTGTCAAATACCTGACTGGAAACAGATTGAGAGATTTGGAGATTATAAGGAGCATTGTTTCACCTGTAAACAAATCCACTTTTATCCCTAAATATTTTTACATTTACCAAGGCTAGAAAAAGACGAAAAGATGCTGCAAACTTTAACTGCATTAAAAGACATTCCAGTGCAGTTCTCAAAAATCTTTAGTTTCAACATCTTTTACTGTGGCAAAGTGATGTCAAATTAAGGGGGAAAGAAACGAGGAGAATAATTCCTGATAAAGTGTTGTACAATTCTTAGAAGTATCAGTTACTAGTTTTATCTTCCCTTTGGTTTGAATTGAGTATTTTTATATCATTTCACATTGCAGTTTGAAATGCTGTGATGTAGAAAGCAGTGCATTTACTTACCAGTCCTTCAATAGGAGCTCTTTTTTGTTTTGCTGACTTTCTTGTTAATTAATCTGGTTTAATTTAGTTGGAATTTGATTGAGATATAAAAAGGCAGTTTTGACCCACTTTTCCTCTGTTCCTTTGTACTGAAGTGTTATGATCTGGAAAGCAATATGTTTATTATCATATCAATAAGGATCTGAAATAGTTGGCTTTTCTGCTGAATAACCTGAAAAAAAAGGCAGTGATTACTTAGCTTGATTATGTCTGTTATTTTGGTAATAAAGTACTGTTCCAGGAAGATGAGAAAATTTGCATTCATTAACAACTTCATTAATAAAAGTGGATTTCAGGCAGCAGCCTTGTCTTGGATCCTGAGGCATCTTGACCCTTAGTTATGTGTATGTGGTTGTATGGCACCAAATTTAATGAGATTTTGGTCAGTAACGCGAAACTGCAAACCTGTAGATAATGCTGTCCCACTTCTCTGGGCAAGTAGGTATGGGGCTAGTGAGTGCAGAGTAGCTTGAATACTCTTAGACCACAGATACAGAAGTTGATAGATCTCAGATTGGCATCTTGGAGCACCACTTGCCCTCTAGTCACAGGTGATATTTGTTTCTGTATCTGAAAGTACGAAAATTTGGTGCAGTCTGTAACAATAGTAAAATAATTTATCGGTATGAGAAGTACATGCACTCACTTCACAGGTGGATTTTACCACGGTCAGTTATGACTAAGATAACTAGTAGTAAATTATAATGTCATGCATGAAGCGTGACAGACTGAGCAGAATTGATGGTTATGACACTTGGCTGTTGTAGGTTTGTTGGGGGGCGGTATGCCATCCCTTTGACTACTGGAAAAAAGGAATCTTCTCAAAGATTAATTACCCACAGTTTTGCTCAAAAGTTAATGAGAGCTGGTGGTTTTTTTTCAAGGATGTTCTGATCTGATGACCACTCAGGTCCTAAACCGGCCCCCGTTGTGCAAATGGATATGTGCCAAAGCATTATTCCACCAATTGTTTCTATTTTACAAGGCTAAAAGTTTCTGCTATTTGCCAGTGCATCAAAAGTATGGAGGTTGTTGAAAATGGAATTCACTTTGAAAATTGTTGGCCTTTAGCAAAATGTATGGGAAAAACTCTTGTAGATACAGGGAACACCAAATAATGTGTTATTTTTTTGTATTAGAGATCCAGATCGCTTCCTGGCAGCAGGCCAGCCACAGTACGTTTGTTTTATCACAGTGTGTGAATATCTAATAATTCTAAGTATACTAAAAGCTTCAGTTTGTCTAATGTTTCAGCAGAAAGAGATAGAGCTATTTCTGGGTTTAGTGTTTTCATAGGCTGCGCTACATTAACTGTTTCGAAGCCTTCCTCTTCTTCATTTACCTTTAAAGATTTTGACAATAATTTCTTTCTAGAATTGTTTTTTTGGATTTTTTTCCTGGAGAAAAAAACTTGTTTCTTAATTATATCTTAGTTTTAATAAGCCTGTTGCATAATTATTGTAGGCAAGCTGAGCCTGCAGGTAGCTCAGAGCACTCTAAATGCAATTTGTTGTAATTAACCAATAGATATTTTATAGTTTATATATCAGTCCTATTTTTCCCTGTGTTTGTTCTCAGGCTTTGTCAACACAGTTGGGTTTTTATTTGGTTTTGCTTTTTTTTTTCTATTGGAAATGGCTTCAAGTAGAATCATAGAATCGTAGAATCACCAGGTTGGAAGAGACCCACCGGATCATTGAGTCCAACCATTCATGATACAATACAAGCGTTTCAAAATATACAGATAGCTATAAAGTCCAACAACTCGATAGCTTGCTTGCAACTGTAATTAATGTATTTTAACACCTTTTATTGATGTCATTATAATTGCCTATAAAATATATTATCATTTCTGTAACATATTTAAAATACCTATAAACCATACAGTGAGATTTAATTGCTATAAGTAGTCCATCTAATATAAAGGGCAGCCAAATATTACTTACAGATTTTCTGAAACAAGTTAATAAGCCTTGGGGAGGTCAACTCTGCTGACACTGATGAAGCTCACCCTCCTTATGAATCTACCTCAAACACTGCCGCGTTGGCTCTGATACCTCAGTGTATTTTGGACAGTTCAAAGATAGTTGCTTCCAGACAAGAAATGATTAAACTTTCTATTTATAACTTTTCTCCCCTAAGTAAGATGCATTTGCTTGTCACACTAACAAGTTGAGTTGTTATCACTTATAATTTGCATCTTTTCATTCCGTTTGCCCAAAGGAAATGTATTTCAGCTGCAGTGTTGAGTGGTGCAACACCTTTTTTGAAGAAAATATAGAATGCAATTCAGATTAAGAAAAATGGTTCAAAGTTGTGCTTATTTCTAGAATATGTATCATTCTAAAGAACTGTGTGATATCAGTGCAGCCGTTGAAGTAATCCAGACTTCTGTTTTCAGATGCTTTAAATGCAGGCTCAGCGAGGCCTTGGGGACTGGGTGACCTTGTTAAGGGAAAGAAGCACAACTACAGCGCCACAGTGGACTTCAACACCGTGGTCTGCAGTTAGTGAACATGGTTTGGGAGGATCAGAGAAATTAAGGGTAAAGGATAAGATCACGGAACCCATCAAAAGACAGAGTCGTGTTTTGCTGCCCGTATTTACCAACTTAATTATTCTCTGAAATATGGATGCAGATGGATTGCATTAAAAAAACCCCAAGATTGTAACACTGTATTATTTATACTATAAATGAACATAAATAATAAATGACAGCACAGCTTACTGAAGCACATATCTTTTATGGGCCAACTTTTATGTTGGCAATGCAAGTAAATCTAAGCAAGTGCATTCACCAGATTTGTCTTAACTGTGTCTGCCTTTTAGTCCTAAAAGTTTTTACAGACTTGCCCTGCAGCTGGTGCTGTGATTTCGAGCTTACATTATCCTTCATCAGCTACTATAACACATGTGGGGTTTCACATTGGGAATTGCTTACACTGAGCCGTTAGAAACTGCATGTGAATGCCAGAAGAGCACGGACACTGTTTTTTAAGCAAGCATCTTATGCTTGGGTCGCGTTTTGAGAAGAAAGGCAGTGGTCCCAATTCCCATGTAACACAATGGACATCTCCATCTACTTCTTCTAAATATGTATTTAATTATAGAGAACTGAATCTCAGTTGGGACAAATGATCGAGATCTGTTAAATCTATTAATAATTTTCCACAAGTATGTTATACAACAAAAAGTGCAGCAGGGGTGTGTATTTAATTAATATTTTACTGAATAAAGAAGCAGGTTAATAATGAAGTACTTGCAAGTGAGAAAGCAAAATCCTCATGACTTTTCTGAGAAAGGGAATATGGCAATGTTAGATTTCAGGACATTTGCTGCCTCCTCAGCTGCTGCTTCCTCTGACAACTGTGTAAGGCTCCAACTAATGCAGTTAGAGATTCGCCTGGAGTGTTACTACCGTTTGCTGCTCTGTGGATTCTCTGTAGCTAGATTTGGGTGTTTGGGGCATTTCCAAAATACCTGCTAGATAAGATGCTTAGGGAGCTGACAGAATAGGCTCACTGCAGTTCATTTGATGCCTTTGAAATGGATTGATGTGATCAGAGATGGAATTGGGCATATCAGGAAAATGCTGTTTACTTTTTTTGTTAATTATTCTGGACATTTTTTTATACAGTGAGTTATATAGTTGCTCCAGGTTATCTCGGGGGAGGACCTGGTAGAAGGTCCTGCATCTAAGGATATGACAGATGGGAGAACCAGAAAGAGGGAAAGGGGGAGTCAAACCAGCCTTACCTTTACATCCCTCCAGTGCCTGCTGTCTAGGATGTCATATCTGCTGTTGAGATGCTGGTGTTCTGTCTGTATCGGTAATACAAGTTGTCTTTTGTTTGCATCTTTTAAAAGCATCTTTCTGGTTTACTCCATGCTATCATCTGTTAGGCATGATTCTCCCTGGTGGAGCTTTTGTGGGGTAGGGGGACTTTTCTTTCCTTCAAGTACTGCCACAAAGCAAACCTGTACTGTATCTGCAGGTCACGCCAGCGCAGCGTAGGTGATAACCTGAGACAGAAGTCTGCAGCAGTGTGAAGTCTCAGTTTGCTTTCTAAACAAACACTGAATTTATATTTTCATGGGCTGAATCCTACTCTAGTTGTGCAGATGAGCTCTTGACTTCAGTGCAGGATGTGCTAGGCTTGTATCTATGACTCTTGAGATGCACAAAATGCTGATTGCTAAGGAAAAACCCTATTGCATCATCACAATAATGATACACAGTTACTTCAAAGTTACCATGCAAGACAGCATGAGGTAAACAGCATGATACAGTTGAACATTCTTCAAGTTTCAACTGGTGCAACTGAAAAAGATAGGATTGATGTGGGGTTTCTGTCTTACACACATAAACATACATATGCACACATATATACCTTAAACATTAGTTCTACTGGTGTCCAAAATGCTCAGTAACGTATGGATGGGTTTAAAGATTGTCAGTATATAGGAGCAAAATTTTCAAACATCAGGTTGGTGACGGATGCAGTTTGTTAAAACTGAGGTAACAGTATTAAAACATTTTGCCTACAAAACAATGCTGCAGCTTTTAAAATTGCTGCTTTTTTTTTTCCCTCTTTTTTTTTTTTCAGAATCATGTTATTAAAGGATGGAGGACTAAGAATAGCCAACGTGACCAAAGTTGATGCCGGAAGCTATACATGCTTGGCAACAAACCAGTTTGGAACAGCCAATGGCTCAACAAACTTAATAGTAACAGGTAGGTGAGCTGGAACAGTGGGTCATCTGTGAAGTGATGGAAATTGAATTGCAAACTCTGCAACCCCAGTCTGCAATGATGTGGAGTCTGAGTTTGCTTTTTGAAAAAAAACACTAAATGTGGTGGAAAATAAGAGAGAAGTTACATATTTAACAGTATAGGAAGATAAAAGGATATTTGTTACAGGTCTTTTATTAGTTCAATGGAAAGAGACTGAGGTATTTTCTCTGACCAAGGTACTTCTGTGACATGAGGGAGTTCTGAACACTTTCCTCTCCTTTCTCGTTTATCTAAATACTAAACAATATACTTAGGCTTTTAAGCTTGTTGTTTGGGGTTATTTTAACTTGTTGGAGAAACGACAACTGCAATTAGAAAATATTTGAGGTAATCTTATATTCCAGTCCACAGTCTGTTTAGCTCTGTGCAATTTGCTAATGGAAGAAGATGTCACAGAAGCTCCAGCTGTAGGAGCATTCACAAACTCCACAGGCAGTAGAATATAGATTCTTACAAAAGTGAATTGTATACATAATTGCTGTTAAAAGGGTTCTTGTCCCTTCCTCTGAGCCATCCATTCCTAGCTGCTGTCTGAGATACTGGATTAAAAGGGCAAGTGGTCTGTGAAGCTTAGCTGAAGACTGTCTTTTCTCATAATGGTTTTTTTTTTTTAAAGTCTGGAGTACCTGAAAGATTTTCCAAAATCAGGATTATTTACATATCCTATATATCTCATAGATCCAAACAGAATTATTTGATTCAGTGTGTTAATAGCTTCACATTTTCAGTCTGTGCCTCCTAAATGATTAATGCACCTTTATATATAAATAATGGAATACATATAAAGGAATTTTAAAAAGAAATTTTATTTTTACAGTACTTCAGATTTTTCTTGAGTAATATGATTCTGGAGTAACAAGCAGCCATTCATAATGACGCTATTTACTTTCTATATGACATATGAAGCCAAATACCCAGTGCATGTGGATTTCCTCTAGTGTCCAGATTTTATTAGCTCCTCTTACTCCCGCTTCTTAATCTTCCCAGTGGCTGCTACTATTCCTGCTCCAAATCATGAGTGTTATTGCTAAGAACCACACATGCCCTTGAATGGCAGTTGCATTGCAGTGGGTTGCAGTGCATTGGCTCTGTAATGTATAGTGGCCTGTACAGGTTAGAATTTTCTTTTTCAGTGTTGAGTAGCTCCCACTGGTAAACATGCAAGGATACAATGTTCCCTCAAGAGGGGTCAGGCAGTAGCATTTATAGTCCAGCTGCATAATTTGAAGTGACTGTTATTAATCAGATTTGAAGAACGTGGCAGAGTATTAGTAGCTAGCAAAGCTCAGCAATACAAGGATCCAGTAACTGGTATTTCTGCTCTCAACAGAGCCAACCAGGATTACTTTGGCACCTTCCAACATGGATGTAACTGTTGGGGAAAGTGTTGTCCTGCCTTGCCAGGTTCAGCATGATCCTATACTGGATATCAGCTTCACCTGGTATTTCAATGGAACACTCACAGACTTCAAGAAAGATGCTTCTCATTTTGAGAAGGCTGGGGGGGTAAGTTTCAAACAAAATCTTTTTGCTTGCTTTATGTAGCACAGACAGGCTCGCTCTTATTTTTTTTTATCATCATTGCAAAATTAGGATGTTTTTTCTCTTATAAGTGTGTGGAATTTTCTTCTGTGTTGGAGGGAACATTCATTGAGGTAGTTTACTGCCTATAACCCATTGTACAGGCGCCTTGTGTTTTAGACCTGAAGTACTGTTATGTCCCTACCTCTGATTTTCCCCAAGACCACATGAAACACAGCAATGAGATGCAGACTAACACTGAACAAAAACATCCCATCTTCTGCCCTTGTACCCCTCAGCTTTCTGCCTGAGATGTCCTGGGTGAGAAGCCATGTGTCTCATTAAATATTTCCTGTGCTGGATGCAAAGATGCTGCTAGGCGTAGGGGGAGGTGGTGATATTAATGCTTTCTACAGTTTAGCCTTCTAATCAAAACATTAAAAGTAAAGCATTAACACAGATGAAGGATGTATCAAGAGAATGAAATCAATTACAGTGAAAGGCCTTATTACAATACAAGCCACAGCCAAGTAAAAACAAAACAAACAGCTGAGCATCAATTTGAAATGGGCTATTATAAGCCTTCATAAAGTTTCCTTTCATATAATCTTGCCAGATCTCCTGCTTTAGAGGAATAGCTGTGAGTTAGACACTACTGCCTGTAAAACTGTGAAATTTAAGCACCTCACTTTTTCTTTTTGCCTGTAAAACCTCAAAAGATGCATCATTTAATCACTAGGCACCAAATGCACAGATTGTTCTGCAGTTTGCAATTGATTAAATAACAGTACGTATGGAGATGATGAGATTTCCTTGTAGGAGGCATGAGATATTCATATATCGTACATTTTCACAGAAATGTTTTGAGAATTACAAACTGACCATCTGTCATGTTGTAATGGGAATGCTCCGATTTCATAGCCCGTTACCTTCCAGTATTGCTACATGGACTTTATTTATTTAGTAATATTTCCCCCCAGCTGTACTGTGGTTGTATGTACAAATAGTAATACTAGAAAGGAAAGGTTAAAAACTTTCCAAAATCTGAGTCTTGACAGTTTTACTGACTCAGTTAAGGCTTCGTAAGTTGATTTGAAAATGCAGTATTTTTTTCTCAGTAAAAATCCTAGCTTTTTCCTAAAACAAATACAGGCATAACTCCAAATCAAAGCCATATTTAGATGTCTATTTTTTTCCTTCTTCTGGGGAGAAAAAACCCATCAAAAAGTAGTTTTTTCATAAAAAATTCTCAGTGCTGAAGAAAAATCCAGAGTAAGTATTGGCCAACTCAGAACTCTGACTCCAGAGCATTTTACTTGGCAGTTTTTCATAGGAGACAGAATTAGAAGGTCTTCTGGGATATAGACATTTAGATTGGTTTGGGTTCTTTTAAACTCCTATTTGTATAAAGCAAAATTGAAGGTCAT
This sequence comes from Piaya cayana, assembly GCA_013389865.1. Classification (NCBI taxonomy): domain Eukaryota; kingdom Metazoa; phylum Chordata; class Aves; order Cuculiformes; family Coccyzidae; genus Piaya; species Piaya cayana. The sequence goes on from WAAB01019262.1 coordinate 409,071, forward strand.
TAGCAGAAAACTTCATTGGTTACCAAGAAATCCACTAAAATATATTATGGGCTTTGTATCACATTAAGGTCAGTGAAATCATTTCAGCGGGAGTTATTTGGTGGTCATTTTAAGTAAGTAATAGAGCATAAATAAGTTCTAAGCCTTCCAATAGTTCCGGTAGTGTATTTTTTAAATGAAAATGTATGTGCAAAAATAACTTCAGCTTTCTTGGTTGTAAACATGGCAAAAGGAAAACCATTTCTCAATGGATAGATTTCTATGGATTGATGCCTTGGAAGTCCGTGTCATGCATGCCTGAGGTCTTTGACACGTAGTAGTTAGTGAGAACCTTATTGGACCACCACCTGGTCTTCCAGATGGCTAGAAAAATCTAGGATGTAATACTGTCTTACTGCTCTTGGGTTTTTTTGCTAGAAAGATGATTTATACAAAGAGTATGGCAACCCAGGCAGATTCCAAAATTTTGAACAGATTGCCTCTAAACCGTTTCGGGTATCACCTGCTTATAGCCCAGCAATGGCTGAGATTGTTATGCAGTCAGGAGAAACAAAAGCAATTTCAAGCAGCTGTTCATGCTGCATGGGCTACACTTTATTTGTATTCTGTGCAGCTTGGAAAAGGGAAGGTGACCTTACTGTCACCTGGACTTGTCCATACTGACAGAGATTTAATCTGACTAGGCAAGAATGTGGATACCACTGATGGCCTGCAGAGCCTTGGGGAGGTGAGGGTGCCTTCTCTGTTGGTTTTTATTTATTTTTTCTGCTGCTGTAGGTGTCTGTATTTTCCCTAGAACTTACAGGTTCTTCCCAAAAGTAGCCACAAATAATTTAAATGCAGTGTTAATTTTTCAGGGGTTTTAATTTCAAGTAAAATTACTCTATGTGACAGTCCCTTTGAGATGTTTTAAATGTAGTTTGCTAAAATAACTTCATGTGTAACATAGTTTGCTTGTGAGTATGTCTTGATGATCATGGTCATTCCTTGAATATCCACTTCCAAGGAAGGTGATGGAATTTAGGTTGCCTTTGACTCAACTTCTGATGTATTATAGCAATCAGCGCTGAATTGTCCTGCAAACACTTACCTCAGTGCTTGCATAGAAGTCCAGGCATTGTGTTTATACACACATGAAAGGGAATCAGGCAGAATTGGTTTTGGCTTGTATTGAATAAAGAAGTGAGATATTGTAGTGCTGAAATAATGGTTACTACCTTGAAACAAAACAAAATAATCAAATGGGTAGACAGGTTGTTGGTTGATTGGTTTTGTTGTTATTTTAATAAGACAAAAATTAACTCCAGAATCCTGTCTTCCCCTTTCTTCCAAACTACTGTGCGCTTGAGAGTCAGTCATGAGGCTAGAGTAACTGAAAATATCCACAGAATAGGGTTTTGCCTGCAAATGACATGCTGGTTCTCAAAGAGTGTTTTTTAAAAACTATTAACTTTTACAAATTGAAATCTGACTGAGAGATTTTTAACCTGGGAAATACGCAAACTGGGTTAAAGCAGTAATCAAGCTAACAAAGGGAGGAGATTTTTTGAAGTGACCCTAGCTACCAAAGGTTTACTATTGAGATCTCAGTGATGTAAAAACGTAGTATACGAGGAGCTCTAAGGTGGTACGAAGCTACAGTTATCACTCAAATTTTATATATGTTTCCCTTGATTCAGGAGATGAACCACATGCTACAACGTGAGACACACCTATGCGAAAAAAATACTAAAGATTAACTGTCCAGTGAAGAACAAAGACTAGAACTTAGACCTGTAAAACTGAGAAATTTAGCACAAAATGTACAACCCTGAAATGAAAGCATGCTCACTATAACCTGTAGAATGGTCCAAATTCAGCTTTGTTGTTTACAGATTTTTACTCCATAAAAATCTGCAATAAACTACACTTACAGTGTCTGTCAGGAAGTCAAATTGGTTACTAATGGTTGGTCACAGGGCACTGACAGTCTTCCAGGAGGTACATTCCCAGTACGAGCTATAACCATATTGTTGCTTACCTCTCCCGTAAAAGAGGAACGCTACCTCATGTTTGTTAGGAAAATACTTACAGAGAATTACCATGGAGCACCTGATATGTAATAACTTGCTATCCTGCAGGCTGTCTGCCAAGGCAATTTTTGAGCAAATTTATCTTCGATATTTTTGGTTGATTTCTTTTCCATTTACAAATACAATCTTAAAATGAAATTACAAGGTAGTACATTTACTTTAATAAGAACTTTGTATTTCAACAGAGTGCATCGGGAGATTTAATGATTAGAAACATCCAGCTGAAACACAGTGGAAAATATGTTTGCATGGTGAAGACAGAAGTGGATAGCGTAGCATCTGCAGCAGACCTTATTGTACGAGGTAAATTTCAGCTTCATTTACCATGAATTATATCTTCTAAATTTTGTATATTGTGGGTTACAGAAACAACTGATATTGTAGATCACAACACCCTGTTCATCTATTTCTTAAATTATGTGATTCAGCCTTGCAACTAAGGAGAACTTTAGCTCAGTTTTTTTGATAAAGCATAATTTTTCCAAGAGAAATTAAGAGTTGAAGGTTATAATGAATTTTGACTTCACATCTTTTCTCCCTGATTTTGGAAATCGTTGACGAGAGAGAATGAGAGTTCCTTCAACCCCTTTTACTGGTGCAAATGGCAAAAATGCTGGGTTTTGTTTCAAGATGCCCAGAATCAGGTTTTCCAGAAGGCAGCAGAAAGCTTGCCTGACTGAATTGCCGCTCAGGGTGCTGGTCATGTGTTGTGCTGCAAAATTGCTACAACGCATTGTACAATAAAACAGCTGTAGATAACAAATTGGCAGACTACAGAGATGTGTTAGTAGATTAAAAGAGGACATCAAGGACTAAAGTAAAAGACATTGGAAAGATAGAGGGATCGTGCTGAACAAAGGTTCTTGATAAAAAAAGCAAAACCCTGTCATCTGTGCTGCAGTTCAGAGTATTTCAGAATTAGATAATCAGAATGAAATTCAGTGAATGTAAAACAGTAATTACAAGTGTTCTTATTCCAAGCTGAATTGTTTTCTTCCTCCCACAGTGCTGATAAAATGGGAACCTATACTGCTATGTTAGTGATTTCCAGGGTACTGGCTTTACAAAACATTCTCTATTTTTCAATCTGATTCTAGGCTCACCTGGGCCCCCTGAGCATGTGAAAGTGGATGAAATAACTGATACCACGGCTCAGATATCCTGGCAAGAAGGCACAGATAATCACAGCCCGGTAACCGCTTACACCATACAGGCAAGGACACCTTTCTCAGTTGGCTGGCAGCGAGTTACAACAGGTAAAACACAACCAACTGTTTTCGTTGAAGTGTTTTCAACAAGGGACACCATGTTCTTAGCTTCTTTATTTTCTTTTTCTTTGTTTTTAATAGTTCCAGATGTGATTGATGGAAAAACATTCACAACCACTGTAGTGGATTTAAACCCTTGGGTTGAATATGAATTTCGTGTTGTTGCCAGTAACAAAATAGGAGGTGGAGAACCTAGTTTACCCTCAGAAAAAGTAAGAACTGAAGAGGCAGGTTAGTGGGTTCTTCTGTATGTTATTAATTCAAGAATCTTGAATATTAACAAAAGAAAGGGAGCATTCCTATCTTTAGCTTTTTGCAAATGAGCTTGGAATTGCCATTGATTGATTATAAAAGCCTGTAACTAATTTGTTCATGATTTTTCTGTTTAGCTATGGGACAGTTTGTATTGCGTTACTGAACATCACAGAAGCATAATGTGTAAATACGTTAAAACTGTATTTAGTATCCTGATGTCTATCAGGTCAGGCAGTACTACAGAGTCTGAATGTATTAGTGCATGGAAAGAGGTTAATTTTGACAGTTTTTTCATTCCTAGTGTTAAATTAGCATACACCTTCCACGTAATAAGCATGTGGCTCAGAAGAACGTATCAATTAAAACCCCAGGAGTTAACTTGGAATAAGGCCATTGCCCAATACATCTGCATAAATTAATCCTGTGGAAAAAAAAAGAAAAGAAAAAGAAAACAAAACACGCATGCCTTCAATTTTTAGACATTTATAAGCATTAGCATACAGTGTTCAGACTGTGAGCTAGTGAGGTTCTCCAAACACTCTGAGGACCGTGAGCCTGTCCCAGTGATGGAGAACAGCAAGATGAAGCAGGATGGGGCTGGGGCTTTCTAGGACTGCCACTGGTGGCTCAGAAGCATTTGCCTTGATTTGAAAAAGCAATATGAATACAAGCAGGTTAGCTTCAGAGCATGAGGTTAATTTTATTGGATGCCATCTCTTGTGTCTGCACTGTGGAGACAGCTATACGTTTCCTTTTCACAGTTCCTGAAATCCCCCCATCTGAAGTCAGTGGGGGAGGAGGCAGCAGGTCTGAACTGGTCATAACATGGGATGTAAGTAAGTTTTTTGGGAAGCAGTTCTCTTCAGAAAATGATTGTTTTCATTCAAACTCTTCTTAAAAGATGAATTTCCCTGGCAGCAGCAGCTTCTCATCTAGGATGTGTATGTGCCTGGTAACATTTTGTAATGTGAGCTATATACATTTGCCTCCCGTCTTTCGCTTTCATGTGTTACTGTACTAGACGGCAATCAGCAGGAAATTTAGTTTGTTTGTCTCATATTGCTTCTGTTCTCAAACAGATGTTAAGCTAAAAAAGGGGGAAAGAGGTTTGGGGAAAAGGGTATTGCTCAAAAGTTGAGCCTAAGAATGATGCTTCTCAGTGCATCTTTGCACTTCCTGCTTTCTTATTGTGCTAGCCGACACGATCAGCTGCTACTTTATATTATGTATCCCCTTTTAAATGAGTTAAAACATATTCACGTTCTGTTACTAGCATGGACTACTCTGTGTGATTATCTAATCATAATCATATCAGAGGAACATATGATCCACTGTACAAAGGTGGCATTGTATTCTACAGTAGTTGACTAAGCAATTATTATTTTTTTATCAACTATGGATTGTGAAATTGAAAAAGATGTATTTACCGACAAGTGTATTAAAACAGCTTACTTAGTGGAAAACAAGGAATAGACCCTGAATGTGTTCTCTTCTTGAAGTGCAAACCTTAAAAAAAAGTTCAAAGGAACACATTTTGCTGAGCTGTACTAGAGTTAATTTGCTGGTGGAATGATCCCAAATTCAGTACCAGAACCTGGTTACAATCCTGTATCTTGGTCTGTCAGTACTTTCTTCTTACAAAACTTGTCCAGTACTGTATGTAGCATCCTAGACTTCTGTCGTCTCTTGCTTTTTTCACAGCCCATCCCTGAAGAACTACAAAACGGAGAAGGATTTGGCTATGTTGTTGCTTTCCGTCCCTTTGGCACCACAACATGGATACAGACTGTGGTCACCTCTCCTGACACACCAAGATACGTCTTTAGGAATGAAAGCATCTTGCCTTTTTCACCATATGAAGTCAAAGTTGGTGTCTATAACAATAAAGGAGAAGGGCCGTTTAGTTCAGTAACTACAGTTTTTTCAGCTGAAGAAGGTATGTGATTGAATTATCTCCAGATTGGTTGAGATACCTACAGATATTTAACGTCAGCTGTTTCATCAGATAACATAGCAACAGTTAGTAGAAATGCCATCACTTTGAATGTGGTCGTGTTTATTTCCACAGTCACCAATGCTGCTGATCGCTTGTTTATTGATTTTTGAATACAGAACCTAGCACGGCACCGTCTGGTGTATCTGCGAGGAGTCTGTCATCCTCAGTCATTGAGGTCTCCTGGATGGCCATTCCCTGGAAGATGAGTAATGGAAGGTTACTGGGCTACGAGGTAAGCTCGTTTAAAATACATTCTCATTTGTAAAGAGCCATGAGCCAGAAGGATCATGCAGGCTGCAGGACACAGCACAAATTTACAAAAGATTACCACCTATCTTGTATTCTTCCTTCCCTAGCTACACTCTGAAGGACTACATATTCTTCTAAGATTCTTCGAAAACAAGAGCGTACAGAATGAAATTGTGTTTTGCTTCCTGTGCTGATGATGTATGTCTAACAGTATTTTCAAACTGACATATTTTTTTCAGAATTACATTTGCTTCCAAAGAAACTGTTTTGTAAGATACAGTTTTCTGAGTTTAACTTGTTTACTTTTCAGATGAAGTAATGATTTTCCTCTTGTCATTTTTTAATTCAGGCAAGATCTAATATTTCAGTTTCCTTTTTCCAACACTAAAAAGAGCAGCAAGCATGGAAGGCAGATGGATAAGAATTATTTTTACATAGTAAACATATTTTTAAACTTTAATGTATTTTTGGCTTTTTCAACTGAGAAAAAAGAAAAATGCACTTAAAGGATTTAAATGTAATGCTGTGGGTGAACAGTCCATGCCATGGCAAGGGAGTTGGAACCCAAACCGTTCTATGATTCCGTGATTTTAAATGCTTCTGGTTTGTATCTACTAGGTTAGGTACTGGAATAATGGTGGAGAAGAAGAATCTTCAAACAGAGCAAAAACTGCAGGGAATGAGACATCAATAAGAATAACGGGTTTGAAGAGCAACTTAGCATACTACACAGCTGTTCGTGCTTATAACAGTGCTGGAGCAGGTCCCTTTAGTGCCACCGTGAATGCTACCACAAAAAAGACACGTAAGTATCTTGTATTTAAAATGGGGAGGGACATACTGTATGGTGTGTTAGCACTTGCTGGCAAATGAAAAATAGGTGTGTTATTGGGAGTCAGTACATGTAAATGACCTAAATTTTCATACAGATTAGAGGAGTTACACAATTAAATCGATCACAGATCTTCCCCCTGGTACTTTAGCAGGATGACTCAGTAAATCTCAACTATGCCAGTAGAGCTAAAGTAAGCTACACAGCTTCTGCGTAGAACCTTTATTATTCTTCTAGTGACTGGAAGTATTTTAAAAGAAAAATTTCTGTTATTTGGAAGGAGAAAAAAAGACTTGTTCAGTTGTTTAGGGTTTTATAACATATTTATAAGTTCTCTAGGGCTTAGCTTTTGAAATGCAGCAGTTCTCATACAAATTCATGCAAAACAATGTCCAATGTTTCCCCTTGTACAAATTAGATAAGAGGCCACTTTACTTTTTAAAGGAGAAATTAAGCTGGAGAACAGATTGTCAAAGGCTGCACTAATTTTTTTGCAAATGGAAATATTTTTAGTATCCTCTCACATTGTAATAATACTTAGAATCAGGGTCATCAGTCTTGAAGTATTTCTATCATTCTCACAAGAATATACAGTTATATCTGTCTGAAAGGTCAAATTCCCTGGAACAGTCAGTAGCCTCCTTGTACAAAAAAACAGTCGCGTCACAAACGAGCCTAATTTGTAATATTCATCAGAAATTATTATATGCAGAAACAAGCGTCACAGACTGAGGACTAAACAAACTCAAATTAACATATTTGCTAGAGTTTAAATATATCATAAGGATAGTTACCACGAATTGGCTGTTAGGAAGTAACTCCCTGCCTGTAACCTGTGCTTGACATGTGGTAGGTATTTTTCTCTAATTATCATCTGTGTGGCTGCTGACTGCTCAACAGTAGCCACAGCTTGTTCCAGCCTGGTCAGCTCAGGGCTTGTTCAGTCCTTTTTTAGTGACTACCTACCTGTATGATGTGTGAATGAGAACTGGCCAGGCACTCAGTGCCTTTGATGTGAAGAGGATCTTGCATCAGGCTCTTAGTCAAGATCTCTGTTTGCAATGATTAAAAAGAAAAATTTGTTGCACTGTGTCCACGTCCTTGCTGGTGAATAAAGAGGGCGAAAACTTCAGTACTGTATAATGTAATTCTGAAGGATTTTGCTAACTACTAGTTGAATTATGTAAGACAAATAATTCTCCATATGGCTGCAGTAGAAGCTGATCTTTCATTGCAATGGGTGAGTTTTGATCAATCCCAATTTCTACCTTAACTTGAATATTTATGATTTATGTGTTTTTCACTGTGAAGGATTTCTGTGCATATTGCATTTACGTTCACCCACATGACCTACAAGATGCTTCTTAATTATTAAGTACTTGTGTTTCTTGATACGGTTACGTTCAATTGGCAGTGTATTCCTAGACTGAAAATTCAGTGTTTATCTTAAACCATTGAAGTATATTTTGCTTTTATATTCTAAATAAATATCCATGTTCATAGCCAAAAATAACAAGTGTAGTTTTGTTTTATAAAATATTCCTATATAAAATGGCAAATAATGAGGGAAGACATGCCTAAGTTTAAGGGAAGATGCTACAATTATTTCATATTTAGAAGGTCTTAAAATACAACAAAATGTTCTGTCCATCAGTTCTAATTCAGAAAAGTATTAGTGTGTATGACTGACTTTAATCATCTGAAGAGTCTCAGAGAAATCAGTTTAGCTATTTGTACACTTAGCAATGAACATGTACTTATGTGACCTGGTGGTTCAGAATCTGACCTCTTATCTGACAAATTAAGTTCTGCAGTTCTGAAAACTGAAGATTATTGGAGAATTTAGTATCTGAATCAAATTGGATCTGTCTGAATCATCCCCATAAGTCAAGGGGTAGATAGAGGCTTATATTTTTTATATGTAATTGCTCCCCTTTTATTCAGATGTCTCATTAGTATTTTGTTGTGGATTTTGAAGAATGACTCATTTCATTTGAAATTCAGCTTTAATATCTCTTTGTGAAAACTTCATAGATGCTGTACTACTTAATTCTCAGGAGTAAACCAATCTCTAACATTTACAAAAAATGGCTATTAGTGAATCAGATTAAATCCTATTTAGTATTTAGAATGAGGCAAATACTGTAAAAAAATACAAAACTGTGAGTGGCTATTTGACTTTAGAATAATTGTTTTAAGTCTCACTCTTACATTTTCTTATCTACTTTGTTTTGAGAAATATAATCAGGAAGATTTTGATCTGACTGCTAATGGAAAGGAGGTAGGGACCTGCATGTGTGAAAGAGCTTAGAAGTAAAAGAGGAGGGGGAAGAAAATAGAAAAACCCCATAAGCACATGCATAGGAGCATTTAAAGCCACTGTCAGTGTTGAATATTGGAACCAGCAGCATCAAAGCGCAGCATGGTCCACCTAAGCAGCAGTTGCCTCCACTAGGTGACAGCAACAGTAAATTGTTTTCCTTAACACATTTAGAAAAGATTTTAATCATTGATTATGTCACTGCATGACCCATTTTCTGGGAAACCAACTTGAGGCGTCTTAAGAAGCTTGTACTTACCTTTGCCTTCCCTGAAAGCTTGGCAGTTCAAAACATATTAAAGTGTACAGCTAAAAGAATACTACTCCTTTTGAAAGTAACAGTCTCAGATTGTTAACAAACAGTAAAACCCCAATAGGTTTTGCTGGCCAGAACCCACTATTGTTCCAACAGCAGATACTGAAACAACACAGAACACGCAGTTCAAAATCATGCCTTGAGTTAAAAGAACAGAAAAATCTGTTAAATATTTTTAGATTACAAACATGCTAAAGTAAATCAGCATTGCGTGTAGATATGAATATTCACTAAGACTAAATTTATCAATCTATTGTGAAGTATTTGCTTATTCTTGGCAGTATCCTAAATCTAGAATTTTTCTGTTGCCATCATTGGTTTCATTAGAGTTTGTCCTAATTGATCACCCATGTCCTAAGACATATGCTTTTGTTTGGCTGCATCTAATGAAGGGCCATCAACAGATAATGCAACTTCAGAAATACCATTTATTTGCCATTCTATTTTTTGCTTCCTTCTGTTTTTCTAATTTAGTCTCTGAACCATAAAGAGTGGAAATGACAAGGCTGCATTTGAGTTGCTTTTGCACCCAACATGTAATGACAGTCAATTACCTGAACTGTTATTCCCTACTGTAGAATAAATCACTAATGCCAGTTAATTTAAAGTCATGCTTTTTTAATGTATTTGAAGCACCCAGTCAACCTCCAGGGAATGTTGTGTGGAATGTCACTGACTCCAGAGTAATCCTCAGCTGGGAGGAAGTAAGAGCAATGGAGAATGAGTCCGAGGTGACTGGGTATAAGGTAAGTGAAAACAGACCAGAATAATATCTGAAAGCAGTCCACAGTTTGCTTTTTCTTGTCTATTTGCAGTAAGTTCAGAGGATGCACAATACCACACTTAAACCATTCCAGTACCATCTCCTTTATATAGGTTTAAATTACATTCTAACAATGTTTCATAAACCATGGCCCTTTTACCATTAATGGTATGCTAAATGCCTTCTCCTTCTCATGCAAAGAAAGACAGGAGCTGCAGGCATTGCTGCCAGCTCTTGCAGTGCCACTTATACAACTGTATTACACTTCAATATTGTAACGTGCATAACACTTATTCTAAAAGTATAATATTTATCCCAGTGCATAACACAATCCAAGATTTAGCTGATAGGTATGGTTCCTACTGCTGGCCAGCTATATTTGTTAGTACCAGATATATCAAAATTAAGTTCTTCCAATTTTTTTCTTCTTACCTATTCTGGGACATGCTCATTGTCTAATAGAAATTACATTGCAACACCTCCAAATCTGATCAGTGCACAAACGTACAGGTATTTAAATACGTCGTGTATCTTAAGTATGTTTAAGAGAGTAGCCAAGGATGTTCATGATGAGCTGTGTACAGCTGGAGCCCACATCCTGCATAAAAGGTATATGTTGAAGATCTGACTATGCAATGTTCTAGTTTGTATTGGGAGGAAGTACATATTTACAACTTATNGGTGATGAGCTGTGTACACAGCCACATATTGGCAGGAAGTACATATTTACAACTTATATAAGCTACTGAGTTTCATACCTGAAAACATAAAAACCTGAAAACATACCTGACCTGAAAACAACAAGTAGAGTTTTAAACTGCATACTCTGTCTCCCACAGCAATATCAGGTTCCCCTGTGGATAAAGACTGCTAAGTACACAAGTACAAGCTGAATTTTGATAATACTGGTTAATTTTATTGAAGTAAAGCACTTAGGGGGTCATTTTTATCCCAAAAGGCATGGGAAGTGGAGTTAACTGAAGTCCATTTGCCAGGAAAAGCCAACAAACAACATTAAAAATGGCAGAGCAGCTGTAGTATGGTGACTGTGGAGGTGAGCCATACAGTGGTGTCCCTCCAAGAGTGTGTTTTAGAGCAATGCACAGCATTAGGGAGCATGTCTCAAGGGTGGCCTCACATGTGTAATTCCAGTGGTTTGGTGGTTTTTTCCCCTCTCATCATTATTGTTATTCTAGGAGGGGCGAAGGGCTTGCTAGTTTTTTGCACTGGGGAACTCCCATGCCATGCTTGTCAAATTTATGAAACTCTGCCAGGTGAATGCACTGTATCCACATATTTATTAAACTCTTCCAGGACTTACCTTTCTACGCCTAGAGCCTTGCTGCTGGCTAGGGACTCTTCAGAACAGGAGAGGAGCTGATGCTGCTCTTAAATCCCTCCTCTTGCCTGATCATATTGAGCAGTGAGCTGTAACGTTCAGGCATAGCTGCCATTCTTTAAAACATACAGCACCAAGTGCAGTTGAGTTTCATGACAGAATAATCGCTCAGCATTTGCAGAACATCTTCCAACATAGTCTGTAATGTTGATTACTCCTCTCCTTCCCAAACTTCATATTGGCATGAGAAGCTGATGTACATCATGACAGATTCCAAATAGTGGGATAATTTATAGAACAATATATTATTAAGACACTCATCAGAATATATTATTCATTCGTTATCATTGTAAATTAAAGCTGGAATAAAGGAGCTTATTAATGTTACCTTCTTTCTATAAATGTAATTATGCTCTAGAATATTAACCAAAAATTAGATCTGTTCTCTCATCTCATTTTTTTAAGGCTGAAAACTCGTTTCTAAGAAACACAAAAATTGTAGGGAAGGTCCTAGTGGAAGAAATGACGCACCACAGCTCTTTGCTTGTGTTGCAGGTTTTGTACAGGACCATCAGTCAGACCAACATGAATGTTCTGAACACAGACAAGACAACAGCTGAACTCCTGCTCCAGTTTAATGAAGACTACATCATAGAAGTAAAAACAACAAGTGATGGTGGAGATGGCACTAGCAGCGATCAGATCCTGATTCCCAGACTAGCTAGTAGGTTGAAGCTGAATCACTGTGACTTTTTAATGTGCTTACGCAGGGTCCCCAGCCAATATCAGATTCCCCTTTATATCAGCTGGGATATAGAGAGACATGTTGCTGTGTTAGTGTAGTGAGTCATTACTAAATTTGCAGTTGACATCCAGCAGTTGTCACAGCATGTATTTGCAGGAATTGAGTCCTTATTGATGGGGAGAAAAAAAAGAATTAATGCTTGTATATTGTACGGTAACAAGGTAATAAAAATAAAAGCAATTAACAGTCTTCATGCCCTTACGCATGACAGACTTCATTCTGTTAAACTGATGAGTTACCGTGTAAATTGATATTAGAAGCATTAGAATTTTTTTACGTTCCTCATTTTTTTTATTACTGCGACTGTAAAGACCATTCATACAGTGTCAGCATTTTGCAACACATTCCTGTAGTTTAAAAATATTTCGTATAAATTTTTATTGCTTGTCAGAAACAAAAATCTACAATTTTCCAATTTTTTCTTATCATCTAGGAAGAGTAATAATCTGACAGTAGATACACATGCTGTCACTTAATCCTGACCTTTTTCATTTGTCACAGGTATGGATGCAAGAGGTTCTGGTCCATCAGTCTTGACTATCTTCAGTGCATCCAGCTTCTTACCAACAGTACTTTCCTTGACTCTTCATTCAGTGTTGTGATGATGTATTTTGATTTGCTGGGGAAAAAAATTGAATTGGTTACTTCTGAAAAGTACTTTTTTAAAAAAAAAAACTGCAGTGGTTAATGCATGTTTTTCTTCTATCCTGACGTGTTTTTAAATTCTTTATATATCACTGTCAGTTGAAGTAAAAATATCGTGTAAAGTTTAGCAAATCCTTTAAAAAGGAAACTAAAATGCCTTAATACTTGAACCAAAGGAGTTTACATATTATATACTTCAGATACAATGTAAGAGAGAGGGAGAGCTTTGGCACTGTGACCAGAGTTGCGAAGCAGAGCTTAGCTCAGTGAGAAATTCCCATTTTTGCAGTGACACTGAATTGCTTAGTGTATCTTCCAAGTTTTTCTTTTTACCATTTAATATCATTTTCACATGAAAGGTGAAATCAGAGACATGGCATTTAAGTCAGATGGGACCAAGCAGCTGTTCTAATTAAGGTAGTGTCATAATCTAGTAGGTTTGGATCGGTTTTCTTACTGCCCTTTCTACAAACTATTCTAAATTGAGGAAGAAATCAAAGTTGTGAGGTAGAGAGAAGTCGCAGAATGGATGTTTGTTTTCCACAGTCCACGTTGTGGTGTTGAAGATGCAGGGCTTCCACTACTACTCTTAAGAAATTATTTCACAGCCGTGTTTCAAAGAAGGCTCTGTTGTATCGCAGCGTACATCTGTGTACCTTTTCAAACACCTAACCTTCCTCTCCGTGAATAGGCTTCAAAGTTAATTCCCTTATATCCCCACCTTATATTTCTTAACCCAGTTCTTTATTCATAACTAAGTTCTCCCACCTTCGGGATCACTTTGTATTGCCCTTCACTGAACTCCTGTCACTGTTTCACTAATAAAAGTGCCCAGTTGCAAGCATTGTTGAAATGCAGCTGCACCATGGCCTTACGGAAAGGGACTACTACCACCTCCCTATTTTGTGATATAGTGCTTCCAAATACGCAGCCCCAAATTATCTTCCTCTTTTGTCTACCACACTGCAAGTGTAAACATGCGTAACTCTCCTTCCTGCTGCTCTTGGACCAATTCAAAACTTTTTCACCTTGTCTGGCACTCTAACGCACCCCATTACTGTATCACGATTCTGGTAAGTTTATGGCAATAGTATAAGTTATAATACAAAATTACACCAAGGCAGGTCAGACGTACTGTTACAGAGAACTGTGCTTTCTGTCATTACAGTAAATTAAAGATACATTAAACACGGTACATTTAACATTTAAAGTTGTGAGTTTAGTCAAGTCACCCTTTTAGACACCTTTTAGAGAGCTGCCCACATACGTGGTAGAGCAAGTACTCATGTGACATAAAGCATATCCTTTTAAAGACTTTTTTTTTAAATCTCACTATATTATTACAACAAACGGAAATTATAAATGGAGAGAACGAGGATTAATGAAATTATGGTAGCACTGTAGAAATAATGTCTAGATATGCATTCAAATAGCAAATTACCTTATTAGTATCACATCCAGAGGGAATTACGTGCTAACTGTTGAAGTAAGCAAGATCTGTATATACTGTACATATATAGTTATATATGGCTAGTTGCTTTTCAATGTGGCTAACCAGTGATGTTTTCAGACACTTGCAAATGGGGGGTGGGAGGGAGATGGAAAACCAGTGTTACAGGTAAGTATATAGTTATGTTTCATGCAACAGAGTGACTCTTTCTATTCTTGTTTCACAAAATTCTAGTCCATGTTCTTGTATTGTCATTTTCATGCGATTACATTGTATTTTTTAATTTCTAGTTATATATCTCCATGAGATATGTACCGAGTACTTTGTTTCATATTGAAAAGTTTGAAATTTATCCTTAAACTTGCAGTTGTGTGTGTATCCTATGGTTATCTGTATGCATTTTTTCTATTACTCTAATAAAATATTTATTACATTGAGGGATACTAGAATATTTCAGGGCAGTTTGTGTGTCCGTATTATGTATTTGCACGCACAAGGACTTACTGAAAATCTGAAAATCATTTTCTCTGTTCTTAATATTGTCCCTGTTCTTAACATTTCTTCTGACTGGCACGTCTTGACACAGTAAGAGTGGTTCCCCTCACAGTACCTTTGCTGCTGAAGGACTCAAAATCCCAGCTCCTGCTTCTACAGAAAGCAGGGCAGGAGGGAGAATAGGACTAAGGACAATCATACATCCCAGACTTGCCTGGAAAGAGTCGGACACGCATGGGTCGAGGAGCCAATGTTGTGCTCAAGCTTCTGAGCTTTACGTCTGCCCACTGGTTTGCAGCATGATGGACGAAAAGCCACCTCCCTTTCCCATCCAATTAGGCTATTTTCTGTCCTCTGAAAGAAAAAAAAGAAGTATTCATACTGAAGAAGAGTTACTTCTTGATAACAATTTATTTAGTATATCACCATTTAGCATTAAATTGCATGGCCTGTACTCTCCTGCAATGGAAAAAAATCAATATAACAGCAATTTCCCATAAAGCCAGCAACTTTCTAGCACTAAAACCTTCTCACTGCCAACACAAGCTATACAGAACTATGTATTTTCAGCTTTTAAAGCATGACTTATACCTACATAATAGGGAGCTGATCCAGATGCTGCAATGAGGGTTAATAATAATCCAAATACATTTGTAAGCATATACACAAGAGGCAAGACTGAAATAATTTTTCTTATGTAAATCAGGATTTCCATTTCCAGTGGTTGTACAGGGATACCTGTCTTGCTCTGTATTTCCCCCAATGTCCAGATTAATCTTCCTTAATTGACCTCTGCTTATTCCTAATCCCAGGTTAATTCAGTTAATGCTTATTTGCTGTAATCAAACTGACTTGATTCTCCAGGTAGAGTTGGAAAGAAATAAGTTGTTATTGGGAAAACATAGGGGGTGAAATGCAAGGAGGCAGTAAGAAGGCAAGAGGTCTGTGAGCCAGCCTACCCCTTACAGGCTTTTCCAGAGCAGCTCCTGTCACTAACCAAGTTCAGCAATTCCTGGGGAGAAAAAAAAAAAATGGAAAAAAATCAATATAACAAAAAGAAAAATGTAACTTCACTGCTATGATTGAAACTGCAGATGGTGGGGAAGGTTTTTTTGCCATTCTAGTTGTACTTGCACCACAAATAGCCAGCACTTTATCCCTCACAATTACTATTATTTGGAATCCAATAAGAAGAGTAGTTGGCTTGAGTCATAGTTTTTAGGAAAACATTAATGAAAAGTGTATTTTTTTAACACCCTATCCAAAAATGTAACTATATTCCTTCAGGCTGTTCAGAAATGCTGAAAGCAACCAAAGACCGAAGCCAAAATCTGAGTGGAAGCAGCAGAGGAGCAGTGGGGAGTGGGGCAGGCGAATCCCTGGAGAGATGAGCCAGGCCTTTTCCTGGCTCCTTGTGGCATTTAAAGTGGGAGGTGAGTGCTGCAGGGAGGGCGAGCACCCACAGTGGCATCACCATGGAGACTTCCAAGTGGCTTCTCTGGAAACTGTGGGTGCAAAACAGAACTTGGTGACTCGCTGGGGTTTTTAGGCAATGGCTCAAACTGTTGTTGTGAAAAGGAGAAGGGATGCAAGAGTCCTGTCACTAGCTGGATACACACACCAAATAAAAAGGAGTTTGATAACAGCTTAAAAAGAAAATGTTGGCAACTGCACATACCTCTTCTGGGAGCTGTGACCGCTTTCACTGGAAGCTGGTACCAGAAGCAATAGGAGGGCTATGGTTTGGAGGGCTGGAGGCTGAGGGCTGTTTGCTGAGTTCTTTTAGGCATGGATGTAAAGTTTTTCACCCATCACCACTATTCCCCCAAGATTTGTCTTTTAAAGGATTTCCTTTACCACCTGATTAACTTGGCACTGATTTGTATGCTGTTACAATTAAAAGAAAAACACCCTTTTCCTTTGGACATTTTACTCTGTTGGATATATTGCAATCATACAGGACGCTGTATGAATACAAAATTAATTTAAAACTACTGTCACTGTTGCCGTAAGAAACATTGGAGATCTCCATTTTCTACTTAATTTTCCTTTCACTCGTGGAATGCAGACGTGGGCAGTGCCTGTCAGGTTGTATATGTTATATCTTAATAACAGGCAATAAAGCAAGATGTCCTGCATGAGGGAGTGAATTAATCTGACAGCTTTCTGTCTGAAATAAATAACATTGAAATATTGTGAAAATAAAATGAGTTTGTAAACAGGCACTCGCTCTCTTAGGAGAAACAAGCTCCTCGATTGTTTTATGCTAATGCTTTGAACTCCTGAAAAGCAATAAAAAAGGATATGTTTAGCAGCACTATAACTGAATGTATGTTGTTGTTGTTTTATCAATCCTGCTTAATAAAAAGAGGCAGTGCTTTTCTTTAATTCTGATGCATACATCGTGGAGGCTGCCAAATGATTTGAGGGGGTGGGGAATGGTACACGACTTAACTATTTCCAGCTGTCAGTCCTACCTTCTTAGAAAGATGGTTTTCTGTGAAGAGTTTTTCACAGCTCATAGTTGCCTTGCTTGGGTCTCACCACAGTGGGATGTACAGCCTGTGAAGGAAGGAGAGACATTTGTCTTTTTTCAAGCTCAACACCAATTCCAACAGCCACAGCAAGCAGAGAGCAGAGCCTGCCTGCACCCTGCGTGGATGGAAGCTGTTTCTCAGAGGTGCAATGTCTCACCTTCAGTTTGGAAGTGTTTCCCAAGGTCAGCTTAGGATGTGGACATCTTGTTAGCCTCTGTGGAACAGGTCACTACCACATGATCAGAGGTCGAGGAGATTCAGATGCTTGACAGTCCTTCCAGGAGACAGACAGCTGGTCTGCCTCTCACCAGGGAGCTGTTCTGTTACCACACATTGCCTGTAACACCTGCAAGCACTGCAGAAGGTGTGACCTGAGTAGCAGGTAGTGTCGTAGTGTATGCAATAGGACTTGTTGTCATTTGTGCCATGCTATTCATTTGCTTTGGTTTTGGACTCTGTTTTGAGACTTTTCAGTTTGTGCATGACAGTATTAAAATTTCACAAGACATTCAAGTGCATCTTTCCTTTTTGGGGTTTTTTTTTCCCCTATCTCTAAGGGTCAAGAAAGCTTGATATTGCTATTAAATTTCTTTTCTTGAGCTCCTTGCTGATCTTTTTGAGGTCAAGAAGTATCTTTGAAGGTCAGGGTTTTTTGGGTTTTTTAAAATGCACAAATATCAGAGACATGCCAATAACCTTATATAGCATCACTAAGGTACTTTCTTCCCAATGTACCTAGGATTATCTTCTTACCCTTTAAGAGCATAATTAGTCCTGAGAGATCTGTACCACGCCTGCTTGCTGTGCTGTGCTCTTCATTCCATCTTGGTGATTAATTCTCTTTGGGTGGAAGAACATCAAAGCACTGGCAAATACTGAAAAAGTAAGAATCAAAAGCGTCCCATTAGGAGCCAGTAGAAAGGATGCAACTATAAGATGTTCATTTATTCAGCCCATGATAACTTAAAGCAACTCCTAGGACAGGAGGACATCAGAGATGGAGTTCTCCAGCAGAACAGGAGGAGAGTTTGCATGTCCTTGGTTGAGGGTGAGACCTAAAAGCAGCTACCAAACCATCTGGTATTAATAAAATTGCAAGCATAAAAATGTTCATTTGAATGAAAGGTAGCTGTGCTCCCTGCTCTCCCCAAGCTCTTAAAGCAGCATCCTCAAGCTCTGGGAGTCAGGGGGCCTTGGTGGTCTCCCCAACCCTGCCGCAGAGCTACAGCGCAATGAGGCAGGAACAGCAAAGCATGCATAGGGTGTTTTTAGGCCCTCTGAACTCACTGTTCTGCAGCCCTAAATGAAAATGCAGATTGATTTGGGTTTTTTTGGTCACCTCCAAGGAAGTTGCTGCAAACGCTCCCCTGGGACTTGGGCACCTAAATGAACTCCCTGTGCTCATTAATTTAGAAGGAATATCGACAGGCAAGAAAGCCATTCATCAGGATTGCTCCCCCAGTGATTTCATTTTAGGGGATCTTCCATTTTATGCTGGAACTCAAGCAATGACCTGTTACATGAGCTAAAGGCATAAAAAGAAATGAGGCAGAGAAAATAAGGGAAAGCCCTCTCTTTCATGCCCTTTATGATACAAATAAGAAATCATTTTCCCAACTGAGGACCCGTAAAGGAGTCTACCAAAAAGAACATGTGCTTAACAAGAATTTCTCTCACTAGCAATCCAAGAAGGGCCATGGTTAAAGCAGACAAATCATTTATTTTTTGTCACATGTCCTAATATTCCCACCAAACTGAGACATTTTAAGTTACACTTGTCACAACACTAATTGTCTATTTGAACAGCAGAGCTCTCAGCTGATTGAGTTCTTCAACAGTGAGAACGTTCCATCAGCTGCATCTGATCATCATTACATTTTGAATATAGGATGTAAATAGACTATA